>OZ024761.1:17648626-17676126 GCA_964016885.1 Eledone cirrhosa
CGCTACCACCACCACGAGCCCAGTACTTAATTCAGTCCTACACCATTGATCTGTTATTGTAACTAACACAGACCAGTCTAGCATGACGTGACTTGAATATATCATTTCAGTTAACAGAAAAACATCTTTGTGCATTTCTTTTTCTTTTCTCCTTTTTTTTTTGTATACACTCTGTAAAGCTGTTGGTGATGGTGCCATGATAAAATACACCCAGTACACTCTGTAAAGTAGTTGCTGATGGTGCCATGATAAAATACACCCAGTACACTCTGTAAAGTGGTTGGTGATGGTGCCATGATAAAATGCACCAGTACGTTCTGTAAACTGGTTGGTGATATAGGGTAGAGAAGGCTGTTTAGTCAGGCTGAGTACATGACAACCTTTTTAGTGGTGGTACCACATTAAAATACACCCAGTACACTCCGTAAAGTCATAGTGTTAGTACCACAATAAGATCTAAATTTGCAAATATAAATACTTGGACAAATCATGTGTTGTATTCTGGAGGAGTTACTGGGTGTTTCCTGGTGTCTTACAACATAGTCACACTCATCCAGGTGATCCAACTACAGGAGACATCATCAGTGTTGTATCTTGGAGTCACTGGGTGTTTCCAGAGGGGGTCTTACAACATAGTCACCTTCGTCCAGGTGACCCAGTGGATGCCTTCTCTGCTGCTTCCACATTGTTTTTGAGGGTTCTTTCTATTGTTATTTTTTGTAATTTAGGTCCTAAAAATACTTTATTAATTAACTTCCTGTACTGCATGAAACCGCATTAGGAAACATTTTTGAAAAGTAGCAAATAGCGCAATGACTGCATCACATGAAAAATGAAAGTCTTTACTTTAGTTTACTGCAAGTCTTCATGATGGCTAGCCCACTAGGTGGATTGGCAGTATCGGTAGAGGGTCGGACGCCATGCTTTCCAGCATAGTTACGTCCCTTTACGATCTGAGTTCAAATCCCGCCGAGGTTTACTTTGCCTTTCATCCTTACGGGGTCGATAAAATAAAGTACCAGTAATGCACTGGGTAATTGCTGGCCTTGTGCCTAAAGTAGAAACAATTATTAATTTCCTGTTTATCCATGGCATGATGGAACCTTTACGACACAATCAGGAGTTATGAGTCTTTACATCATCATCATCATTTAATGTCCATCTTCCATGCTAGCATGGGTTAGATGGTTTTTGTTCCATTTGATGTGGATTGGTTGGGAGGCTGTGTCTCGCTCATACGAAACTGTCTCTGGCAAGTTCTCTATGGCTGGATGCCCTCCCTAACACCAACACATTTACAGTGTGGACTGGGAGCCTTTTTACCATGTCTCCTACATGACCATTTTACAGTGTACACTGGGTGCATTTTGTTGTGTCACCGACACTGTGGATCGAAATGGTAGGATGGGGGTTTCCCAACGTGGTGCGCACGCCCCACAAGGCGTGCAATTCGAATATTCAAGGGATGCAATTTGAAAATGATCTTAATGTGAACAAACTTCAGGTTTTTACCTTATTACTTTTACACCAAGGCAACTTTGGAACAAATTACTGTCGGAAACTCCTGTCTCACCTCTTCCACACATTATTGTGCATCTGGCATCACCTATATGCCAATTTGTTTACAAATCATCGCTGCTTTTATATCAAAGTGGGGCATACAAATGATTGGGATGTTGAAGTAGCGCAAGGAGCACAACATGTTGGGAACCACTGATATATATATGTTTATCCATAGCATGACGGCACCTCTTCGACACCAGCAAGAGTTATGAGTCCTTACATATATATATATTTTCATTGATATATCTCTCTCTCTCTCTCTCTCTCTCTCTCTCTCTCTCTCTCTCTCTCTCTCTCTCTCTCTCTCTCTCTCTCTCTCTCTCTCTCTCTCTCTCTCTCTCTCTCTCTCTCTCTCTCTCTCTCTCTCTATATATATATATATACATATTTATCCATGGTACGATGGCACTTTTACGACACCATCAGAACTTATAGGTCCTTATATATATATATAAGAGATATTTAATTTGTTGGAAATCCAACAAATATAGATATTTACAACTGATCCAAAGCACTCGACAGATTTCAGAAGAGAAATCTTGCAAAACAACTATAAAAGCAAAAATGAATATATATATATATATATATTCATTTTTGCTTTTATAGTTGTTTTGCAAGATTTCTCTTCTGAAATTGTGTGTTGAAACAGATATTGTTATACTTTGGGAGGGTCATGCTGCCAATAAAAACACATGCACCTGTTGGGCTTCACTTCGATTTATTATAAACTCCCAGTTGGTTAGTTTAATAACCGGATCGTCGTTTATTGTCAAAGCTCTTTTGTCACACATTCTGTGACCTCCTCTGACTAATTTGTTATTTTGTGTCTCTGCTTTGTTCTAACCTACATAAAAACAGGATGATTTAGGACAGAACAAAGGAAAGACAAAAAATAACATATTAGTTACTGAAGAGGTCTCAGAATATGTGACGAAAGAGCTTTGACAATAAACAAATAAACAACCATCCTGTTATGAAACTAACCAACTGGGAGTTTATAATAAATCGAAGTGAAAACCAACAGGTGCATGTGTTTTTATTGGCAGCATGACCCTCCCAAAGTATAACAACATATATGTTTATCCAAGGCACCTATATGACACCCTTACAACACCATCAGGAGTTACAGCTCTATATATGTTACGGGTCCATATATATTAGATGAGGGCTATGTTGTAACTTTCAGTCTATCTACCTCTTCTGTCACCTTGGAAATCCAAGGCGTTCCCACTTCTCTCTATATATGTATATGAGGGCAACGTCGTAACTTTCTGTCACCTTGAAAATATATGGTGTTCCCTTTTCTCTCTCTAACTATATTCATATCTCTCTCTTGGTGCTCCCCTTCTCTATATAAAGTGAGCGTGACGGACAGACAGACAGACAGCGCTCTTATAATATAGATTTACACCAATATCTCTCTTTCTATATATATATATATATATATATATGTTAATTTTCTGAAAAATAATTATCTGCTTACCAACAATAAACACATCTTATTTGTGGTTTAGACATTTTAGCTTGAGATACTCAGTAAAAATGTTGGCTGTGTCAGTGTCTGTGTGTGTAATTGCATGTGTGTGTGTGTCAGTGTTTGTATCTGTATGTGTGTCAGTGTATAATTGCATAAGCGTGTCTGTGTGTGTGTAATTGCATGTGTATTTGTGTGTCTGTGTGTGATTGTATGTGTATATGTGTATCCGTGTGTGTGTATGTGTATATGTTTATCCGTGTGTTTGTGTGTGTCTGTGTGCAATTGCATGTTTATCTGTGTGTGTGTGTGTGTAGTTGCATGTGTATATGTTTATCTGTGTGCGTAATTGCATGTGTATATATGTATGTGTGTCTGTCTCTGTGTGTAATTGTATAAATGTGTATATGTGTATATGTGTATTTATGTATGTAAGTTTAAGTCTAATTATAGTTGAATTTCTGGCAGTTGTATATAACACACCTGATACATCCGCCATCTTCCCCAGAATATACAGGAGCCAACCAGGGAACTGCCTCTACCTGCTAGAAATAGCAGTTAAGTCACCTTCAAATCTCACACTCTTCTGTTTATATGTAAGGACCTGTGATGGAACTACCTCTACCTGCAGGAAAAGGCAGCTAAATCCCCCTCAAATGTTCTGTCTATATGTAAGGAGCAAGTAATGCAACTGCCTCTACATGCTCACTGGGCAGGTTAGAAATAGGAGCAACTACTTCCTCAAATCATGCCCTACCGTCATGTGTGTGTATATATATATATATATTCTAGGGCGGTTAAAATTCCCGAGATCCATGGACGAGTTCTCTCCAGCGGTCTCTGTCCCTCATTATCGCTGCCATGTCCTGCATCTCCAACAGACCAGTGTCTGTCCTTAGGGCATCAACATACGTTAACCTTGGTCTTCCTCTTCTAGTGTGTCCATGTAGGGCTCCCAAAGGAGTACTGAGTGCAATGTCAACTCTGGATGTCGGTGAGCATGTCCAGCTAACCTCAGTCTCCTCTGTGTCACTTTTGAGCTGACTTTTGGGAGGCTCCCATACAGCTCTGAGTTTTTTCATCCTCAGCATTCTCGTGTAGCACCCATCCACCATCTGAGTGAGTTTCTTGGTCAGTGTCCAAGTCTCAGACCCGTACAGCAGCACAGGCTCCACTACAGCAATGAAGAGGCGGATTTTCAGGTCTTCACGAAGGTCCGATTTCCACACCGATCTCAAGCTGTGGCACGCCGCCCAGGCTTTGCTCTTCCTCACAACCACATCATCTTCTGTATTCCCAATCTTTGCTCCCAAATACAGGAAGTCCTCAACCAATTCCAGCGGCTTCCCGCCTACATTAGTGATCCCCTCTGGCTTCTCAACATTCTCTACCAGATATTTTGTTTTAGTCTCATTCATTCTCAGCCCCACACTCATCGACACAGTCTCAACCTCCTGCATCAAATCCTTCACTGTATTTGTCACCAAAACTATGTCGTCGGCAAATTCACACACACACACTTCATAATCATTGCCACCGTTTAGTGTCTATTTGCTATGAATCCATTGCATGGGTTAGACGGGATGTCATGTTATATGACCAAACAGGTCAGATGACCACATCTTGCTCATACTCTCCGTTCTGGGCTTGGTTTTCTACAGCTGGATATCGTTACTAATGCCAACCATCTTACAGAGTGGACAGGGTGCTTTTTGTTATGACACCATGTGTGTATATGTATGTATATGTAACTGTATATATATATGTATATATATATATATATATATATTTATATATATGTGTGTGTGTATGTATATATACATATATATCTACAGTGATGTGTGCTGAATGTATCATGGTTCATTATATGGGACTGTTTTGTGTACTTTTAATTATAAACCAGGATCTAAACTACGAAACTATATATATAAACTATCGGATTGGTCTCCCCTGATATGCAAATAAGGTCACAGGGGCACAGATTTTGGTAGAAATGGGATACTGTAAGTTAATATAGATCAGTGGTGCCCCCACCCACCCCCAAAAATATATATATTATGAAGAATGTGTTCCTTTGTTGGGAATAATCTTCTAGAAAATTTCTTTATGTGCCTTCCATATTCACCATTATTTTCCCTTATTATCCCTTTTGATACCAACCTGCTTGAAATGACCCCTAGTTCTATGATATAAAACTGTTTAACCCTTTTGATTCCCCACCACCAATAAAAAAAAAAAAATCGCATCTGGTTCTGTGAATCAAAGCCACCTATTTTAAAATGTTCTTATTTAAATTAAAACCTTCCAAAATAGTTTAGTAAAGAAATAGTTAATAACTTTAGTAACTCCTTCAAATTTCTTCATTTATCCTTTTGATACCCCTTCACCTCCCCAAAACATTTACTCTGGTTCTATGAAACAAAACCACCCATTTAAAAGGGTTCCTGTTTAGATTAAAATCTTCCAAAATAGTTTTGTATGTGATCCACATTTTAAGTTACTATCTTAGTAAAGAAATTGTTAATAATTTTATAAAAGTAAATACCTCAACATTTTTATTTAACCATTTTGATAGCTACCCTACCAAAATTGGTTCTGGTTCTATGAAACAAAATCACCTATATTTAAATTTATATCTTCCAACATAATTCTATATATATGAACAATATGTTACAATATTATCTTAGTAATGAAATACATAATGATTTCTGTAAATCCCTCAAAATTCTTCATTAATTAATTGAAATAAAATGTCTTTCATTAGAAATATGGTAACAGAAGAGTTAATACATACCAAGGATGGCAAACCTTTTTTAAGAAGACGTGCCCTCATTGGCAATAATAATCTTCTAGAACCCCACCCCATCCTTCATGTGCCTTCACCTCTATATCATTGCCCTCACCTCTATATGACACGTGTGTAAAATTGGTGTCACATTTTATGTATTTTCACAAAAACCTTTCTACTTACTTGGTATGTAAATTACCTTTCTGACAATGTATATTGTATATCTGACAGTGTATTTTGTCTCTCTGGCAGTGCATATTGCCTGTGTAACAGTGTATTTTTGTCTCTGGCAGTGTAGTTTCTCTGTTTAGCAGTGTATTTTGCCTGTCTGGCAGTGTATTTTGTCTATTTGGCTGTGTATTGTGTCTGTCTGGCAGTGTATATTGCCTGTGTAATAGTGTATATTACATCTGGCAGTGTATATAATGAGTGACAGTGTATAGTGTGTATATTTGATAATATATATATATATATATATTAGTTTTTGTTGTTGTTGTTTCTATTTGTATTTTACTAACAATTTTTATTTGCTGGACAAATTTTTTGAATGCCTTTTTGTATTTGGTTAACTGCTAAAAAAAAACCCAAAACAAAAACCTAAATTAATGTCAATAATTTAAGGTATTTAATCTTTCTATACATATATAATTTGATACATATTGTTCTATTTTTACTCCATATTCGTAATTAATCAATCAGAAGATTGCTGATTACTTTTGTTGTTGTTGTTGTTGTTTTTCCTTGACCCTACCTTTGTTTATATTCTGGCTATGGGTTTGACATGTATCACTTTGTAATCTGATCGATTGATTGTTTCGTGTCTTACATAGAGTAGAACAACCCATGAGTAAGCAGTGGAGATTTGATCCCAGCTTAAGATATTCATAATGAGACCCAGCTATGTTTGATACCCATAAACATATATATACATATATATATATATATAAATTACAGAATAATCAAAACTATGTTCAAATGTTTTGAACATAGTTTTGATTATAATAATAATGAAATTATTGTGTACAGTGCTCAGGTGCACTACAACTCATCAAATGTACATGTATAGTACATAGAATAATGTACAAATGTCAGGAAAATGAACAGTGTACGAGTCATGATATAATAACAATAACAATTGTTATTATATCATTCTGTAATTTATATTCCAGCTCTGTAAAACATCTGATGTATTTACATTGAGCTATTTTTCTTACTGGTAATAAGGTAGTATTGAATTACTGACCTTTCCTGTTTATAATTATATATAGTGTATATATAAGTCTAAATAATATTATTATTATTATATATATATATATGTACATAGTCAGCCTATGAACTTTTCAGCTGACCCTCTTATTTATATATATATATATTTATATATAATGTAGGAGGTGAGTTTTATTGTAGTACAATAAAGCAATGCAGATATCGGATAAGTAGCACTCTACAGTTTGTAGGACTGGAGTATAAATAATATATAAGATCAAAAGATGGTTAAAAGAGTTCCATGTATTTTATTATGCGCATTTCAAAAACAAATATCATCATGCGATGACATTTGCGTTTTCGTCAGATAAAATAGGGAGACATGATATGATATGTTGATTTAAAACTGCACTATTCACAAGTGTTTTTTAACCTTCATATCATGTCTCCCTATTTTATCTGACGAAAACGCAAATGTCATCGCATGATGATATTTGTTTTTGAAATGCGCATAATAAAATACATGGAACTCTTTTAACCATCTTTTGATCTTATATATATATATATATATATATATATATATATCAGACTCTGCAGTTTTTAATACACAACTACATATGTGAGGATATCTTCTTTCCGCAAAAACAAATTTCGCTTCTGCTTTGAAGGGGTTCACATCAACACTGTATTGAGTTCTAAAATGGTTATAAATCCTCTACTGATTAGAAAGAACACTTATGTGTAATATATATATATATATATATATATATATATATATATATATATATATACAAAAATGTAAGTCCAAAGAAGTACCTAATTCTGTGTAGTTAACTATTTGTCTAGTCAATTTCTAGAGGCTAGAAGAAATAATTAGATAAGTGTCATATGGCTGTACATCGCGGAAAATAATCTGTATCATTTGTCTATTATTTCTTCATAAGTACATTTTAAACTTATAGCCTCATTTAAATGATTTTTTTATGTGGTTGATTTATACTGATTAGGAGAGGAATACTGTATATATTTTATCTAATGATTCTTTGGACTTACATTTTTATATATAGCTCTGATTAATAATTATTTGCTTAATTAATTCTTCATTGAGCCACACTGAGAATGGTTGCCAAACTCATATATGTATCTGTAACTATGTCTAAGTATATATACCCTTTGAATTTTATATATATATATATATATATATATATATATATATATACACACATATATGTGTGTGTGTATATATATACACACACAGAGAAATATATATATAGAGAGAATTTTTTTTTTTTTTGCAGTGTCATTATATCTCTACAATGGTGCATTCTGAAGACCTTGGACTTCTGTGTCTTTCATTTTTTAAGGTTTCATCATCATCATTGTTTAAAATCCACGTTCCACGCTACCATAGGTTCGATGGGTTGTCCCATTTGAGGCAAGTTGGGTCAGGTGACCGTGTTCTGCTCATACAGAACTGTTTCTGGCTAGGTTTCGACAGGTGGATGCCCTTCCTAATGCTAAACAGATTTATTGTGTGGTCTGGGTGCTTTTTGTTGTGACACCTACATGACCACTTTACAGGTTTCTCTTTAAAAAGAAATGTTCTTCATTCTGCCTTGTTTTCGTTCGTTGTCTTCCATTTGTTAATTATCCTAATTTTATTTTATATATATATATGTATATATATATATATATATGTATATAGTAATAATAATAAATTTGAAGACTAAAATCCAAAGAGGGCTCGATAAGGATAAATATGTATCAAATATATAAGAACCGTAGAGCAAATATTTATTAAAATAACAGAAAAGGTTTAAGCAAAGAATCGCTGCTTTCACCCTTAACGGGATCTTCAGAAGATCCCATTAAGGGTGAAAGCAGCGATTCTTTGCTTAAACTTTTTCTGTTATTTTAATAAATATATATGTATATATATATATATATATATACATATATATATATATGTAAATATCTTTAAGTCGTTTGGAAGCCTCGACAATGCAAATGGGTAAATCTCCGGGTAACAAGATCCGGTGGTGGAGAGAGAGATGTAAGTGGGTGTACGTTGAGATGCGTAGTGTGTATAAGATGTGTAAGATTTGTAGAAGAATGAAGGGAAGAGTATAAAGGATAAAATAAAAATAACAACACAAGAGAGAGTTACCTTGGGAGAGATTTAATAGTCCCTATATATTTCTGATTCACATCCATCAACTGGGGTTGTTTTGTTTTTTTCCGGAGTGGGGAAAGGTTGTCTGTCGGACAGGTGCGAAATGCGTCCTCCGCGGAGGACTTACATCTCTCTCTCCACCACCGGAGATTTACCCATTTGCATTGTCGAGTCTTCCAAACGACTTAAAGATATTTACTTATTATTCCACAATGCTTCAAGCAAACTTCAATACTCTCTTATACATATATATATATATATATATATATATACATATATATATATATATATATGAATAAACATTGATGTCTCTTGTCGAAGCGAGGTGAAAGTATATTAAAATTCATAGAAAAATGAAAAAAACTCAACACTAGAATAGCTGTTAAAACAGCCAAATGCTGTCAAAGAGACCAGCAGCCTGCAGTTGGCAGAGAGTCAATCTACGAGGTGGGTGACAAGCAGATGAAAAATAGAAATAGAAAAGACCAAGAGAGGAGCAGAGCAAGGAATATATATATATATCACGATAAATTAACGGAGGCATAGGCCCTCGCTATTCCCTGTAAATAATGTGCTCAAAGGAGAAGAGATCCTGAGCTCTTTAAAATACAATATGTTGAAAAGGTAACACACCAGAGAGAGAGATATACAGTGCGTTATCAATAAAACAGGGAAAAAAACCACCATGTATATATATATAGGAAAAGGTTCAGGGCCCCGATGGCAGAGCTCAAGCCATTTCGACGGCTACTACCCAAAGTATCGATCTCTCTGGTGCATTATGGTCCACCTGGTTCCTTACCACACTTCCTTCGTTATATATATATATATATATATATATATATTATATGGTAAAATTCCTGAGATCCATGAATGAGTTCTCTCCTGCAGTCTCTATCCTTCATCACTGCTATGTCCCACTTCTGGAGGCCAGTATCTGTCCTTAAGGCATCAACATGTCATCCTCAGTCACCCTCTTCTGGTGTGTCCTTGTAGAGGCTCCCACAGGACCACTGAGTGCTGTGTCAATGAGCATGTCCAGCTAACCTCAGTCTCCTCTGTGTCATTTTCAAGTTGACTTTTGGAAGGCTCCTGTACAGCTCTGAGTCCTTCATCCTTAGTGCATACTGATTAATGTTCACAGCCATCCTCAACATCCTCGTGTAGCACCTATCCACCATCTGAGTGAGTTTCTTTATCAGTGTCCAAGTCTCAGACCCGTACAGCAGCACAGACTCCACTGAAGCGATGAAGAGATGGATCTTCAGGTTTTTATGAAGATCCAACTTCCACACTGCCTTCAAACTGTGGCACGCCATCCATGCTTTGCTCTTTCTCTCCGCTATATCCCCTCTGTATTCCTAATCTTTGTTTCCAGATACAGTAAGTCCTCAACCAACTCTAACGGCTTCCTGCCCACATTTATAATTCTCTCTGATATTTCTCCACCAGATACTTTATTTTACTCTCATTCGTTCTCAGCCCCACACTCATTGACACAGTCTCCACCTCTCCCTTGCATCAACTCCTCTGCCTCCTTCACTATGTTTGTATATATATATATATATATATATATATATCATCATCATCATTTTACGTCCACTTTTCCCTGCTTGCAAGGGTGGGAGGGGAACTGATTCTGGCTTGATTTCTACAGCTGGATGCCCTTCCTAACACCAACCTCATTTATAGTGTGGGCTGGGTGCTTTTTTGCCGTGGCACCTCCACGACCACTTTGCAGTGGAATGATAGGGACCCCACTCCCTATCATCTCATTTCTACAGCTGAGTAAACTGGAGCAATGTGAAATAAAGTGTCTTGCTCAAGGAAACAACACACCACCTAGTCTGAGAATTGAACTCACAACCTTTCGATTGCAAGACCAATGCTCTAACCACTAAGCCATGTGCTTCCATTAAAATTTCTGTAGAACCTAACAGAGATTGAACCCGTAACCAGTATCACCACTGTCTCCAATATCCACCAATAGGCCACTGAGAATGTTAAATAAATATATATATATATTTATTTCACATTGCTCCAGTTTACTCAGCTGTAGAAATGAGATGATAGGGACTGGGGGCCATATCGTTCCACTGCAAAGTGGTCGTGGAGGTGCCACGGCGAAAAAGCACCCAGCACTCACTGTAAATGAGGTTGGTGTTAGGAAGGGCATCCAGCTGTAGAAATCAAGCCAGAATCAGTTCCCGTCCCACCCTTGCAAGCAGGGAAAAAGCGGACGTAAAATGAAATGATGATGATGATATATGTATATGTGTGTGTGTGTGTGTGTGTTAAGTATTTCCGTAGAAAAGGTAAAGGAAAGAAGAGTGCTCTAAGAGTACAGAGCTATTTAATTATGTAATAAAAGTGATATCGGACGTTTCTGTTAGAATCATCGAACTTCGCGAAACCTTGGGTAATGGAATAATTATATTTTGTTTTTTATTACATAATACATAAATGTATATATATATATATATATATATATATATATATGTATATATAAAAACTTAGAAGGGTCAAGGTGCTGTGTGGTTACTAAAAAACGAGTGTTTAGAAATATAAGGAAAACACAAACAAAAGACAAATCCCCTCTTCAATTGTCTGCTGTGGGTCTCGGGAAGCGTCGAAATGTCTGATATATATATATATATATATATATATATGTATGTATATATATATATATATATGTATGTATATATATATATATATATATATATGTATGTATATATATATATATATATATATATATGTATTTTGTCTACCCTCTATTTTCATTGTGAAATGAAACATTGCAAAGATTATATTTTTCAAAGGCAATGTACATATACTTTACTAATTTTTTTAACCAAAAAAAAAAACAGTTGAAATATATATAACACAAAAATAAAACCCCAACATAATCATGACAGTGGTTTCTGATTAGGCACAAGGTCAACAATTTGGGAGAGGGGAAAGTCAATTAAATCGACACCAGTGCATTACTGGTACTTTATTTTATCGACCCTGTAAGGATGAAAGGCAAAGCTAACCTCGGCGGGATTTGAACTCAGAACATAAAGGGCCGTAACTCTATGCCACAAAGCAAGATGTCAATGGTCTAGCGATACTGCCAATCCACCGCCCTCGCCTTAATAACAACAACAACAATAACGCTATTCACTATAAAGCAGTACATGAAATATTTACCAAAAAATAATAAAGATAATTATGAGAAATGATAATATTAATTATTATTGTTATTATATTAATAATAAAAGTAATAATTACATGGCATTTTAATGTTTTGTAGTTATTTTTGTATGTATGTCTGTATGTGTATTTGTATGTATGTGTGTGTATTTGTATATATGTATGTATGTGTCTATGTGTGTATGTATGTATAAATGTGTGAGTATATGTGTGTACATATGTATGCATATGTGTGTATGTCTATGTATGTGTATGTGTTTGTATGTATGTTTGTGTGTCTGTGTGTGTATGTATGTATATGTGTCTGTAAATGTGTTTGTATGTATGTTTATATTTATCCAGGAGAGATGACCCCTTAGCCTTTGTCAAGGCATTATTCTAGGAGAAAGAAAACTCTGATATAACACCTGCAACCCTGATGGTATCCAATGATGTTGACTTGTTCTTCTTTTTGGTAAATATCATCTTGGTTAAGAGAGTGGGACTGGCTTTGTGCAGTGCCTTTGCTCACTATAAAAGCTTCACAGCACAGGCATTGCTTTATATCTGGAGATCTCTCTGCACTTGTCGTCACATGGTACCATGGGCCCAGCACTATGTGTCAATAATTGTCACAAGTGTAGTGTTTGTACCAGAGTTTTCAAGTCGCTGGCTGGACTAAAAAGTCACACTCGTTCAGCGCATTGGTAGGGGTTCTCCTACATGGATATAAAGTAGTGGCCGTACTCGAAAACGAGTTGGCAGCCACCATGTTTATATGTATATAAGTTTGTGGGAGTGTATGTATGTATGTATATGTGTGTATGTGTCTGCAGGGTTGTCTTAACAGCATTTATAGGCTCCCGGGCAAAGCAGAGCACTGGGGCCCCTACACACACAACCACTCACAGGAATAAAAATACAAATGGGCCCCCTATCCTCGTGGGGCTCCCGGGCAACTGCCCAGCGTGCCCATGCATTAAGACGACCTTGTGTGCTTGTATTATCTACTTACTATGGATGTTTTGAAACAGTGAGCAGGTTTGAAATTAGAAAATAGAATAGCTTTCACCGTATTTTTTGACTAAAGAAATTTTAGTCTGAAAATGGGGTTTAGAACCCTCAGATAAATGGAAAAAGATGAGTATTGACGTACATGGGAGTCGAACCCACATCTTTGGTTATCCAGACCACTGTGCTACCATTGTTGGTGTAATGGTAGCACAGTGGTCTGGATAACCAAAGATGTGGGTTCGACTCCCATGTACATCAATACTCATCTTTTTCCATTTATCTGAGGGTTCTAAATCCCATTTTCAGACTAAAATTTCTCTAGTCATATGTGTATATATATATATATATATATATATATATATACATATATGATTCCAGTTCCTCAGTGAAATAACAACCCAACCAGGAACTGGGCATATTAGAGTATTGACAAAATTATACACCTCAACAACATATGTACTTGTCTATACCACACTAATTCGGACTGCCTGAAGAGGTCACAGCCAAAGATGGCTGTCACCGATATATATATAGCAGTAATAAACGAAGCTAAATTTTGAACATTTGACTTTTTATTTTACATTACTCCGGAGTAACCAAACAAACCTGCGCACTTCGTCGAGTGCTCCAGCCTGCATACTGAGGTGTTGGTATACAACCAACATATACTCAAAATATATATATACATATATATGTGTATATATATATATATACATATATATATATATATATATTGTTTGTCGATAATTGCATTTGGTAGTTATATTTTTGTTTTAACTTTTTCCCATAGATAACTTCACCTCCCCACCACCACTTACCTCCTTACCCCCCTGCCAGGAATGACATTCAACTAATGTACATTCCATTGCACGTGTTTTTGTTATATGTACAGTTGGTCGTCTCCAGACATATATTACAGCCATCTGATTGTGCAGTGTGTCTGGTTATCCAGACCACTGTGCTACCATTGTTGGTGTAATGGTAGCACAGTGGTCTGGATAACCAAAGATGTGGGTTCGACTCCCATGTACGTCAATACTCATCTTTTTCCATTTATCTGAGGGTTCTAAACCCCATTTTCAGACTAAAATTTCTTTAGTCATATATATATATATATGTGTATATATATATATATATATATATATACATTGATCTAGATGAAATGCAGTTCGAGTTTGTGTCAGGCAAAAGTACCACAGACGCTCTTTTCATTGTACGACAACTACAGGAGAAGTACCTAGCTAAAAGTAAACTCCTATACTTAGCTTTCGTCGACTTGGAGAAAGCCTTCGACAGAGTCCCCCCGTTCCATTATCTGGTGGGCTCTTAGAAAACTAGGTGTTGATGAATGGCTTGTGAGAGCTATACAAGCCATGTATAAAGAAACAGTCAGCAAGTTAGAATTAACAACGAATATAGTGAAGAGTTTAGCGTAAAAGTTGGTGTTCATCAGGGCTCTGTTCTTAGCCCCCTACTATTTATTATTGCCCTCCAGGCTATAACAGTGGAGTTCAAGACCGGCTGCCCATGGGAACTCCTATACGCAGATGATCTAACGCTCATAGCTGAATCAATGGCCGAGCTAGAGAAGAAATTCCAAACATGGAAGCACGGCCTAGAATCAAAAGGCCTTAAAATTAACCTGGCTAAGACTAAAGTTCTAGTTTGTAAGAAAGAAAATAAGGCGGCGGTCCCCTCCGGGAAGTGGCCATGCTCAGTGTGTAGGAAAGGCGTAGGTAGAAACTCCATTTTGTGTCCCAAATGCAAAGTATGGGTGCATAAAAGACGTAGTGGGATCACAGGTAAGCTAACTAAGAACATAGATTTTACATGTGGCCGGTGCTCTGGGGCAATAAGTAGCAGCAAGTGCCCATTAAATACTAGCTCTTTCAACTGCGCAGAGGGTTCTATAGAAATAGTGGACAGGTTCCGTTACCTGGATGACAAAATCAGCAGTGGGGGAGGGTGCTCTGAAAGTACAGTAGCTAGAGTCAGAACTGGATGGAAAAAGTTCAGAGAGCTTATACCACTATTAGCCGCTAGAGGGTTCTCCCTAAAAATGAAAGGCAGGTTATACGATGCCTGCATACGAACAGCAATGCTGCATGGCAGTGAGACCTGGGCATTGTGTGCAGAGGATATACGCAGACTAGAGAGAAACGAAGCTTGCATGCTCCGCTGGATGTGTAATAGTAATATACGTGAATGGCAAAGCATAAACGAACTAAGGAAAAAATTAGAAATAAGAGGGATCAGATGTTGTTTACTCGAGAGAAGGCTACGTTGGTATGGTCACGTGATGCGCATAAAGGATGATAGCTGTATAACAAAGTGCAGGGCAATAAAGATAGACGGTAGCCACGGAATAGGCAGACCCAGAAAAACCTGGGACGAGCTGATAAATTCCGACCTCACACACTTACACCTCACCAAGACAATGTCACTGGACCGAGACCTTTGGCGGTACTCAGTAATAGAGAAGACCCGCCTTACCTAAATACAAAGTAAAACCTACAGTCAGTAGGCATCTCTAACAAAATACACCCCCGTCCCATCCACACCGCCCCTTTCAATGTAAAGTTATGTTGGTGCCACAACATCCAGGCCGAAACAAATGAGATCGTGTAGGTGTCACGTCAAAAAACACACAGTTCACGCTGTAATGTGGCCGTGTAGGCAACACGGTAAAAACCTCCCAGCCCCACACTGTAAATGTGGTTGGTGTTAGGAAGGGCATCCAGCTGTAGCAAACCCGCCAGACAGTCCTATGCGAGCAAGACAACCACTCTTGCCTCAAGTGGGAAACCTCCGTCCAAACCCATGCAAGCGTGGAACACGGACGTTAAACGATGATGATGATGATGATGATGATATACATATATATATATACATATATATATATATATATATTGTTTGTCGATAATTGCATTTGGTAGTTATATTTTTGTTTTAACTTTTTCCCATAGATAACTTCACCTCCCCACCACCACTTACCTCCTTACCCCCCTGCCAGGAATGACATTCAACTAATGTACATTCCATTGCACATGTTTTTGTTATATGTACAGTTGGTCGTCTCCAGACATATATTACAGCCATCTGGGTGTCTGGATAGACCAGTCTAACTTGTCTGGCTGGCTGGCTGTCAGTTTGCCTAGCTGTCTGTCTGTCTGTCTCTCTCACTGTCTGTCAGTCTCTCTATCTGTCTCTGGCGCTTTCTGTCAGTCTGTATGTCTGTGCTGTACAAGAGAAAAAAAGATTTATTTTGGCATTGAGAGTGATGATGATGGTGGTGATGATGATGGTGGTGATGATGGTAGTGGTGATAGTGATAATGGTGGTGGTGGTGATGAGAACCGATGTGGGTGATGGTGGTGGTGGTGGGAACCGATCTGAATGATGGTGATGATAGTCATGGTGATGGCAATGATGGTGGTGATGATTGTATTGGTGATGGTAGTGGTGGTGGTGGTGATGATGGTGATGATACTGGTGATGGTAATGATGGTAGTGTTGATGACAGCGGTGATGGTGATGGGAACTGATCTGAATACATTGAGCTTTACAGAGGAAATAACAAGAAGAACACAAGTGGAGGGAGGAAGACCTGGGTAGAAGTGGTGAGAACTCAGCAAGCAGCAAACAGCCACAGGAAACAAGTACCACCAATCTCTGGGAGGGCCCTGTAGAAACAGTAGACAGCTTCTGCTACCTAGGTGACCGAATTAGCAGCGGAGGTGGGTGTTCAGAAAGTACAATAACTAGGGTAAGAACGGGATGGAAGAAGTTCAGGGAACTACTGCCACTGCTAGCTGCAAAAGGCTTTTCTCTCAAAATGAAAGGCAGACTGTATGATGCATGTATACGAACAGCAATGTTGCATGGTAGTGAGACGCTGAAGGTGGAAGGCTTACGTAGATTAGAAAGAAACGAAGCCTGCATGCTCCGATGGATGTGTAATAGTAATATACGCGAATGGCAAAGCATAAATGAATTGAGAGAGAGACTGAGCATAAGAGGAATCAAATGCTGTGTGCAGGAGAGGCGGTTGCGTTGGTATGGACATGTGATGCGTATGAAGGATGACAGCTGCATAAAAAGGTGCAGAGCACTAGAAGTCATTGGAAACCGCGGAGTGGGGAGACCCAAGAAGACCTGGGATGAGGTGATAAAAGCCGACCTTACCCAATTATACCTCTCAAAGGCGATGACACACGACCGTGACCTCTGGCGTCACACAGTAATACAGAGTACCCGACCTCCCACGGGTACAAGCTGAAGCATATAGACAATATGCCCCCCACACTCTCCCACTGCAAAGTGGTCGTGGAGGTACCATGGCAAAAAAGCACCCAGCCCACACTGTAAAGTGGACGTGTAGGCGCCATGGAAAAAAGCACCCAGCACTCACTGTAAAGGAGGTTGGTGTTAGGAAGGGCATCCAGCTGTAGAAATCAAGCCAAAATCAGTTCCTGTATGAGCAAGGCATGGTCAGTCGACCTGACACTGCCCACAACAGGACAACCCGTCTAACCCATGCTAGCATGGAAGAACGGACGTAAAACGGTGATGATGATGATACTGTGTGTATATATATATATATATTCTGTGTGTATATATATATATATATTCTGTGTGTATATATATATATATATTCTGTGTGTATATATATATATACTGTGTATATATATATATCATCATCATCATCATTTTACGTCCGCTTTTCTCTGCTTGCAAGGGTGTGACAGGTCCTATTCAGCACAGCATCTCTCCACTTGTCACGGTCCTTCGTCATCTCCTCCGTGAGCTTCAGCAACCTGAGGTCTGCTCTCACGACCGCCGCCCATGTTTTTCATGGTCTTCCTCTACTGTGTCTTCCTTCTACTGGGATTTCTTGGCACTTCTTTACCCAGCGGTCATCCTCCATGCGCATCACATGTCCATACCATCGCAGTCTTCTCTCCCACACACTACAACTTATCCCTCTTATACACAGTTTTTCTCTTAACTCATCGTAAAAGCAGTCTTTCTCTTCTTTACCTAGGTCTGCCTGGGTAGCATAGGCAGAGATGATTGTCAGCAGTCTCTTGCCTACAACTAATCTAAGCTTAATTATTCTATTTCTAACTCTAACTACCTCCATTGTCTTATCGATCCATCTCTCAGCCAGTAAAATGCCTACCCCACGTAACCCATCATCATTACCCACCCAGAACAGCTTATAACTAAGATGTTTGCCTGTGATTAATCTCACTGAGGCACCTCTCCACCTCACTTCTTGCCCACATCCACATGCCTTCTCTCTAGCATCTCCACTATCTCACCAGATCTACCTGTTAGAGTGCCACATTAAGTGTGGCAACTCTGAGATGCGACGTCTTCATATTCTTGTTCTTGTTCCTGTTGTGCGCTTGCTTGATAATGGTTGGGGGGGTTCTTGCACATGGCCGCACCAGCCACCCCACTACCGTGCGCAGCCCTACCATGGTTACTGTTATTGCTGTTTACGCAGTCGTTGCAATTCTCATTTGTTGTGCTCATAGTTTTTGGCAGTAGTTTGGCTGCCCTTCCTAACACCAGCACCACTTTACAGCATGGACTGGGTGCTTTTATTCGTGCTACCAGCACCAGGGAAGTTGTCTTACTGGACTTAGGGGACTTCTCTACCCCGCACCAATTTATTCGAAGTGGTACATCTCCTAGACGGGTTGCCTACGCTACGGCTTATGGAGCCTCCGTCCACCCCGTGTCTGCACTGAGCGGAACTTGGTTTAATGTGGTATGTGCACGTGTGTTTAGCGTACAGCGCCAGGCATGCATGCCGGAAGCTGATAGATATAAGATGGGTGGGTGGGATGAGAAATGGCGATTTCCTAGCCCCTGTTATCCTAAACACAGCTATTCTATATGAGCAATTTTCCGTTACGAATATACGCATGTACATGACATATATATATATTAACAGCTATATAAATACAAACAGACATTAGTACATATATATATATATAAATATATATATATATAAATAAACATCATAAACATCGAAAGAAGGAAATTGATAATTTTTCCACTTATCTTCTCTACGCCAAATATAGAGATTAATATATATATATATATATATATATATATATATAGGGAGTGTAACTTAGAATTACTGCAGGTTCACCCGGGTGAGCACTCGATGTTTAGGTTCACTTCTGTGTTGAGGCGTAGAGTTATACAGTGTAATATATTGAAAGGATAACAAGGACGATTGGTTACTCCTTCATTACATTTATTGGTAGGTGACGCGCGTTCCGCCACTGATCAGCTCAAGGTTCGATCTGTATTGATCTTACCCGACTCAATAGTCGGCAGCTCAACAGACCCTTTACAATGCCATAAGAAAATGAATACATGCTATGTGCTGACTTTATCACATAGCATGTATTCATTTTCTTATGGCATTGTAAAGGGTCATTTGAGCTGCGGATTACAGAGTCGGGTAAGATCGATACAGATCGAACCTTGAGCTGATCAGTGGCGGAACGCGCGTCACCTACCAATAAATGTAATGAAGGAGTAACCAATCGTCCTTGTTATCCTTTCAATATATATATATATATATATATATATATATATTTGTGAAGGCGTGTGGCTGAATGGTTAGAGAATTGGATTCACAATCGTGAGGTTGTGAGTTCGATTCCTGGACCGGGCGATGCGTTATGTCCTTGAGCAAGACACTTTATTTCACGTTGCTCCTTCTACCTGGAGTTGTGACCGATAGATAGTACTAGCAACTGGAAAGACCAACGGAAACATTGTTTCCTCGGTCCGATTTAACGAAAGTCGATCGATGTGTATATATATGTATATATATATATATATATATATATATATATATATATACTGTATATATGTGTGTGTACATATTAAATGGTGCATCATGTTTTCTCATTTATCTCTGAAACATATTTCACACCAATTGGAATTCTGACAATTTAATTATCACAGAATACATCGCCTCCTCCACCACCATTGCCATTACCATCACCACTGCCCCACCACTGCCATTACTGCCATCTCTACCACCACCGCCACCTCCTCTACCACCATCACCACTGCCCCACCACTGCCATTACTACCATCTCTGCCACCACCGCCACCTCCTCTACCACCATCACCACTGCCCCACCACTGCCATTACTACCATCTCTGCCACCACCGCCACCTCCTCTACCACCATCACCACTGCCCCACCACTGCCATTACTACCATCTCTGCCACCACCGCCACCTCCTCTACCACCATCACCACTGCCCCACCACTGCCATTACTACCATCTCTGCCACCACCGCCACCTCCTCTACCACCATCACCACTGCCCCACCACTGCCATTACTACCATCTCTGCCACCACCGCCACCTCCTCTACCACCATCACCACTGCCCCACCACTGCCATTACTACCATCTCTACCACCACCGCCTCCTCTACCACCACCACCACCACCTCCTCTACCACCACCACCACTGCCATTACCACCTCTACCACTTCTCTCTTTATTCTCTGCCTCCATTGCTCCTTCTCACCTTTTAGACTTCAAACAACGATGCCACCGCTCTCCTCCTTCTCTGCCTCTTCCCCCACCCTACTCCCTACCCTCTGCTATTTCCATACCTCCCCCCTGCCCTACCACCTCTGCTATTTCCATTGTCCTTACAACAAACAGACAGATAAAAACAGACAATATGTGAGAGAGTGAGAACGAGAGAAAGACACTCACCTGATTGTTTGTATCATTGAAATAATTAATATTCTAATTAAGTAAACGAGATGTCATGTTGACCCCAGGTGTCTGTAGTGCAGTTGTTCCAGTCCCCATTGGTTTCTTCATTTATGTAATTTAAAATGTCTTAAATTTCTCCGAAGATGTCAAGTAAATTTCGTTGTGTTGTATTTCCCACATGAGTTGGTAGTATTGGGACAAAAATACCTTGCTGTGTTTGTTCCAGCTCTCTGTGCTCTGAGTTAAAGTCCGCCCTCTCAGGAATTCTCTCTGTGCTAGAGCAGTGGATTGGTGGAACTGTTAAGATTGTCTGACTAAAATATCTTGTAATTAACCCTTTAGCATTTGCATTACTCTATATATACTATTGTATTTTCATGGTAAAGGCTTTACCTCACATAATATCTCACATAACATTTACATTACTCTATATATACTATTGTATTTTCACAGTAAAGGCTTTACCTCACATAATATCTCACATAACATTTGCATTACTCTATATATACTATTGTATTTTCATGGTAAAGGTTTTACCTTATGTAATTATCTCACAATATCGAATCTACAAGATTTTGATGTCATTTATTTTGAGAACTATACTTTGACATAAGTATCAGCAACTGGTTATGGCCGGTTTGAACAGAAAAAGGTGAGAGGATTCTGGCCGGTTTGAACAGAAAATGGTGAGAGAATTCTGGCCGGTTTGAACAAAAAAAGGTGAGAGGATTCTGGCCGGTTTGAACAGAAAATGGTGAGAGAATTCTGGCCAGATATGGTTGGTTTAAATGCTAAAGGGTTAATGTGGAAAGTGATAGGTTAAACAATGCAAAATGGATGGTAAGATGAAGTAATGAAAAAGTAAGTTAGCTGGTAATCTTTGGGTTTCTTTGAGGGGGTTTTGTTGCTGTTGTTTCTTTCATCCTTGTGGTATTTGTTATGGTTCTTTGTGTTCTGAGTTCAAATCCCACCAAGGTCATCTTTGCCATTTGTCCTTTTGATGGTCATTAAAATAAAGACCAGTCCTGGGTGTTGGTGAACTGGTACTTCATTGTCAAAATCTTCACCACCATCATCATCATCATCATCATCATCATCACTGTTTAGCGTCCATTTTCCAGCTAGTAGGTGACTGTGTCTAGCTCACACAGAACTGTTTCTGACTGGGTTTCTAACACCAACCCCATTTACAGTGTGTACTGGGTGCTCTTTTGCCGTGCCAGCAACTCAGCCACCATACAGGGTGGCCTGGGTGCTTTTTGTCATGTCACAAACACAACCTCCTTTGTTATGTCATCAACATGACCACCTTATAGGTGCTTTTTGTCATATTACCAGCCTGACCACTTTACAAAGTGGACTAGGTTCTTTTTGTCATGTCACCAACATGACCACATTGGAGGATGAGCTGGGTGCTTTTGTTGTAGCACCAAAATGACCACTTTACAGAGTGGACTGGGCGCTCTTTTGTCATGTCACCAGCACGACCACTTTACAAGGTGGACTGGGTGCTCTTTTATAATGTTACCAGCACGACCACTTTACAGGGTGGACTGTGTGCTCTTTTGTCGTATCAGCAACTCAACCACCTTACAGGGTGGATTGGGTGCTTTTTGTCATATCAGCACCACAATCACTTTACAAGGTGGACTGGGTGCTCTTTTGTCATATCACCAGCATGACCACTTTACAGAGTGGACTGGGTGCTTTTTGTCATGTCACTCGCGTGAGATTGTTGAACAGAAATGGCTTGCTGTATTTATTTCAGCTTTTTATGATTTGCACCCAAATACTTTATTTTATTGACCCTAAAAGGTTGAAGAAACAAGTTGACCTCTGTAATTTTTGAACTCAGAACCAGAGCATAAAGATCTGGATTAAATACTGAAAGGCTTATTATTTTATGCTCTAATGACCCTCGTGGGAAAAAAAAATCTCTAGTGAAATTAAAGAGAAGGTATTTGAAGTTCATAAGACATTTTGCGTAACGCTCCAGTGATTCTTGTAATTCTCCATTAATCACTGAGCTACCAAATGATGGTCAGGGTTGGCCTATGGTTAAACAACAACAACAACAACTGCAATAATCTTACTCCACACGAAGGTAAGTAGGTGAACAAGGTCCCACATCTCCACCCTACCCGTCCCATCCATGTCTTTTAGGTGTCAGATGTCATAGAAGTATTAGTACAACAGCAACAATAACAACAACAAAAAATAACACCACCATTGATAAATTGATCTCAAACACACTTTTATGACATCATTCGTAATTGATCAAGCAAACAGCAATTTCTTGTGTAAATATATGTGTATGTATATGTATATATATATGTGTGTGTGTATATGTATATTTATATGTGTGTGTATATGTATATATATATATATGTGTGTGTATATATATGTATGTATATATATGTGTGTGTATATATGTGTGTATATATATGTGTGTATATGTATGTGTATATATATGTATGTATATGTATGTATATATATATATATATTTGTGTATATGTATATATTTGTGTATACATATGTATATGTATATATTTGTGTATACATATATATATGTATATATATTTGTGTATACATACATATATATATATATGTATGTATATATATTTGCATATACATACATATATATATATGTATATATATTTGTGTATACATATATATATCTATCTCTATATATATGTATATATATTTGTGTATACATATATATATCTATCTCCATATATATGTATATATATTTGTGTATACATACATATATATATATATATATGTGTGTGTGTGCACACACATATATATATATATATATTAAACGATGATGATGATATAAACATTTATAGATCTTTTATGAAGAACTTTTAAGAGAATGCACTAAAATAGTTGACTTTATTTGCTTCTGAGAAACTAGGTTGCTGTTTGAATGTGAAGTAACACTTAATTTCAATTTTAGGTTAACTCTTTTAATACCAAACTGCCTGAACCTCCCCACCCAATCCTTGGTTCTACTTACAAAACTGCCTATTTTAAAGTGTTTATATTTATCTTTAAAAAAAAATGTCCACCATAATTTTATGTAAGAACATTTTTATGTTCCAAACACCAACTTAATAATGAGAAAATTAGTTTTTTGTTTTTGTTTTTTTACTAAATATCCCCCTAATCCTTATCTTCACTGGCGGCTCGACTAACAGAGGTAACTAGTGATACTCGTGAGGACGCTTGGTTGTTCCAGCGCATCATCCTTGCCATCACCTGAGGTAGCACTGCGAGCACACTGGCTTACCTCAAAAATTATTAGAGAGGTTTCCCAGTGGTCCTCGCAATACTGTTATCTTTTGCTCAGGTAGCGATTTGTTTGTTCACCCCTTTCGCCTGCCTTTTGTTGTTTGTGGTCCTAGATGTATGTCTTCTTGATTATTTTAAAAACTATTTGAGAACTATTGCCAGCTGTGTCTTTCATTAGAAACCATCATCATCATCATCATCATCACCGTTTTACGTCCATTCTTCCACGCTAGCATGGGTTAGACGGGTTGTCCTGTTGTGGGCAGTGTCCGGTCGGCTGACCTTGTCTTGCTCATACAGGAACTGATTCTGGCTTGATTTCTACAGCTGGATGCCCTTCCTAACACCAACCTCATTTTCAGTGAGTGCTGGGTGCTTTTTTGCCGTGGCACCTCCACGACCACTTTGCAGTGGAACGATATGGACCCCAGTCCCTATCATCTCATTTCTACAGCTGAGTAAACTGGAGCAATGTGAAATAAAGTGTCTTGCTCAAGGAAACAACGCATCACCTGGTCCGAGAAATGAACTCACAACCTTTCGATTGCAAGCCCAATGCTCTAACCACTAAGCCATGCGCCTGGTAACAAAAGGGTTAAAGTGTTTATATTTAAACCATAACCTTCCATCGTAATTTTTTATAAGAACCTTTGTTAACTCTTTAGCATTTAACCCTTTAGCATTTAAACCGGCCAGAATTCTCTCACCTCTTTCTGTTCAAACCAGCTGTAACAAGCTACTCATGCTGATCTTAAGATATTGTTTTCAAAATACTCAAAATAAATAATATCAAAAGTTCATAGATTCAATATTATGTGAGATAAAGCCTTTACCACCAAAATACAATAGTAAATATAGAGTAACGTAAATGGTAAAGGGTTAAGTTATGTTCCAAACACCAGCTTAATAATGAGAAAGTTAGTTATATTACTAACTCCTAAATTCTTCATTATTTAAAAAATTGTGAAAAACCATAGGCAGAGTCTTTCATTAGAAATATGGTAATGAAAGGGTTAGGTTATGTTCCAAACACTAGATTAATAATGATTTCTAGTATAGGCACAAGGCCAGTAATTTGGGGGGAGGGGAAAGTCGATTAAATTGACCCCAGTGCGTGACTGGTACTTTATTTTATCGACCCCGTAAGGATGAAAGGCAAAGTTAACCTCGGCGGGATCTGAACTCGGAACATAAAGGGTCATAACTCTATGCTGCAAAGCATGGCATCCAACCCTCTATCAATACTGCCAATCCAACGCCCTTGATTTGTTCATTATAATGATGATGATTATAAACATCTAAATTAACCCATTTTTAGGATATTTTCTGCTTAATCATTATAGACTTGTAATGTGTGGAGTGAGGTTTGTTGAGGTGTGGGATGAAGTTTGTTAAGACATGGGGTGAAGTTAAAGTCAGGGGGTGGTTATAATGGACTACATAGATGTGTCAGTAGAATGCTATTTTGACACAGGTTTACAACCTAAATCTATTATGGAGGTGTGTACCTGAGGTTACATTATCTAATGTGTCCTGTTTTATATTTAGAGCTATACTATCTAATGTGCCATTTCTTTTATTCAAACACAATGTATCTAGGACTACATTATAATAATAATGAAATTATTGTGTACAGTGCTCAGGTGCAGTCTCATCAAAGGTGCACGTCTAGTACATAGAATAATGTACAAATGTCAGGAAAGTGAACAGTGTATGAGTCATGGTATACATGTGTGCATGTGTATGGAGGGGGGATATCAGGTGTAGTGTTGGCGAATTTCAGGAAGCATGGAGGTTTTAAAGGATGCAGTGTCTTTGCAGGTAACAACTGATGCAGGTAGTTTGTTCCATGCTTCAGCAACTATGAGCGTGAAAAAAATGATCTAATGTACCATGTCTTTTATTCAGACATAGTGTATCTAGGACTACATTATCTAATGTACCATGTCTTTTATTCAGACAGTGTGTCTAGGACTACATTATCTAATGTGTTCTGTCTTTTATTCAGACAAAGTATATCTAGGGTTACATTGCCTAATGTGCCCTAACATAAGAAGTGGAAGCACCCTCTTTCTCTCTCACTCTCTCTGGTTTTCTTAGTTTTATCTCTGCGACAGGCGAGAGATGCTGTGCTGAGAAGGACCCATCCAACAAATGCAAGCATGGAAAAATGGGGATAAAAATGATGATGATGATATATAATATATGTATACATATATGTATATGTATGTACATTATATATGTGTGTGTGTGTGTGTGTGTGTGTATGAAAGAGTCACGACCCCAATGGCTGAGCTGGTGAAACGGCAAGAGCTCAGCCGCTGGGGTCCTGACTCTTTCATATTACCACACTCTACTACCCCAAGTATTGAGTACTCTGGTGAGTAATAGTCTAATAGATTTTTACTGCATCCATTTTGATTTATATATATATTTCATCATCATCGTTTAATGTCCATCTTCCACGCTAGAATATATATCCATATGATGCGCATGAAAGACGACAGCTGTATACAAAATTGATGGAAGTTACGGAGTAGGTAGATCCAAAAAAGCCTGGGATGACTTCATAAATTCCAACCTTGCACACTTGCACCTCTCTAAGACAATGTCACTGGATCGAGATGTTTGGCATCACGCAGTAATACAGAAGACCTGCCTTCCCTAGGTAACCTACAGTCAGTAGACCCCTCCAAACCAAACATACACCCCAGCCCACTACCCCTACTCCATCCTCCCATTCCCAGCAACACCACCCTTTCTCTATAAAGTTATGTTGGTACCACAACATCCAATCCAAACTAATGAGGTCGTGTAGCTGTCATGACAAAAAACACAGTCCACACTAATGTGGTCGTATAGGTAACATAGTAAAAAGTTCCTAGTCCACACTGTAAATGTGGTTGGTGTTAGGAAGGGCATCCAGCCATAGAAAACCTGCCAGATAGTCCTATATGAGAGAGACACGGTCACCCGACCAATCTTGCCTCAAATGGGACAATTCCCGTCTAACCCATGCTAACGTGATGTGAAAGATAGATGT
>OZ024761.1:17686126-17778626 GCA_964016885.1 Eledone cirrhosa
ATAAAGCACTCAACAGTTTACTGGAGTAAATATTCAATATATTAATAAATGGAAACTATATTTATAAAACCATAATTATTTTATTATATATATTTCAAGGGCTACCAAAGCAGTCTTGGTGCGCTTTCATCAGATAAAATACAAGATTTGTTTTATAAATATTGACATAACCGTGGAAAAACAACCTTGATGGTTGAAAGTTCGCTGGATAGTGGAAAAATATATATATATATATATGTATATATATATATATATATATATATATGGAGAAGTTCTATTTAAATTGTTGGGATACAACAAGCAAATATTTTTATAACTGATATAAAGCACTCAACAAATTATTGGAGTAAAAATACGATATATGAACAAATGGAAACTATATTTATAAAACCATATTTATTTCATTATACATATTTCAAGGACACCAAGTTAAATTATGGTGTGCTTTCATCAGATAAAATATAATATAGATCAGTTTTATAAATAAATATTGACATACCCTTAAAGAATGCGACCATTTCTGTTGGAAGCTCCCAGATAGTGGGGTTATAAATTTATTTATACTATTAAACTAATTTACATAATAGACTAAATAAATTTAATAACCCCACTATCCGGGAGCTTCCAACAGAAATAGTCGCATTCTTTAAGGGTATGTCAATATTTATTTATAAAACTGATCTATATTATATTTTATCTGATGAAAGCACACCATAATTTAACTTGGTGTCCTTGAAATATGTATAATGAAATAAATATGGTTTTATAAATATAGTTTCCATTTGTTAATATATCGTATATATATATATAAATATATATATATATATAAATATATATATATAAATATATATATATCATCATCATCATCATCATCATTTTACGTCCGCTTTTCCCTGCTTGCAAGGGTGGGACGGGTCTTATTCAGCACAGCATCTCTCCACTCGTCACGGTCCCTCGTCATCTCCACCGTGAGCTTCAATGATCTGAGGTCTGTTCTCACCACCTCCGCCCATGTTTTTCGTGGTCTACCTCTACCACGTCTTCCTTCAACTGGCACTTCCTGGCACTTCTTCACCCATCGGTCATCCTCCATGCGCATCACATGTCCATACCACCTCAGTCTCCTCTCCCGTACACTACATTCTATCCCTCTCAGACACAGTTTCTCTCTCAACACATTTATGCTGGGTCGTTCACGCACATTTACACTGCACATCCAACGGAGCATGCTTGCCTCATTTCTCTCCAGCCGTCGCATATCTTCTGCGGTAGCTGCCCATGTCTCACTACCATGCAGCATCGCGCTCCTCACACAGGCATCATACAACCGGCCTTTCGTACGCAGGGAGAAACCCTTCTTCGTCAACAGAGGAAGCAGCTCCCTAAACTTCTTCCAACCCGTCCTTATTCTAGATACTATGGCCTCGGAACACCCTCCTCCCATGCTAATCTGATCTCCTAGGTACCGGAAGCTATCCACCACTTCTATAGCGCCCTCTCGCATTTGAAAAATGTGTCTATCAGTGCGACTTCTACTGTCTAATTTCCCTGTACATCTACTGCATACATATTTCTCCCTACCTGTTAGTTTGCCTGCTATCCCGCTACATCTCTTGTGTACCCAGGACCTACATTGTGTGCATTTTATAGAATTTATGCCAGTTCCTTTTCTGCATATCGAACATGGCCATTTCCCTGACGGAATCAGGGTTTTGTCCTCTTTTCTACTCATCAACACTTTTGTCTTAGCTAGATTTACTCTCAGTCCTCTTGCTTCCAACTGCTGTTTCCATAGCCGGAATTTATTCTCTAGCTCCTCTACTGATTCTGCCATAAGAGCCAGATCGTCAGCATAGAGAAGTTCCCATGGACAGCCAGTCTTAAACTCCTCTGTTATGGCTTGGAGGACTATAATGAACAAGAGCGGGCTGAGGACCGAACCCTGATGTACTCCTACTTGTATCTGGAATTCCTCACTAAACTCCATTCCTACCCTGACTTTACTGAGATATATATACATATATACATATATATATACATATAACAAAAAACAAAACAAGAAAGAAGCACAGCATCTCAAGAATGTGAGAGATATGGAGAGAGGGGTAGTGAGGTGTTATCTGAGGTAGAATCTTTTTGGTATGTTCTAGGTTACACCAACATCACCACCACCACCACCATCATCATTAACACCACTGCTACTATTATCACTACAGCTACCACCAGCACCAAGATCACCACCACCACCATCACCACCATCACCATCATCATCATCATCATCATCATCATCATTAGCACCAAGACCACCACCACCACCACCATCAGTGATATTATCATCATCATCATCATCATCATCATCATCATCATCATCATCATCATCATTAACACCACTGCCACCAGCACCAAGACGATCAACAGCACCACCTCCATCATCACCACCATCACTCCCACCACTACCACCATCACCATCCTACCACCACCACCACCACCACAGGAAACACTGCACATGTAGCCAGCTGTGGTTTGTAGAGAATCTTGGTCTGCAGGAAAGGGTGTGGTGTTGGTGGTGTTGGTGTTGGCGGGGGTGGGGTGGGGGGTTAGTGGGGGTGGCGGTGGCGGGGGGGTGGGGGGGGGGGTTAGTGGTGGTGGTGTTGGTGTTGGCCGGGGGGGGGGTTTAGTGGTGGTGGTGGTGGTGGTGGTGGTGGTGTTGGCGGGGGGGGGGGGGGGAGGGGGGGATAGGAGTACACACCTACAAACACACATGCATTCACAGGCACACTCTCATGGATACATGCATGTGCACTCCCAATCATATGCATACCTACACTTGCACACACACACACACACACACACACACACACACACACACACACACACACACACACACATTTAGAAGCTAATGAGGAAACCTTTACAAGAATGGTTGGATGGAGGATAAATGGGTGGTTGGATGGTGGAATGGTTATGTGGATAGATAGGTGGCTGGATGGTTAGGTGACTGGATGGGTGGCTGGATGGTTAGGTGACTGGATGGGTGGCTGGATGGTTAGGTGGCTGGATGGTTAGGTGACTGGATGGGTGGCTGGATGGTTAGGTGGCTGGATGGTTAGGTGACTGGATGGTTAGGTGGCTGGATGGTTAGGTGACTGGATGGGTGGCTGGATGGTTAGGTGGCTGGATGGTTAGGTGACTGGATAGGTGACTGGATGGGTGGCTGGATGGTTAGGTGACTAGATAGGTGGCTGGATGGTTAGGTGACTAGATGGGTGGCTGGATGGTTAGGTGGCTGGATGGGTGGCTGGATGGTTAGGTGACTAGATGGGTGGCTGGATGGTTAGGTGGCTGGATGGTTAGGTGGCTGGATGGGTGGCTGGATGGTTAGGTGGCTGGATGGGTGGCTGGATGGTTAGGTGACTAGATGGGTGGCTGGATGGTTAGGTGACTAGATGGGTGGCTGGATGGTTAGGTGGCTGGATGGGTGGCTGGATGGTTAGGTGACTAGATGGGTGGCTGGATGGTTAGGTGGCTGGATGGGTGGCTGGATGGTTAGGTGGCTGGATGGTTAGGTGACTAGATGAGTGGCTGGATGGATGGTTAGGTGGTTGAGTGGATGGTTAGGTGACTAGATGGGTGGGTGGATGGTTAGGTGACTAGATGAGTGGCTGGATGGATGGTTAGGTGGTTGAGTGGATGGTTAGGTGTCTAGATGGGTGACTGGTTAGATGACTGCATGGATGGTTAGGTGGTTGGGTGGATGATTAGATGACTGGATGGGTGGATGGTTAGGTGGCTGGATGGTTAGGTGACTAGATGGGTGACTGGTTAGATGACTGCATGGATGGTTAGGTGGTTGGGTGGATGATTAGATGACTGGATGGGTGGATGGTTAGGTGACTAGATGGGTGACTGGTTAGATGACTGCATGGATGGTTAGGTGGTTGGGTGGATGATTAGATGACTGGATGGGTGGATGGTTAGGTGGCTGGATGGTTAGGTGACTAGATGGGTGACTGGTTAGATGACTGCATGGATGGTTAGGTGGTTGGGTGGATGATTAGATGACTGGATGGGTGGATGGTTAGGTGATTAGATGGGTGGATGGTTAGGTGACTGGATGGGTGGATGGTTAGGTGACTAGATTGGTAGGTGGTTATATATATATATATATATTGGTAAACGGAATAGAAAATGCTGACAAATTGTTCACAGTTGAAAAATGGTTTAATTAGGAATAAAAGAGTATTAGTGATTGTATGGGTTAGTATTCAGTTGTGGTTTTAAGTTTTTAAGTTTTTACCGGTTGCGCATTTCTAAATGCTTTTCAAAAATAATTTTGAGATAGAGTGTCCGTGCCGTTTGCTCTGATCTGATTAGTTTTGGGAATTCTACCTGTTTTTATGTTAAAAAAGTGGCTCCAATTTGCAAAAATTCTTGTGGTCAAAACAATTTTGATTGGTCGGTAGAGGTCATGTGAATAAAAAAATTGGTTTTGCGCCAAGATTGAGAAATGACTCTTTCACAACAAATATGTGTGTGTGTGGGGGGGGGGGGTAGTAGTAGTAGTAGTAGTAAGGTGTTCGATGTTGTGATAGTGGTTAGCAGCGATGTGTGTCAAATGGCTATTAAGATAAGTGTGTGTGTGTGTGTGTGTGTAGCAGAGTAATTCGTGGTGGCAGGGATGGTCAGTAAGAATGTGTCTGAAAGCAATGGGGGGTATTTTAGCATGTCAAAAGATATTTTTCAGCTTTTGTCTTATACGGAGAAGTGCGTGTGTGTGTGTGTGTGTATATATAAGTCTCTTTGTATGTTGATGTACACGTGTGTATGTGTGTGTGTATATATGTGTGTGTGTGTGGGTGGACCAGTATTTTTTTCCCCCTGGTAAAATGGTGTACATTATTCGATTTTTTTCAGTAAAATCGGTTCTCTTAATAGAACATCAAAAATCTTAACAATAAAAGGTGTGAAATGATATTCACTATATATATATACACATACATATATTCACTATATATATATATATATATATATATATATATACATATATACATACATATATGCACATATATTTTTTTGTGTTGCACCATAGAGCATGTGTGTTTACGTATGTCATTGTGTTTATATGTGGGTAGAGATGTGTGCTGATGTAGGTATGTATGTTGACGTGTGTATGTTGTGGGTTCGTCTTAGGGAGAAGTGTTTAGACGGGGTCCGTATTTGTTAATGAAGTAAGATTCCTTGCTGATGCGCTGGGTGTGGGTGGCATTATCTTTAAATTTGTAGAGGGGAAAGATTCTGAAGTTGGGATGATTTTGGGCGGCACAGGTATCAATGTATTCAACTGAGTATACGGGAGCAACATGAAATGAAATGTTTTGCTCAAGAACACAACACACAATCCAGGCAAGGAATCGAACGCCTGACATTGTGAACATAAGTCCAACAACTTTACCACTAAGCCACACACCTAGTGTTTTGCTCAAGAACACAACATACAACCCAGTTCATCGCAGGGTTAACCACCCCACCAGCTATTGCTGGTACTCATTTTCAGCTGAATGTACTTGAGCAACATGAAATGAAGTGTTTTGCCCAAGAACACAACGCACAACCCAGTCCATCGCAGGGTTAAACTCCCAGCTATTGCTGGTTTTCAACTGAGTATACTGGAGCAACATGACATAAAATGTTTTGTTTAAGACCACAATACACAACCCAGTCCAGGTATCAAACCCACAACATTATGATCGTTCGTCAAAACACCCTTACCACTCGGCCACTCACCTCCACATTAACTACACACCACTATCACTACACACCAGGACTAACCACCACCACCACCACCACCACCAACGACCACTAACCACCACCACCACCGACCCTATTGTTTAAATTTGTTGGTAGTTCATTGGTGTTAGTACCCACTCCCTACTAACTTAATTACTTAGTTGCTTAATTACCACATATACTAATTGCCTTAGAAATATTGCAGGGACACACACACACATATGTATATATACACAGACATACACACATATATGTATATACACACGAACTCATATATGTATATATATACACGCATACACACATATGTATATATACACACATGTATATATACAAACAAACACAAACATACATATGTATATATATATATATACACACATACATGTATATATACACACATATATGTATATATACACACACATACATACATATATGTATATAATATGTATATATACACACACATGTATACCCACACACACACACACACACATATATATGTATATATACGGGTAAGGCGGCTGGGCCTTTGGAAATAGTTGCTGAGATGCTGAAGGCCTCTGGAACGGTGGGACACACCATGGTCACCCGGATAGTAAACCAAGTCATACAGAATGGGGTTGTTCCGAAGGACTGGCGTAGCAGCATCATCATTAACTGTTACAAGGGTAAAGGAGATGCTCTTGATAGGAGTAACTATAGAGGCATTAAATTAATCGACCAGGTCATGAAGGTCACGGAAAAAGTAATAGTGCAACTAATCAGAGAGAGAATCGATCTAGATGAAATGCAGTTCGGGTTTGTGTCAGGCAAAAGTACCACAGACGCTCTTTTCATTGTACGACAACTACAGGAGAAGTACCTAGCTAAAAGTAAACCCCTATACTTAGCCTTTGTCGACTTGGAGAAAGCCTTCGACAGAGTCCCCCGTTCCATTATCTGGTGGGCTCTTAGAAAACTAGGTGTTGACGAATGGCTTGTGAGAGCTATACAAGCCATGTATAAAGAAACAGTGAGCAAGGTTAGAATTAACAACGAATATAGTGAAGAGTTTAGCGTAAAAGTTGGTGTCCATCAGGGCTCTGTTCTTAGCCCCCTACTATTTATTATTGCTCTTCAGGCTATAACAGAGGAGTTCAAGACCGGCTGCCCATGGGAACTCCTATACGCAGATGACCTAACGCTCATAACTGAATCAATGGCCGAGCTAGAGAAGAAATTCCAAACATGGAAGCACGGCCTAGAATCAAAAGGCCTTAAAATTAACCTGGCTAAGACTAAAGTTCTAGTTTGTAGGAAAGAAAATAAGGCGCTGGTCCCTTCCGGGAAATGGCCATGCTCAGTGTGTAGGAAAGGCGTAGGTAGAAACTCCATTTTATGTCCCAAATGCAAAGTATGGGTGCATAAAAGATGTAGTGGGATCACAGGTAAGCTAACTAAGAACACAGATTTTACATGTGGCCGGTGCTCTGGTGCAATAAGTAGCAGCAAGTGCCCACAAAATACTAGCTCTTTCAACTGCGCAGAGGGTTCTATAGAAATAGTGGACAGCTTCCGTTACCTGGGTGACAAAATCAGCAGTGGGGGAGGGTGCTCTGAAAGTACAGTAGCTAGAGTCAGAACTGGATGGAAAAAGTTCAGAGAGCTTATACCACTATTAGCCGCTAAAGGGTTCTCCCTAAAAATGAAAGGCAGGTTGTATGATGTCTGCATACGAACAGCAATGTTGCATGGCAGTGAGACCTGGGCATTGTGTGCAGAGGATATACGCAGACTAGAGAGGAACGAAGCTTGCATGCTCCGCTGGATGTGTAATAGTAATATACGCGAATGGCAAAGCATAAACGAACTAAGGAAAAAATTAGAAATAAGAGGGATCAGATGTTGTTTACTCGAGAGAAGGCTACGTTGGTATGGTCACGTGATGCGCATGAAAGACGACAGCTGTATAGCAAAGTGCAGGGCAATAAAGATAGATGGTAGCCACGGAGTAGGCAGACCCAGAAAAACCTGCGACAAGCTGATAAATTCCGACCTCACACACACCTCTCCAAGACAATGTCACTGGACCGAGACCTTTGGCGGTACTCAGTGATAGAGAAGACCCGCCTTACCTAAATACAAAGTAAAACCTACTACAGTCAGTAGGCATCTCTAACAAAATACACCCCCGTCCCACCACCCCCGTCCCATCCACACCGCCCCTTTCAATGTTGGTGCCACAAAATCCAGGCCGAAACAAATGAGATCGTGTAGGTGTCACGACAAAAAACACACAGTCCACGCTGTAATGTGACCGTGTAGGCAACACGGTAAAAACCTCCCAGCCCCACACTGTAAATGTGGTTGGTGTTAGGAAGGGCATCCAACTGTAGAAAACCCGCCAGACAGTCCTATGCGAGCAAGACAACCACTCTTGCCTCAAGTCGGAAAACTCCCATCCAAACCCATGCAAGCGTGGAACATGGACGTTAAACGATGATGATGATGATGATGATGATGATACATACACACATATATATATATACACACACACATGTATACACACACAGATATGTATATATACACACATACACACATATATGTGTATATACACACACATACACACATATATGTGTATATACACACACACATATTCATGCATATATCATCAACATCATCATTTAACATCCACTTTTCCTGCTGGCAATGGTTGGATGGATGTTCAAAGACTGAATCAGTACTGGGGCGGGGTCACTGACCTCCCAAATAGGCTGGGTGAGGGGGAGGGAGGGTCCATCTCAGTTACATACAGTTCTGCATTCTATGAAGTGCATTTTATTGTGGCACCAGCACTAGAGAAGTTGTCATGACTTTGACACAACTGGAAGGTCTTCCCAACTATTTGTGTGTCAACCTTTCTACAGCTGGATGCCTCCTTGTCACCAACCACTTTACAGCATGTATTCAGTGCTTTTATCACACCAAGAAACTCACTCAGATGGTGGATGGGTGCTACACGAGAATGCTGAGGATGGCTCTGAACATTAATCAGTATACAGTGAGGATGAAGAACTCAGAGCTGTACGGGAGCCTCCCAAGATTCAGCTCGGGAGTAGCACAGAGGAGACTGAGGTTAACTGGACATCCTCACCGACATCCAGAGTTGACACTGCACTCAGTACTCCTGTGGGAGTCCCTGCATGGACACACTGGAAGAGGAAGTCCAAGGTTAACATATGTTGATGCCCTAAGGACAGACACTGGTCTGTTGGAGACGCAGGACATGGCAGCGGTAATGAGGGACAGAGACCGCTGGAGAAAACTCATCCATGGATCTCGGGGATTTTACCCACCCTAGACAGAGACACATGCATGTATGAGGGTTGGCTCAAAAGTTCAAAGGCTGACCAAGATACTCTCATGAAATGACCAAATGACGTTTATTTTTCAACAAAGTCCCTGGAAAGAAACAATGCAGTTATTAATAAGAAGAGTTGAAATTAATGCATGCAAGATTTCACAGCTCTAGCATCACTCATTCATAGTCAGCTTATGAACTTTTCAGCCCACCCTTGTATATACGCACATATTCATACATATATCATCATCATCATCATCATTTAACATCCATTTTCCCTGCTAGCAAGGGTTGAAAGAGTTTTCACAGACCAAGTCAGTACTGAAGTGAGGTTACTGACCTGCCAGACATGCTGGGTATGTGCATCTCATATATGGTTTCACATAAACACCCAAGAAACACTGTGAAATACAACCTTGTAAGAGGCCAGCTAAACCTACACAGGTGTGAACTGTACATTTTATTAAATTTTTTATTTATTTATTCAGGTGTACTTTTGTGTTTGCAGGTGGTGGCATAGCTGTTGGTTCAGTAGTATTAATTGGTAAGTATATATATATTTATATATCTTGTGTGGTGTGTGCGATGTGGGATTGGCAATCATTAAGCCCTGGGTTACCATGGCCTTTATGATCTGAGTTCAAATCCCGCCGAGGTTAACTTTGCCTTTCATCCTTATGGGGTCGATAAAATAAAGTACCAGTAATGCACTGGGTAATTGTGGCCTTGTGCCTAAAGTAGAAACAATTAATTGGTAAGTATATATATATTTATATATCTTGTGTGGTGTGTGTGATATGGGCTTGGCAATCATTAAGCCCTGGGTTAACATGGCCATAGGGGGCTTGGGCAGGGGTAGTACCTTTGATGGTTGACAGCTGCACCCTAACTAGTAGGGTGGTCAGTCATCACCGGCCCCCACCCATCCCCTAAATCTCTCACGTGTGACTCCAAGCGCCATGCCCCGGCACACCGCTTCAGCTGGTGGACTGAACCACGTGAGGGGGTGGTGTTGACACGGCACCACTAGGCATATGAGCTTCAACACGGAAGCCACTGGTTAAAGCAGAAGGAAATCCTCCCTCGGCACCGGTCCAGGACTGAAGGCGACCCACACCATATTCCGTGGCCATTGGTTTGCAGTTCTACTAGAGACTACTGTCTCTTTACTAAATGTCAGTGGTTGGGCTTCAGGTCAGCGACCTGTTCCCGGAAAAACTCTCCTGCTACGAAAACAATTCATAGTGCATCAGATTCAAATTCCAAGCAGTCAGGAGAACGGTTGTCTCTAACCGGAGATTGTGTGACGGGTGTCGGCGAAAGTCTCGATGAGGAAGCCGACATCCTGAGGACCAGAATTCTGTCTGCAAAAATAACCACACGTATTGGATATTGGAACATAAGAACTCTGTACCAACCATCCAAACTTGCGCAAGTTATTGGAGAAATGGAGACCTACAAAATTAACATCCTGGACCTCAGCAAGGTCCGTTGGACTGACTCTGGAAAGTTTGTCCATGAAAACAAGACCCTCCTGTTCTCAGGCCGTCAGAATGGGACCTACCGAGATGGACTTGCAATCATCATGGTCAGGGCTGCCAGTAGTGCCCTTGAGGAGTGGACTCCTATCAACGAACGCCTAATGACAGCAAGATTCACCACATCACATGCAAAGGTCACCATAGCTCAGTGCTATTTTCCAACCAACGAACATAACAACGATGACAAGGACGCTTTCTACCAGCAACTACAAGATGTTGTCAACAAAACCCCACGTCATGACATCCTGATCATCATGGGAGACATGAACGCACAGATCGGGGGAAGCAGGGTTGGCTTTGAACATGTCCTTGGCCCCCATGCTTATGGAAACCGCACGGACAACGGGGACAGGTTTGTCCAGTTCTGTGCCATGAACAATATGAAAATCGGCTCGTCACTATTTGACCACAAGAACATCCACAAGGTCACATGGGCTTCGAACGACCACAGGACCAAGACGCAAATAGACCACATTGCAATTGGCCCAAGATGGAGAACTCCTTGCCTGCAGGACGTCCGTGTCTACCAAGGCGCAGATGTCTGCAGTGACCACTATCTGTCTATTACCAAACTTAAAATCAGACTGAGGAAGCAGAAGAAGAAAGCACCCACTACAAGGCGTTTTGACACTACCAAGCTGAAGAATGGTGACACAGAAGCACAGTTCCGGGCTGCTTTGAGGAGTCTGCACAAGGCTCGGTCAATTGGTGGGAGGAAATGAAGAAGACCATGGAAGCTGCAGGGGAAGAAGTCCTGGGCTACAGGAAGTCCCTCAGAGAAGCTTGGGTCAGCGACAACACCTGGCAGCTGATTAATGAAAGGAAAGCCCTACACCAGTAGAGGCATGCCACTACCCCAGAGGCCATCAAAGTATATCAGCAGTATGTTGAGAAGAACAAGGAGGTGAAACGCAGCGCCCAAAAGGACAAACGAATGTGGCTTGAGAGTAAGGCAGAGGAGGCAGAAGCAGCTGCGGCACGCAATGACATGCGCTCTGTGTACCAAATTGCCAAGAAAATCACCGGCAGCTCTAGAGCTAACTCAGGCCCGGTGAAAGCGAAAGATGGTACGCTGCTTTCCAAGGGGGAATAAAAGTTAGTCAGATGGGCTGAACATTTCAAAGAAGTCCTCAACCGACCGGAGCCACGTATGCCAGCAGACACTAAGGAACCTACTAGTTTGTTACCTATCAATACTGATGACTTCACCGAGAAGGAATTCCGCATGGCCATCAAAACCCTTAAGAATAACAAGTCACCAGGTATGGATGGCATTTCTACTGAAATGCTGAAGTCAGGAGGCAAAAGCATGGTCAAGTAGATGGGGCACTTATGTAATCTTGTGTGGAACACGGGTGAAGTCCCAGAAGACTGGAGAAACGGAGCGGTTGTCTGTATCCCCAAGAAGCGCAACCTTGCCGATTGTGACAACTGGAGGGGAGTGACACTTCTCTCCATACCAGGGAAGGTCTGTTGTCTAGTGATCCTGAACCGCATGCATGGCATGGTAGACCGGTAACTGCGAGAAGAACAGGCAGGGTCCCGACCAAAACGTTCCTGTGCAGAGCAGATCTTTACGCTATGCCGCATCATTGAGAGGTACAACAAATTCCAGAGGCCCCTCGCCATCAGCTTCATCGATTTCTCCAAAGTATTCGATAGCATTCATCGACCGTCGCTCTGGAGCATCATGCATGAGTAGGGTCTGCCCCAGAAAGTCATTTCGGCAATCAAACAGATTTACGCAAACTCCAAGTGCTGCATACGGACAGAGGATGGTTACAGTGACTGGTTTGAGGTGGTTACTGGCGTGCGTCAGGGTTGCTCATTCTCTCCAATTCTCTTTGCCATAGCCATTGACTGGGTACTAAGAAGAGCATCTAAAGACCAGGGTATATCTTGGGTGGGAGAGCGAAAGTTGTCTGACCTGGACTTTGCGGACGATATTGCTGCACTTGCAGAGAGCACAGCTGACCTGCAAATCATTGTGAACAATATCAATGTCGAAGCAGGAAACTTAGGTCTCAATATCAGTGCCAAGAAGACCAAAAGCATGTTATCTGGGACACACCCACCACCAACCAGTGTCTTCATTGAACAGGGGGAGGTGGAGATAGTGGACAACTTCACCTACCTAGGAAGCTCCATTAACAATGGGGGCACCATGGACAGTGAACTACAATGTAGAATGGGAAAGGCTTCAGCAGCAATTAACCAGCTTGACAAGATCTGGAAGAGCAGGAAGTTCACCCTCAAAACAAAGATGAGATTCTACAACACCAACGTGCTGTCCACACTCTTGTACGGAAGTGAAACATGGCACCTTAAGACCAGCCAAGAGAAGAAGTTGGACGCATTCGATTCCAGATGTCTGTGAAAGATCCTGGGGATTAAATGGAGTGACCATGTAACAAACCAGGAAGTCAGGAACCGCACCAACCAGCAGCTAGTCTCTTCTACCATCTGCAAGTGACGCCTGGGCTGGTTTGGACACGCTTTGAGACTTCCCTCGGAGAGACTGGCGAACCAAGTACTTAAATGGAGCCCGCAGGGAAGCAGATGGAGAGGGCGACCCAAAATTAACTGGCGCCAGACAGTTGAGAGGGACCTGCGAGCGACAAACAGACAATGGCGGGACGCTGTGCAACTGGCTGCTGACCGAACGCGATGGAACACTATGATTGACGCGGGAGCTTCTGAATCTGAGTCTAAGTAACATGGCCTTGGATCAAGCCAAGCCTTGTAAGTGTAATTAAGTAGATGGAAACTGTTTATAAACCCATCAAATGTTTTTTTTTTAATGTCAACAAACTTCAAATGTGAAACTTGATCTTTCAAACTTGTGAAACTCTGAAAGAATAAAGTTTTAAAAAGATGTAGGATGCTGAGCTGCAGAAAATAACTGTAAGTGCAGTCAGATGTTATAAAATTGCTTCTAAAATAGGATAAATACCATTAGAGATGGAAAAAGAAGTTGCTAGCAGCTGCTACAAGGGATTGAACCTTGCATCTCTCAGGTACTGATAGTGCTCTCACCATTGAGCTAAGCGGCCTCTTGCAACATCTTACCATCGAAATTAACCCTTTAGCATTTAATCTGGCCGTATCTAGCCAGACTCCTCTCACCTCTTTCTGTTCAAACTGGCTGTAACTGGCTGCTCATACTGACATTAAAGTATTGTTCTCAAAATAAATAACCTCAAAATCCCATAGATTCGATATTATGTAAGATAAATCCTTTACCGTAAAAATACAATAGTAAATATAGAGTAATACAAATCGTAAAGGATTAATGGAGCTGAATCAAACAGCTTTTTGAAAATGTCAACAAACATTGTATGTGAAGAGCATCTAACTGTACTTGCAGTTATTTTTTGCACCTGAATATACTGTATGTATGGTTCCATAACTCCTGAGGGATCATAAGGACGCCATATTGAAATACAGTATTTCTAGGACATTTTAAAACCTTGTAGAGCCTCTCTTCTCTCCAAGTCTGAATACAGCAGATTTCTTCCAGAGAAGGATAAAGAGAATGAGTGAGAATGTAAGTGAAAAAGAAATACAGAGGAAGAATCAACCTCAGTAATAGACTGCTATTTTTTTTTATCTCACCAGCGGTATTTGAACTTAAAGATCAGAGAGCCGAAACGAATACCACAAAGCATTCTAACAACTCTACCAATTTATTACCTGTCTTGAATATAGTACATCTTCTATTCATTGCCTGTATATATATATATTGCTTGAGTATAGTACATCTTCTATTCATTGCCTGTATATATATATATATTGCTTGAGTATAGTACATCTTCTATTCATTGCCTGTATATATATATATTGCTTGAGTATAGTACATCTTCTATTCATTGCCTGTATATATATATATTGCTTGAGTATAGTACATCTTCTATTCATTGCCTGTATATATATATATTGCTTGAGTATAGTACATCTTCTATTCATTGCCTGTATATATATATTGCTTGAGTATAGTACATCTTCTATTCATTGCCTGTATATATATATTGCTTGAGTATAGTACATCTTCTATTCATTGCCTGTATATATATATATTGCTTGAGTATAGTACATCTTCTATTCATTGCCTGTATATATATATTGCTTGAGTATAGTACATCTTCTATTCATTGCCTGTATATATATATTGCTTGAGTATAGTACATCTTCTATTCATTGCCTGTATATATATATATATTGCTTGAGTATAGTACATCTTCTATTCAATGCCTGTATATATATATTGCTTGAGTATAGTACATCTTCTATTCATTGCCTGTATATATATATATTGCTTGAGTATAGTACATCTTCTATTCATTGCCTGTATATATATATTGCTTGAGTATAGTACATCTTCTATTCAATGCCTGTATATATATATTGCTTGAGTATAGTACATCTTCTATTCATTGCCTGTATATATATATTGCTTGAGTATAGTACATCTTCTATTCAATGCCTGTATATATATATTGCTTGAGTATAGTACATCTTCTATTCAATGCCTGTATATATATATATTGCTTGAGTATAGTACATCTTCTATTCATTGCCTGTATATATATATTGCTTGAGTATAGTACATCTTCTATTCAATGCCTGTATATATATATTGCTTGAGTATAGTACATCTTCTATTCATTGCCTGTATATATATATTGCTTGAGTATAGTACATCTTCTATTCATTGCCTGTATATATATATTGCTTGAATATAGTACATCTTCTATTCATTGCCTGTATATATATATATTGCTTGAGTATAGTACATCTTCTATTCATTGCCTGTATATATATATATTGCTTGAGTATAGTACATCTTCTATTCATTGCCTGTATATATATATTGCTTGAGTATAGTACATCTTCTATTCATTGCCTGTATATATATATTGCTTGAGTATAGTACATCTTCTATTCATTGCCTGTATATATATATTGCTTGAGTATAGTACATCTTCTATTCATTGCCTGTATATATATATATTGCTTGAGTATAGTACATCTTCTATTCATTGCCTGTATATATATATTGCTTGAGTATAGTACATCTTCTATTCATTGCCTGTATATATATATATATTGCTTGAGTATAGTACATCTTCTATTCATTGCCTGTATATATATATTGCTTGAATATAGTACATCTTCTATTCATTGCCTGTATATATATATATTGCTTGAGTATAGTACATCTTCTATTCATTGCCTGTATATATATATTGCTTGAGTATAGTACATCTTCTATTCATTGCTTGTATATATATATATTGCTTGAGTATAGTACATCTTCTATTCATTGCCTGTATATATATATATTGCTTGAGTATAGTACATCTTCTATTCATTGCTTGTATATATATATATTGCTTGAGTATAGTACATCTTCTATTCATTGCCTGTATATATATATTGCTTGAGTATAGTACATCTTCTATTCATTGCCTGTATATATATATATTGCTTGAGTATAGTACATCTTCTATTCATTGCCTGTATATATATATATTGCTTGAGTATAGTACATCTTCTATTCATTGCCTGTATATATATATATTGCTTGAGTATAGTACATCTTCTATTCATTGCTTGTATATATATATTGCTTGAGTATAGTACATCTTCTATTCATTGCCTGTATATATATATTGCTTGAGTATAGTACATCTTCTATTCATTGCTTGTATATATATATTGCTTGAGTATAGTACATCTTCTATTCATTGCTTGTATATATATATTGCTTGAGTATAGTACATCTTCTATTCATTGCCTGTATATATATATTGCTTGAGTATAGTACATCTTCTATTCATTGCCTGTATATATATATTGCTTGAGTATAGTACATCTTCTATTCATTGCCTGTATATATATATATTGCTTGAGTATAGTACATCTTCTATTCATTGCCTGTATATTTCTATATTGCTTGAGTATAGTACATCTTCTATTCATTGCCTGTATATATATATTGCTTGAGTATAGTACATCTTCTATTCATTGCTTGTATATATATATTGCTTGAGTATAGTACATCTTCTATTCATTGCTTGTATATATATATTGCTTGAGTATAGTACATCTTCTATTCATTGCTTGTATATATATATTGCTTGAGTATAGTACATCTTCTATTCATTGCCTGTATATATATATTGCTTGAGTATAGTACATCTTCTATTCATTGCTTGTATATATATATTGCTTGAGTATAGTACATCTTCTATTCATTGCCTGTATATATATATTGCTTGAGTATAGTACATCTTCTATTCATTGCTTGTATATATATATTGCTTGAGTATAGTACATCTTCTATTCATTGCCTGTATATATATATATTGCTTGAGTATAGTACATCTTCTATTCATTGCCTGTATATATATATTGCTTGAGTATAGTACATCTTCTATTCATTGCCTGTATATATATATTGCTTGAGTATAGTACATCTTCTATTCATTGCCTGTATATATATATATTGCTTGAGTATAGTACATCTTCTATTCATTGCTTGTATATATATATTGCTTGAGTATAGTACATCTTCTATTCATTGCTTGTATATATATATATATATTGCTTGAGTATAGTACATCTTCTATTCATTGCCTGTATATATATATTGCTTGAGTATAGTACATCTTCTATTCATTGCTTGTATATATATATTGCTTGAGTATAGTACATCTTCTATTCATTGCCTGTATATATATATTGCTTGAGTATAGTACATCTTCTATTCATTGCCTGTATATATATATTGCTTGAGTATAGTACATCTTCTATTCATTGCTTGTATATATATATTGCTTGAGTATAGTACATCTTCTATTCATTGCTTGTATATATATATTGCTTGAGTATAGTACATCTTCTATTCATTGCTTGTATATATATATATATTGCTTGAGTATAGTACATCTTCTATTCATTGCCTGTATATATATATATTGCTTGAGTATAGTACATCTTCTATTCATTGCCTGTATATATATATTGCTTGAGTATAGTACATCTTCTATTCATTGCTTGTATATATATATTGCTTGAGTATAGTACATCTTCTATTCATTGCTTGTATATATATATTGCTTGAGTATAGTACATCTTCTATTCATTGCTTGTATATATATATTGCTTGAGTATAGTACATCTTCTATTCATTGCTTGTATATATATATTGCTTGAGTATAGTACATCTTCTATTCATTGCTTGTATATATATATTGCTTGAGTATAGTACATCTTCTATTCATTGCCTGTATATATATATATTGCTTGAGTATAGTACATCTTCTATTCATTGCCTGTATATATATATATATATTGCTTGAGTATAGTACATCTTCTATTCATTGCCTGTATATATATATATTGCTTGAGTATAGTACATCTTCTATTCAATGCCTGTATATATATATTGCTTGAGTATAGTACATCTTCTATTCATTGCCTGTATATATATATATATTGCTTGAGTATAGTACATCTTCTATTCATTGCCTGTATATATATATATTGCTTGAGTATAGTACATCTTCTATTCATTGCCTGTATATATATATTGCTTGAGTATAGTACATCTTCTATTCATTGCCTGTATATATATATTGCTTGAGTATAGTACATCTTCTATTCAATGCCTGTATATATATATTGCTTGAGTATAGTACATCTTCTATTCATTGCCTGTATATATATATTGCTTGAGTATAGTACATCTTCTATTCATTGCTTGTATATATATATATTGCTTGAGTATAGTACATCTTCTATTCATTGCCTGTATATATATATATTGCTTGAGTATAGTACATCTTCTATTCATTGCTTGTATATATATATATTGCTTGAGTATAGTACATCTTCTATTCATTGCCTGTATATATATATTGCTTGAGTATAGTACATCTTCTATTCATTGCCTGTATATATATATTGCTTGAGTATAGTACATCTTCTATAAACTTTATTATTTCAGCACTTCCTAAGTTTTAAAGTTCAAGCTTTGCATATGATGCTTGTTGACAATAACAATAATATTGTTTCTTATATAGGCACAAGGCCAGCAATTTTGGCGGAGGGGAAAGTCAATTAAATTAACACCAGTACGTGAATGGTACCTTATTTTATCGACCCCCCTTAAGGATGAAAGGCAACGTTAACCTCGGCGGGGTTTGAACTCAGATCATAAAGGGCCGTAACTCTATGCTGCAAAGCATGGCGTCCGGCTCTCTACCGATACTGCCAATCCACCACCCTAACCCACTTGTTGACAATAACAATAATATTAATAACAAAACAGAAGGGATGTATAACAGTACATATGTTTTTGAAACAGGAAATATGACTCTATCAGGATGACCTGTTAGTTTTTCTATGTTGTATTTTTTTTTTTCTTTTTCTTTATTCTGTATTATAGAGGAAGATAGTTTTGGTCACTATGGACAGCTGTTATTGAAATATTTCCTGTCTGAAGCGGTTATGACTGGTCAGTCTGTACTACTGGCTGGTACAGAAGATCAACCTGACAGTATACTTAAGGTATGTTATATAACTACCCGCATCAGTTGTTAGCTGCCGAGACACTGCATCCTTTAAAACCTCCATGCTTCCTGAAATTCGCCAACACACACTACACTACACCTGATATCCCCCCCCCCTCCATACATACACACACATGTATCTGTGTGTATATCATGACTCATACACTGTTCACTTTCCTGACATTTGTACATTGTTCTATGTACTACACATGCACCTTTGATGAGTTGTAGTGCACCTGAGTACTGTACACACTAATTTTATCATTATTATTATTATTATTATAGGGCGGTGAATTGGCAGTATCGGTAGAGGGTTGGACGCCATGCTTTCTAGCATAGTTACGTCCCTTTACAGTCTGAGTTCAAATCCCGCTGAGGTTAACTTTGCCTTTCATCCTTACGGGGTCGATAAAATAAAGTACCTGTAATGTACTGAGTAATTGTTGGCCTTGTGCCAAAAGTAGAAACAATTATTATTATTATTATTATTATTATAGGGTGGTGGTTTGGCAGTATCGGTAGAGCGTCAGACACCATGCTTTGCAGCTTAGAGTTATGGCCCTTTACGTTCCGAGTTCAAATCCCGCCAAGGTTAACTTTGCCTTTCATCCTTATGGGGTCGATAAAATAAAGTACGAGTCATGCACTGGGGTCGATTTAATCGACTTCCCCCTCCCCCCAAATTACTGGCCTTGTGCCTATATAAGAAACCATTATTATTATACACACACACAGAGTCTCTCTCTCTCTCTCTCTCTCTCTCTGCTTTTCTCACTTTGCCTTTCTCCCTCTATCTTTCACATACACATGTATTTATTTGGAGGGTGAGTACGGTTGGTTTGGCAGGGTACGTGTTAGTGTTAGGTTTAGGGTGTTTACTGAGTATTTATGGACTGACTAGCAATAACGGTCTTGTTTACACACACACATATATATATACATATATATATATATATATATTTATAACCTAATATATTCCTTCCATATACTGTACCGATTGTGTTGTTATTTCTGTTTACCTTTTACACACACACATACACACACATATATATATAAACCGCCAGAGATTCGATTTTACTGATTTCCAATTATATATATATATATATAGGTTAACACAAATCAATATATTTGATAAACACAAATATCCTCATATTTATGTTTGTATTGTAAATGACCAAGTTAGCTAGATAGAAATATACTAATAATAATATTACAGGTTGGCTTAGTGGTTAGAGCATTGGCCTTGCAATCGAAAGGTTGTGAGTTCAATTCTCAGACCGGGTGATGTGTTGTTTCCTTGAGCAAGATACTTTATTTCACATTGCTCCAGTTTACTCAGCTGTAGAAATGAGATGATAGGGACTGGGGTCACTATCATTCCACTGCAAAGTGGTCGTGGAGGTGCCACGGCAAAAAAGCACCCAGCACTCACTGTAAATGAGGTTGGTGTTAGGAAGGGCATCCAGCTGTAGAAATCAAGCCAGAATCAGTTCCCGTCCCACCCTTGCAAGCAGGGAAAAGCGGACGTAAAATGATGATGATGATGATGATATGAATGTATGTATAGTATATTTGGCAATATACCGTATGTTTAATTAAAAACATTTTGAAGACCTTGCGCTATCATTTTAAAGTAGTCACTATGTCACTTACTTCTTTTTTCGGCAAAGGAAGAGACAGAAGCTGACAGATTCTGTTTCACACTGTTGGTGTTCCTCAGAGCAACGTACTCCCCGCCTCTGCTGAAAATTATAGAGGATGGATTCTTATAGAATTCCAGTAATAATCAGGAACTGATTATACAGAGCAATTGCTGGTCCAGCAAAAATTAAAAATTAGGATTGGTGTTCTGAAATAGCGATGTATACATGAATGTGTGTATAGTATATTTGGCAATATACCGTATGTTTAATTTTTAAAAAAAATTAAACATACGGTATATTGCCAAATATACTATACATACATTCATGTATACATCGCTATTTCAGAGCACCATTCCTAATTTATATATATATATATATATATATATATATATATATATATATATATATATATATATACACACATATATATACACGGTTTACAAAACTCACTGATGTTATTTCAGCAATCTCTGGCCATGACTCACTCAGTCAAGAAGGTTGCAGTAGTGAAACTGCATCTCAATGTTCAGAGTGCACACATATTAGTTAATAGCAAGTGCAGTAGCTGTGTTTTGGTACAGATCTGTGATGTATCTAACTCCTGGACAGATTCTGTTTATATATATATATATATATATATATATATATATATATATATACAATATTAAATAAATGGAAACTATATCTATAAAACCATATCTATTTCATTATATATATTTCAGGGATATCATATTAACAATATGCTATGCCTTCCTCAGACAAAATACAATATAAACAGTTTTATAGATAAATAGATTCGACATACCGTAACAACATCGACTTGTATTTGAAAAGGTTGATTTGGCAGTATTTACTAGTTGTAACCCAACAATTTAAATATAACTTTCCATGTATATATATATATATATATATATATATATATATATATATATATATATATATATATATATATGCGAGGGCGGTGAATTGACAGTATCGGTTGAGGGTTGGACGCCATGCTTTGCAACATTACGGCCCTTTGTGATCTGAATTCAAATCCCGGTGAGGTTAACTTTGCATTTCATCCTTACGGGGGTCGATAAAATAAAGTACCAGTCATGCACTGGGGTCAACTTAATCGACTTCCGCCTCCCCCCAAATTGCTGGCCTTGTGCCTATATAAGAAACCATATATATATATATATATATATAAGGCTTTTTGCCCATACGAGTCTGTGAGTATTGATTTATTATTTTCTAGATCGTACAGGCAGACCTTATGTTGTTGAATTAAGATTTTTCACTCTAGCAATCTTATTAGTCAATTGCAACTAAAACATGTAAATGTTCATCAAATATTAATTTATACTGCTCAGAAGCGATTCCTAGAGCTGAAATGATTGTAAATGACCCCTTTGAGTCTAAACTCTAAGCTATTTATTTATATATATATATATATATATCATCATCATCATCATCATCATTTCATTTTACGTCCGCTTTTCCCTGCTTGCAAGGGTGGGACGGGAACTGATTCTGGCTTGATATCTACAGCTGGATGCCCTTCCTAACACCAACCTCATTTACAGTGAGTGCTGGGTGCTTTTTTTGCCGTGGCACGTCCACGACCACTTTGCAATGGAATGATAGGGACCCCAGTCCCTATCATCTCATTTCTACAGCTGAGTAAACTGGAGCAATGTGAAATAAAGTGTCTTGCTCAAGGAAACAACATATCACCCGGTCTGAGAATTGAACTCACAACCTTTCGATTGCAAGGCCAATGCTCTAACCCCTAGGCCATGTGCCTCCATATATATATATATATACACACACACACACACACACACACACACACACACACACACACACACACACACACAGTTGTCCCCTGGTATTCGTGGGGGTTACATTCCTAGAACACCTGCGAAGAGTGAAAAAACTGCTAATATTGGACGTGATCCATAAAAATGCCAATAAACGTCAAAATATAACTTAAAGTGTAATAAAAAAAAAAGAGGGAACATCTTATGCGAAGGGGCGTCCAATAGACCGGCAAATATGGAACGTTGTTATTAATAATTTAGCCATTAAAAAATATATATTGTTTCTACTTTTTGCACAAGGCCAGCAATTACCCAGTGTATTACTGGTACTTTATTTTATCGACCCCGTAAGGATGAAAGGCAAAGTTATCCTCGGCAGGATTTGAAAAATATATATTGCCATGAAAAAAGCCATTAAAAAAATTTATGATTCCCCGAATATTCGGTAGTTTCCACGAACAATTATTAGTTAGGCTCTAAGGACAAAATCCATGAATAATCGGGACCCGAATGCTGGTGGTACACTGTATATGATGCTGTGTGTTTGTTTATGTGTTGTAGGAACTGCCAAAACCTGTAGACGATGTCACTCCTACACAGTCCAACATGATGCAGACAGATGAAATGAAGATAGCATGGCGCTACCAACATCTCAATAAATACCAGGTATGTATGTGTGTGGATGCGGAGGGGTCTGTGTGGATGTGTGTGTGTGTGTGTGCATCTGTGTATATGTGTGCATGTGGGCCTGTGTATGTGTGTGTGTGTGTGGAGGGTGATATATGATATTATGTCTATGTGTGGAAGGAACTGTATTGTGTGTGTGTGTGTGTGTGTGTGTGCATCTGTGTATATGTGTGCATGTGGGCCTGTGTATGTGTGTGTGTGGAGGGTGATATATGATATTATGTTTGGAAGGAACTGTATTGTGTGTGTGTGTGTGCATCTGTGTATATGTGTGCATGTGGGCCTGTGTATGTGTGTGTGTGTGGAGGGTGATATATGATATTATGTCTATGTGTGGAAGGAACTGTATTGTGTGTGTGTGTGTGTGTGCATCTGTGTATATGTGTGCATGTGGGCCTGTGTATGTGTGTGTGTGTGGAGGGTGATATATGATATGTGTATGTGTGGAAGGAACTGTATTGTGTGTGTGTGTGTGCATCTGTGTATATGTGTGCATGTGGGCCTGTGTATGTGTGTGTGTGTGGAGGGTGATATATGATATTATGTCTATGTGTGGAAGGAACTGTATTGTGTGTGTGTGTGTGTGTGCATCTGTGTATATGTGTGCATGTGGGCCTGTGTATGTGTGTGTGTGTGTGGAGGGTGATATATGATATGTGTATGTGTGGAAGGAACTGTATTGTGTGTGTGTGTGTGCATCTGTGTATATGTGTGCATGTGAGCCTGTGTATGTGTGTGTGTGTGGAGGGTGATATATGATATGATGTGTATGTGTGGAAGGAACTGTATTGTGTGTGTGTGTGTGTGTGCATCTATTTATATGTGTGCATGTGGGCCTGTGTATGTGTGTGTGTGGAGGGTGATATATGATATGATGTGTATGTGTGGAAGGAACTGTATTGTGTGTGTGTGTGTAAAAAGTAGTTTTATTACTAAATCCCTCCGAATTCTCGATTTTTTTTTTTTTTAAATCATCATCATCATCATTTAATGTCTGTTTTTCTTGCTAACAAGGTTATTTAAAGATCAAAAACAGTATCTTTCATTAGAAATATGGTAATGAAAAGTTAAGTTAACCCTTTAGCATTTAAACCGGCCGTATCCGGCCAGAATACTCTCACCTCTTTCTGTTCAAACCGACCATAACTGGCCACTCATACTGATATTAAGGTATCATTAGCAAAATACATAACATCAAAATATCATAGATTAGATATGTGAGGTAAAGCCTTTACCAGGAAAATATAATAGTAAATATAGGGTAATGTAAATGCTAAAGGTTGAACTATTAAAACCAACTTAACAATGACTGAGTTCTTTTCAAATTTCAAATTTTGGCTATTTTTTTTTTTATTTGGGAAATTATTTGAAAATCAGAGGCAGCGTCTTTCATTAGAAATATGGCTACAAAAGTATTACATTCCAAACATTAACTTAATGAGATAGCTAGTTATATTACTAAACCCTTTCAAATGCTTCATTATGTACAAAATGGTTTGAAAATTAGAGGCAGTGTCTTTTATTAGAAATATGTTAATGTAAAGGTTATGTTCAGAAAGTTAGATATATTGTTCAATCCCTCTAAATGCTAGGCAGTGTCTTTTATTAGAAATATGATAATAAAAGGGTTGTGTTTAGGGAGCTAGTTATATTACTAAATCCCTCTAAATGTTAGGCAGTGTCTTTTATTAAAAATATGGTAATAAAAGGGTTGTGTTTAGGGAGCTAGTTATATTACTAAATCCCTCTAAATGTTAGGCAGTGTCTCTTATTAGAAATATGGTAATAAAAGGGTTGTGTTTAGGGAGCTAGCTATATTACTTAATCCCTCTAAATGCGAGGCAGTGTCTTTTATTAGAAACTAGCATTAAAGCCCAGCATTGCTCGGGGGTCAGTAAGTTACTAAAATTAGGTTGCACTACCCAATTTGTGGCAGCACTTTTTTGTCTGCCAGGCACTGGGTGAATGAATTGCAGACCTGGACTGCCGAAGCAGGAGCTGCGCCAGCAGTGACAATTGTAGTTTCGCCTATGGATATTATCTCTGTGCAAAGAAGTGTTGAAATTTATTGTTTCACAGTACTTACGCAACAAGCGCGTAGACGATGCCAGCCAAACAACAGAGCTGCGATGGAGTTGTTCTGCATGGTTGTCTAATGTGTGTTTTCTAAATTTAAGACAGTAGGGAGGGGTGTGATATGGGGGAGAGTTAGCTGCTGTTTCTAGCAGGTTTAGTGACCTCATAGAGGATATTATTGTGTATAGTAAATAAACTGATACTTCTTTCTTCTACGTTCGTTGAGAGATGTTTTAAAAAAGATTTATCACTATTTTTTTTGTTGTTGAATAAATTTATCTGTTGCTTTTGAATAATTGTTGTTAGGTATGAAATGTAATAAGTTCTCTTCGTTGTCATTGAAGTAAATAAATGTTTGACCATTCCAAACTCAAAATCAAACGTTCTCTCTCTCTCTCTCTCTCTCTCTCTCTCTCTCTCTCTCTCACCTCTCTCTCTCTCTTCTTTCTTCCGAGTTCCTAAAGGAAGTTTGTAAGGAGTGGGTTTAAGCGTATATAAGAGAAAGTTGCAGCATGTATGTAGATTGTATTAGAGGGGTAAAGCGTCATGTATTTAGTTTTATTGATTATTTACATAATTGTGGGTGAGTTGGAAAAAAATAAATAGTCATTGACCTAAGTTAGACCATTTACAACATTCATACAGACTTTGAGTCGAATCGGTTTGAAATTGTGCAAATGTATAAACATGGAACATGCACACACACACAACAACAACAATCTGCCTTTTATAGATAATGATATGGTAATAAAAAGATTAATTTAAATGGTTTAAAACAAAGAAAATCATTTATTTTCATGACCTGAAGAAGTAACATGCTGAAAAGATTAATTAACGCACCCCATAAACGATTGACATGTAATTAATTAGTAATTTTAATGTCACAACAGCTCAGAAGAATGTGTGGGAATGATGAACTGGTGGTTGGATTTGGTGAGAAATGGTTCAAAGGTGAGCTTCAGTAAAGAAAGATTTTGGGAAGAAAAAAATCTATCTTTTGTGTGAAATGAAACTGCTACATGTTTTGTTAAAACATGGGATCTCGTTTAATTAATCTGAAGAAATTAACGAACTTCACACAGAAAAAAAAAGAATGGGTTAAACTGGTGGTGGGGTGGGGGTGGTGGTTATGTGTGGTGGTGGTGGTGATCATGTGTAGTGATGGTGGTGGTGATGGTGGTGATCATGTGTAGTGATGGTGGTGGTGGTGTTGGTGATAATGGTGGCAGTGGTAGCGGTGGTGTTGATGTTGATGGCTGTGGTGATGTTGATGATGGTGGTGATGGTGGTGTTGTTGGTGATGGTGGTGGTGGTGGTGTTGGTGGTAATGGTGGTGGTGGTGTTGATGTTGATGGCAGTGGTGATGTTGATGATGATGGTGGTGTTGTTGTTGGTGGTGATGGTGGTGGTCGTGGTGATGTTGATGATGGTGGTGGTGTTGTTGGTGGAGATGGTGGTGATGTTGATGGCAGTGGTGATGATGATGATGATGGTGGTGTTGTTGGTGGTGGTGGTGTCGATGGGAGTGGTGATGTTGGTGGTGGTGTTGTTGTTGGTGGTGATGGTGGTGGTGGTGGTGTCGATGGGAGTGGTGGTGGTGTTGATGATGATGGTGTACTAGAATTGTTTTTGGTGGTGTTGAAGGCCCTGCTTGCAATCAAGTCTCTCTCTCTCTCTCACGTACACACTCTCTACCTCGCCCTTGTCTCCCTTTCTCACACACACACTCTCACTCACATTCCCTGACTGCCTCCCCCCATCTCATAAATTATTTCCATCATTTGGTAGGAGAAATAACCTGACACAAATACATAAAGAGCAAGAAATTAACAGATTCATTCAAACATCTGATCAAATGCCTTGTGGTATTTGTTCTGGCTCTCTCTCTCTGCTACTCGAGTTCAAATCCCACCGAGGTCAAATTTGCCTTTCAGCTTTTCAAGATCAATATATATATATAGTACCAGTGGGATACTGGGGTTGATTCTTCCTCTACGTCTCTCCCTCTCTCTCTCACACTCTACCCCCTCTCTCTTTCTCTCTCCCTCTCCCTCTCTCTCTCTCTCTATATATATATATATATATATACACGTGGAGGCACATGGCTTAGTGGTTAGAGCATTGGGCTTGCAATCGAAAGGTTGTGAGTTCAATTCTTAGACCGGGTGATGTGTTGTTTCCTTGAGCAAGACACTTTATTTCACATTGCTCCAGTTTACTCAGCTGTAGAAATGAGATGATGATGATGATGATGGTGGGGAGGAGGATGTGTGTTTTACATCTATTATGTATTCGTCCTCTTGTGTTTTCTTCCAGTCTAACCCGACAGCAGTCAAGTTTGGCCATTACTATGACCTCAGCCAGTACATGGAGGATGATATGGTGTCCAGTGCTGATGTCACATCAGTGACCCTGCAACAACTCTCATCTCAAGAACATTTACAGTAACTACAACAATATTTACTATGTTTTTTTTCTTTTCTTTTGTTACACTGTTCCATTGCTGTTGTATGTGTGGGTTGGCTGGATGTATATATTTATAGTTTCAACAATATTTACTAACTAACTTTTACTTTCTCATTATGAAGCTGGGGTTTGGAGCATAACTTAAAGTTTCTTACATAAAATTATGAAGGAAGATTTTTAGATGACAATTATTTCTACTTTAGGCACAAGGCCAGTAATTTGAAGGGGAGGGGAAGTCGATTAAATCGACCCCAGTGCATTACTGGTGATTTATTTATCAACCCCGTAAACATGAAAGGCAAAGCTAACTTAGGCGGGATTTGAACTCAGAATGTAAAGGGTTGTAACTCAATGCCCTAAAGCATATTGTCTGACGCTCTACTGATTCTGCCAATCCACCGCCCTTGGTTTTTAGATAGATATTAACACTTTAACCCTTTCATTATAACATTTCTAATGAAGGACACTGACTATGGTGTTTAAGTCATTTTTAAAATAATCAAGAATTTGTAGGGATTTAGTAATATAACCAATTTTCTCGTTAAGAAATTCAGGTTTGGAACTTAACAAAGGTTTTTACATAAAATTATGATGGAGAGTTTTTAGATAATTAAGACCATATGTTAGAAGGTAAGTCTGTAGGTAAGTGAGATGCAGACCCCGCTGGCCTATCTGGGAGGCCATTAGCCCTGCCTCAGTACTGACTTGGCCTATGTAGACTCGGCCAACCCTTGCTAACAGGGAAAGCAGATGTTAAACAATTGATGATGCTAGACACTTTAAAATAAACCAAAGAAGACTTGGACAGAGGTGGTGAGGGTTGATCGCACATGCATTGAGTGGAGATATCTGGTGCTGAAAAGGATCCGCCAAACTCAGCAAGTGTGGAAAAATGGACATTATAATGATGATGATGATGATGATAATGATAATGAGTTCTGTATCGTAGATATAGGGGCAATTTCAGTGAGTTTAGTGTGAAAAGGGTTAAGGAGTCTCTTTCTTCTGTTTACTCCTAAATTGACTGTTTCTATTACCTGGTATTTTTCAGTGAGGTACAACTTGGAATTGAGCCTACGAACCCTGAGGGGTCAGCTTGTCTACGCTGTCTTCTCTTACATATCCAACAATGCATCCAAGACGGTCAGTTTGGTACCCAGGACCAACCAGAAAAACACAATGTCTTGAGAATAGGTGACTATATCAGAGTATAACTTCTCTCGTTGTGTGACTATATATGATATGTGATATGTATATACAATAATTTACGATATATACAATAATATACTATATATATACTATAATATTCTATATTTACAATAATTTACTATATATACATTATTTTACTACATATACAATAATTTACTATATATACATTATTTTACTACATATACAATAATTTACTATATATACATTATTTTACTACATATACAATAATTTACTATATATACATTATTTTACTACATATACAATAATTTACTATATATACATTATTTTACTACATATACAATAATTTACTATATATACATTATTTTACTACATATACAATAATTTACTAATATACATTATTTTACTACATATACAATAATTTACTATATATACATTATTTTACTACATATACAATAATTTACTATATATACATTATTTTACTACATATACAATAATTTACTATATATACATTATTTTACTACATATACAATAATTTACTATATATACAATAATTTACTCTCTTTTACTCTTTAGCCTGTTCCAGCCATCTGGCTGAGGCCATGCTGGGTACTTCAATAATTTACTATATATACAATTATATAGTACATCTTCTTCTTTGCTCACTTATTCCAGGGAGGGTTGTGGGGGCAAACAGTCCCTCCAACGGGTCCTGTCAGAAGCAACCATCTCCAACTGATCTGGCTGAATCCTTATATAGTATATATGTGCAGTAATATATTTATACAATAATTTCAATTCCAATGCTTTTGTATCTGTTCTAACCAAGTATTTTATTTGTTTCAATTGACAACCAGCCATTCCATCTCTGGGTTCTCCATTGTGGGGTAATTTAAAGACTAAGGAATCAGATGGTTTACTGTCTATAGTAGATACAGACCTGTTGCGATTCCTACTGGCACTGAGGGCCATTCTCAGGTCATCCTTCGCTGTCTGTATGTTGACAGTTCCTTCACTCATCATGGAGGTAAGTTGGAGGAGATTTTCTATCTTTACCCATCATAGAACTTAGTTAAGGTTACTTTCACCCAATATGGAGTTGAGTAAAGGCTAGCTTCTATGTTCACTCACACACATATATCCTGGCTAGCAGGGAAAGTTGATGTTAGAATGACAATGATGATTTATATATATATATATATGGAGGCACATGGCTTAGTGGTTAGAGCATTGGCCTTGCAATTGAAAGGTTGTGAGTTCAATTCTCAGACCGGGTGATGTGTTGTTTCCTTGAACAAGACACTTTATTTCACATTGCTCCAGTTTACTCAGCTGTAGAAATGAGATGATAGGGACTGGGGTATAGATATATAAACAAATATACATACATATATATATATATATACAAATATATGTATACAAATATACATATACAAATACAAATATATATATATATACATATATACATATATTTAAAGGTTAAACAAGGTTCAATGAATAAATCAAAGAATGAGTTTTACAATAGATTGGAAGCACTCAATGTCATGCATCATCTTATTTTATCTGATGAGGACGTACTGTTGAGGTTAACTCAGTACCTCTGAAATATGTATAATAAAATATACTTGATCACAAGAATATCTATTTTGTTAATATTTTGAATTAATATTATACAGATATACATATATACATATATATATATGTACACATCATCATCATCATCTTCGTTTAACGTCCATCTTCCACGCTAGCATGGGTTAGACGGGAGTAGTCCCATTTGAGGTAAGGCTGGTCGGGTGACCGTGTCTCGCTCGTATAGGACTATCTGGCAGGTTTTCTATGGCTGGCTGCCCTTCCTAACACCAACCACATTTACAGTGTGGACTGGGAACTTTTTACTGTGTTACCTACACAGCCACATTACAGCGTGGACTGTGTGTGTTTTTTGTCGTAACACCTACACGATCTCGATCTCATTATCTCATTTATTTCGACTGGATGTTGTGGTACATATATATATATATACACACATATATATATATATATATATACATAGATACATATATACAGGGTGCGGACAATATTTGTTCGCAAGATTACTGTCTAGGAAAAAATAATACAGTAGTTTTATTTTTTAAGATTTATTTATCAAACTTGGGTCAGTTTGTCTTCATGACTTGTTCTTTTGATCTCACTCAATAAACCCGCCATTGGCTTTGATGATGGCCTCAAGGCGGCCTTGGAACTGGCTACAGGCCTTTGTCAATGTCCCCCGACTTAGGCCCCTAAAGGCACTTGTGATCCTGGCCTTCAGATCGTCTTTCGTATTGCAGCTAGATCTGTTGGCGTCTCGTTCCACTGCGCCCCACACAAAGAAGTTGAGGGGGGTTGCAGTCAGGCGAGCTGGGAGGCCAGATGTCAGGTGAAGTGTGGTCGATGAAGTTCTCTGACAACCAGGCTTGGGTCTTTTGGCTGGTATGGCAGGGTGCTGAGTCTTGCTGCCACACGTACGACCTACTTGCAGCTACCTGGTCGATCCAGGGCTTTACTACCTCGCTCAGAACGCGGATGTAGCCATTGGTGTTCAGCTTGAGGCCCTCAGGGAAGAAGTGAGGTGGGATGACGTCACCTTGACTGCTGACGACACCTAAGACCAATGTTGTCGCTGGAAACTTTGTCTGCATGACTCTGGGCACGTCTTTGGATGAGACAGCGAGCCACCTGTTGTTCTGGGAGTTGATCTTCTGGTTTTATTTGTCCTCCCGGCGCGGATTCCAAGAAGAACTCCATATCTCTTCCACAAATTTGGAGGTTCAAAATTATTCATAATGAATTATTCTGAAAATAAATAATGGAAATATAGTCACTGTTTTTATGAAGATAAGAGTGACAACGGAAGTAAAAAAAATGTGCATAAAATTAGCAGTTGAAAATTGCGAACAAATATCGTCCACACCCTGTATATACATAGATACACCTCATTTACACAGACGAGAAACCTATATATTCTCGCCTGTCTTCTAGTGTAGCAGTCACAATCGGTGGGAGGGACCGTTCTGACGATGGCCAGTTAAGCCTTAAATGCATAGACGGTTGTCCCCCTTGCTTCTGCTGGACATCACCAGAGGGCGTTTCCATTCAAATCCCGCCAAGGTTAACTTTGCCTTTCATCCTTACGGGGTCAATAAAATAAAGTACCAGTAATGCACTGGGTAATTGCTGGCCTTGTGCCAAAAATAGAAACAATTATTATAAGGGCAGTGAATTTAGCAGTACTGGCAGGGGGTCGGACGCCATGCTTTGCAACATAGAGTTATTCCCCTTTATGGTCTGAGTTCAAATCCCACCGAGGTTAACTTTGCCTTTCATGCTTACGGGGGTCGATAAAATAAAGTACCAGTAATGCACTGGGGTAATTGCTGGCCTTGTGTCAAAAGTAGAAACAATTATTTCTTGGTCAATAAAATAAAGTACCAGTAATGCACTGGGGTAATTGCTGTCCTTGTGCCAAAAGTAGAAACAATTATTTCTTGGTCAATAAAATAAAGTACCAGTAATGCACTGGGGTAATTGCTGTCCTTGTGCCAAAAGTAGAAACAATTATTTCTTGGTCAATAAAATAAAGTACCAGTAATGCACTGGGGTAATTGCTGTCCTTGTGCCAAAAGTAGAAACAATTATTTCTTGGTCAATAAAATAAAGTACCAGTAATGCACTGGGATAATTGCTGGCCTTGTGCCAAAAATAGAAACAATTATTATGATGATTGCTAAAATGTTCACTGAATTGTTGTTGGTCTATGCACAGGATGGTAATTTTATCCACAAGATTGAACTCCTGTGTGACACAGTTGTTCACCTGGAGAGTTTTGCTGGGTCCAGTCGTGCGGAGAACCCCCTCTATAAGGAATATCACGGTGGGTACACACACAGTTTCATCTCTTCTACCTCCCTACCTTTCATGCACATACATCACATACATACACATACATACACATACATACACAAATCACATGTACACACACAGCACATATATATATATACGCACATACATGTACACACGCACACATGTATACACACATACATGTACACACATACTTGTATACACAATACTTAGCCTCCTCCTCTGCAGTAATATACAATACTTAGCCTCCTCTTCTGCAGTAATACACAATGCTAAAGTCCCTCAATAAAGTAACATACAATACATAGTCCCCTCTTCTGCAGTAATACACAATGCTAAAGTCCCTCACAATAAAGTAACATACAGTACATAACCCCTCTTCTGCAGTAATATACAATGGTAAAGTCCCTCACAATACAGTAATATACAATACCAACTTCTACAGTAATATACAATACTCAGCCCCCTCTTCTGCAGTCATATACAATGGTAAAGTCCCTCCTAATAACTCTGTCCATGTATTGCTGCAGGTTTGTTTCATATTAAACAATTACCAAAGCTGAACGCTATCAGATGTCACATGCCTGATACAACAGACTGGGCCTTTAAACTGAGACGGAAGAAGTTTGTTATTGAGGTAAGTCTTACTTGCAGAATCATGTTACACCACTGTGTTACAATACCATGTTACACCACTGTGTTACACTGCCATGTTACAACAGTGTTACACTACCATGTTTCACCAGTGTTACACTACCATGTTACACCACTGTTACAATACCATGTTACACCAGTGTTACACTACCATGTTACACCACTGTGTTACACTACCATGTTACACATCATGTTACACTACCATATTACACTACTGTGTTTCACTGCCACGGGTGGGGGTGGGGGTGATGGTGGCGATGTTGGTGGTGAGAATGCTTGCGATGATGATGACTTGTTTTTTTTTTCAGAAACTCCATTTGCCTCCCGATCTATCCGAGACTGTCAGCCGTTCAGAAAGTCGTCCTACAGTAATGCCAATGGCTAATATGGGATGTGGTGGCACAGTGAGCCATGGACATCTGGACTTCTGAGAGTATTATAGGCTGTGGTGACACAGTGAGCCATGGACATCTGGGAGTAATATAGGCTGTGGTGACACAGTGTGCCATGGACATCTGGGAGTAATATAGGCTGTGGTAACACAGTGTGCCATGGACAACTGGACATCTGGGAGTAATATAGGCTGTGGTGACACAGTGTGCCATGGACATCTGGGAGTAATATAGGCTGTGGTGACACAGTGTGCCATGGACATCTGGGTGTAATATAGGCTGTGGTGACACAGTGAGCCATGGACATCTGGGAGAAATATAGGCTGTGGTGACACAGTGTGCCATGGACATCTGAGAGTAAAATGGGTTGTGGTGGCACAGTAAGCCATGGACATCTGAGAGTAAAATGGGTTGTGGTGGCACAGTAAGCCATGGACATCTGAGAGTAATGCAGGCTGTGGTGGCACAGTGTGCCATAGACATCTGGACTACTAAGAGTAATATTGGTTGTAATGGCACAGTCCCTGGTCAATCCAACTATCTTCCTCAGAAACACTGAAACGATCTGACTTTTGTTTTATTTTCATTGTTCAACACACACTTACACACATACATATAGATATAAAGGACCCTAATCTGAGCAGATTCTTCTTCAAGGAAACCTTACACAGTGAGTACCTACCAAAAAACTATAGGACTCACTGCCTGAAGCCCCCACTCGGTCACGAATGACCATGGTTTTGCACCTAGAAAGTTTCCCTCTGAGGCACAAGCCTAGGCAAGATTTGTTTTGTGGAAGACCAGCAGTCGTCCATGCATACCAGCCTCCCCTCTTCACGCCACCGATGTTGTCCAAGGGAAAAGCAATGATCGATACAGCTTGGAACCAGTGACGTTGCAACTCATTTCTACAACTGAGTAAACTGGAGCAACATGAAATAAAGTGTCTTGCTCAAGGACACAACACATCACCCAGTCCGAGAATCAAACTCGCAACCTCTCAATTGCAAGCCCAATGCTCTAACCACTAAGCCATGCGCCTCACTGCCTAATCTCGCTGTAACCATATCTTCAAGGCCACATTGAGTGCTAACAGTATTATCGGCCCCAGCACAAACTGGTTGAAACCAATATATATATATATGTGTGTGTTTATATATCTATGTATATATATATATATGTGTGTGTGTGTATATATATATCTATGTATATATATATATATATGTGTGTGCATGTGTGTATATATATATATATATATAGAAAAATACAATATGTTGAAAAGGTAACACACTAGAGAGAGAGAGTATGTATATGCCATCAATAAAACAGGGAAAACCACCAGTGTATGGAATCTATATCTATGGAAGACAGGGTAGACACTCCAGACAATTCTAAGAGAATCTAAAGCGACCGTCCAGCTACACGCAGCACAGAGATGTCACAGCGTGTTTAGGGCAGTGAACCAGTTGTGTCTGAGGTACGAGCTGCTAGAAAGGGCAGCCCAAAAACCACTTGAAGTGTGCTCAACCAAAGAGAGAGATAGGAAAGACTGTTATAAGGAGCCATATATAACGATAAATTCACGGAGCCATATACTCTCGTTATTCCCTGTCAATAATGTGCTCAAAGGAAAAAGAATCCTGAGCTCTTTAAAATACAATATGTTGAAAAGGTAACACACTAGAGAGAGAGTATGTGTATGCCATCAATAAAACAGGGAAGCCATCAGTGTATGTAATCTATAATCTATGGAAGACAGGGTAGACACACAATAATTAAAAATATAAATTAAAATGTATATATGCAGATGAAGGCTTATACATGTAGTTGACTGAAATGGAATAGCCTATGGTTCATCAGCGCGTTGCAAGCTGGAATTTATAGTCTTGCAACGCGCTGATGAACCATAGGCTATTCCATTTCAGTCAACTACTTCCTGGCGAAACAGATCACTTTGGATTTGTACGCGTGTGTTATATAGTTGTATAGGTGCGTATATACATTTTAATTTATATTTTTAATTATTGTGTGTCTACCCTGTCTTCCATAGGTTATAGATTCCATACACTGATGGCTTCCCTGTTTTAGTGATGGCACACACATACTCTCTCTCTCTCTCTAGTGTGTTACCTTTTCAACATATTGTATTTTAAAGAGCTCAGGATTCCTTTTCCTTTGAGCACATTATTGACAGGGAATAACGAGAGTCTATGGCTCCGTGAATTTATCGTGATATATATATATATATACACACACACACACACACACTCCATATATGATGTTATCCAAGTTAAAGGCAAAGGCAGATACAGCTTAGCTTGAGTGCAGTGTTGTCACAACTCATATATACACTATATATTTGTTATATATATGAACTATGTATACCATATATACATATATAAAGCATTAACCTAATATATTCCTTCCATATACTGTACCGATTGTGTTGTTATTTCTGTTTATCTTTTACATATATATATATATATTTAATATAGAAATGGCTTCTACAGGACTAGAACTGTTTCATTCAGGAGAAATCATCTGGAAGCCTTGATGGTTAAGAGGGGCACAGTGAAGGGTTAAAATATAAGTTTATCCAGGGTTCAATCGGGGGTAACCACATTAAGTAAGGTACTCAATACATAGCAGAGTATAAATATTTAATATAGAAATGGCTTCTACAGGACTAGAACTGTTTCATTTCAACTGATGATTTCTCCCGAATGAAACAAGTCTAATCATGTAGAAGCCATTTTTATATTAAATATTTATACTCTGCTATGTATTGAGCACCTTACTTACTGTGGTTACCCCCGATTGAATCCGGGATAAACTTGTGTATACGATGTTGTCTAAGGGAAAGATGAAGGCTTATACAGCTTGGTACCAGTGTTGTCACAGGTGAACACAGAATACAACTGACTGAAAGAGTTTCAGTCTTAACCATCATTATAACATGATATAAAATATCTTGTGGTCCTAAATCCGGTTCCTAGCATTCTCAGTTCCAGACCCTACGATGGACAGGCGTCCTATTCAGAGGAGAGTCATGGAAACTGAGATACGCACCAGTCTGATGAGCCTCTGGGTTCAAGACAGGCATTAGCCTATGGCAATAGTAACCTCACAGAATTGTCATACCATTCAAAGGGATGCTTTCTGGTATTGGTTCTAAGTTCCAATCGTTTTTTTCCATCCTTCCAGATAAAGAACCTGTCCCTATCCCTAACTGTCAGAGATGGGCATATGATATTTGTTTCACCAATGTCACTTCTGAGTTCAAATCTTGGAGGGTAACCACATGCAGTCGAAGTTTCCATTTTGAGAACACGTCGTTTCCTCCTACCTATGTCAGAGGCATTGGAAAATATCTTCATCAGCACTAAAGATCCTTCCCTCTTTAAAGAAGTGATAAAAGAAAGAAACAAAGACTGTCATTCATCGATTTTAATTATTTCTGAAAGGAGGATTGTCTCCATTTAAACAGTAATTGTATAATTACCTCCCCTTTAATAACGCTAAAAAAAAATTCTTCAGGTTATCTGCCCTTAATATGAAAATATTTATACGTTTAATCTGTCAAGTGGCTTAGTGGTGAGGGTATTATTATTATTATTTTTAATTTTATTCTTTCCTTATTCCCAGTACTCTGAACGCGACTTGAAATAACTATACTGGTATTTTCGAAACATCTTTTGCATTCGTTTGTAAGAGGTAACCTTTTCCATGCCGTCTCTGTTAGTGTAGAACTGTAGGTTGACTTGCTTCGTTTATACAACTCGTTAACATGCTTATTATTATTATTATTATTATTATGAGGGCGGTGAATTGGCAGTATCGATAGAGGGTTGGACGTCATGCTTTCTAGTATAGTTACGTCCCTTTACAGTCTGAGTTCAAATCCCGCCAAGGTTAACTTAGCCTTTCATCCTTACAGGGTCGATAAAATAAAGTACCAGTAATGTACTGGGTAATTGCTGGCCTTGTGCCTAAAGTAGAAACAATTATTATTATTATATACTTTCACACATACATACATTATATTTATACACATATAGTATTTTATTATTAAGTTTGTATTCTTTCTAATAAGAAGAGATAGGAATAATAAGTAAAGTTAAAACTAAATTATAATGATATAACAACAGTATATAATAGTTTTGTCCACTTTATTGAGATTCAAACATTTTAAAGAAAAAAACATGATAGTAAAAGAAATATATTTAATATAATAGCATATAATATTTCAGGCAGGATGGTCGTTTCTCTTGTCTTCCACCTCTAGTTGTAGATTCGTCATGGTCAGTGAAAGTTCGTTCCAGCCATAATTATGTCATCGACGTATGCATTAGTTTAATTTCTTCTTAAATGAAGTACAAATCTTGTGGTCTATAAATCATGTTTACACTCCATGTAATAATTCGTACGTTTTTTTACTTTAGGTGAAACATATATATAAAAACGTCTGTGGCTTTAGTATACCTTTAAGTTTGATTTCAATAGAAAAATACTTACTGAACATGTGTAACACAATTATAACTGGAGCTAAAAAGTTCCTAGCCACTAGAAAATCTATTTGATAGAAGTTATTTCCAAGTTCTACATACTGTGAATATCCCTTCTACTTTTAATAAGCTTGTGTTTGTTAAGGAAACATTCTCTGATTTAGAAACCCTGATCTTCTCGCACCATCGTTGTAGTAATTCAGGTTTTATTTCAGAATTGAAGCAACTGTACATTGCAGCATACATATAAACTTTATTGGCATATTAGAATTGTTTCAATATCGATAACTTTGGGTACAATCATAAGATATATATATATCTTTTATTTTTCACATTGAATCAATATGCATCTAGCCATTGTGTCTTGATTTTAAAGCGACGTAATTCTACCTCCCAGTGATTTGAACACAGTTTCATGTTACTGGGTGGTACAATGAAGCAGAAAGAGTATAAATTCGCTACACCGGTGGCATATTAAGTGTTTCACCGGTTTTCTTATAACAACACACTGGATACGACTTGCATGATAGAGGTAAAGTTTTATTTGTCTTCTGTGTTAGAGTATAACTGTAGTTTGACTTGTTAAATTTATAGTATATATCTGTTATATATATTCTTAACTATGCTATGATAGTATCTCAATTACTAATTTCATCTCTTCGGAGGTTACTGCTCTGATATCATCTCTTCCACTAAGACACTCTCCATAGCCTTGCCTCTCCTTGTATCATCACCCAAAGTTGTATCAATCTCCACAAAGCCAACACTTCTCATTATGTCTAAGAAAGCCACCTCAAGCAAGTGTTTCGACGTGTGTGTGTAGAATAAACGCAAGGTTTGACGGAACAAGAAAATAAAAATATTCCTTCTGATATATATATATCTTGTACATTGTATTATATTAAGGTGTTTCTGTAAATTAAAAACAATGAAATTGACCCCTAAATTTAACGACACTTTTATATTAACAGACATTCTTCATCTTCATAGTAAGTTAAATCAAGGGTTTACTACTTGGTGCATTTATGTGTCTTTGTCTCATCTCCAAATAAAGTTTTAAATAGTATGGCACGTTTATTTATATGCTGACTGTCTTACCACCAGAGAGAGAAAAATAAAGCTTTAAATGGTATGACTACGTGTTCAAAGCAAGCAAATTCCTTACAGTGTGAGGATAAAAAAAAATTAATGTTTAAAGTTGATTCGAAATCCAACCACGGCATTCCCTAGTTCTACGTCTTACCACTAGACTATAAAGACTTAACTGATTTTCTTCTTAATATATACATATATAAACTTATTTTCAGTCTAACAATAAAATAGCTTTAAATGTGTCTATTTCCACTCTGTATTTGTTAGTCTGTAGGTGGCCGTGTGGGTAGTTGAGGAGTATCTACGCATCAATTGAGTGTGTATAGATTGGTGATAGGGTTTCGATCTTCTACTTTATCTTAAATTTAAATAAGTTTTATTTTTTTCATCTAAAGAATGGTCTCCACCTTTTTATTAGTTCCCCCTCCGCTCGAACCTACACTACCACCAAGTGGCCGTCATTCTACTGCGCAAATTTCATATATTTAAATCTATTTTAGCATTTCTTTGATAAAGAACCACATACGATGTTTGACATAATTGAAAAAAAAGAAAAAAATATTATTTTACTATTTCATAAGCTCTGGCAGGTATCGAAAACCTCATATATGGATTCATTTTACTTACATCATAAACACACATATGTATATATAATAATAATTTTTTGATAACTTTTCAGTGACAAAATACATACATGGATAGGGTTTCCAATCCCAGAAATATCTCCACTAGAGATGTGTGTGTGTGTGTATATCTTTATTATTTCTTTGAAAAGTAGTTTTAATTTAAAAAAATTATATATTTCACTATTTCCAAAGTCCTGGCAGATATTCCATCTCCATCTATAGATTCATTTAAATACATTGTATTTGACTTACGTGAAATTAAATATATAATTTTTTTCTAAATTTTGTTTTCAAGTACCAAAATAAAAACAAATTAGTAAGGTTTTCAGTCTCTTAAATGCGTGATTGTTATAGACACTTAGCTATTATTGTCGGGCTGTCATATTTACCGTCATGTGTGCATTTAAATCTGACTGAGTCAATCCTCCCATTCTCCTGGTCTAAAAACGGCCTATTTATTTTACAGGAGAGAAAGCGAGATACCTTTCTTATGCCTTTAAACGTTCATTTTGCACTTGACTTATAATTCCCATTCCTTCTCTTTAGATTGAATAAACAAAAATATTTTACGTCTACAATTATATTCAACATAATTCATGTCAGTCTTCACAGTGAAGTTTTTGCTACATCTGATTCAAGCTGTTATGGCTTTGGGAGGAAAGTATCCAGCTAAGAATGTATTCCGTAGTAAGTGTCATAAGAAAGATTTGTAGTTCTAAGAAACCTAACAAATAGATTTCAAATTTGTCGGCAAGTAAACAAAACTTTAAAATAAGCAATACTAAAGCCACAAACGTTTTTCTATCTACGTCTCACCTGAAGAAAAAAAAAAAAAAAAAAACCGCTCGAATGATTACGAGGAGTGTAAATAGATAAATATAGCTAATGAACCATTAATTTCTGTATTGTGTAAAGATACTCTAACACAGACGGGGCCTAAGAAAAACATAACATTACCGTTTATGAACACATTTCGGAGTCATACTAACTAAATCTATTTTAGCATTTCTTCAATAAAGAACAACATACAGTGTTTGACATAATTGGAAAAAAATAATATTGTGTTACTATTAAGCTTTGGCAGATATTGAAATCCTATCTACAGATTCGTTTAAATATATTATATTGGACTTAAAACTGAGGAAATTATTTTTAAACGTTTGTTTTCCAGTACCAAAATAAAAATACATTAGTAAGGTTTTCTGTCTCATAAATGCGTGGTTGTTATAGACACTTAACTATTGTTGTAGGGGTACCGTAATTACCGTCATGTGGGCATTTAAACCTGACCGAGTCAATCCTCCCCTCCTCCTGGTTTAATAACTGCCGATTTATTTTGCCAGAGAGAAAGAGATATTTTTCTTTTCTTTAAACGTTAATTTTGCACTTGGCTTATAATTCCTTTTTCTTCTCTTAGATTGAATAAACCTCAACAATTATATTCAACATAACTCATATTAGTATTCACAGTCAAGGACCTGTTTTTACTGTATCTGCTTCAAGATATTATAGGTGGGATAAGGCAGTACAACCCAAAATAAAGTGTCAAAAGAAGGGACACTGATATAAGGTTTGTTGGACTAAGCAACCGAAGAAATAGATTTTAAAGTTTTAGGCAATAATGAAGACAATTCTGACCAAGATTAGACTCTTACATCCATATTAGCCTCTGTCAATTCAGTAGACCACTGAACTTTATTCATAATCAGAAAACAAGGCCACTTATTGACAATAGACCAGACAAAACATTTAACAACAATTACTACAGCGATGGTGCGAGAAGATCAGGGTTTCTAAATCAGAGAATGTTTCTTTAACACAAACGTATAAAAAGTAGAAGGGATATTGGCAGTGCATAGAACTAGGAAATAACTTCTATCAAATAGATTTTCTAGTGGCTAGGAACTTAGTAGCTCCAGTTATAATTGTGTTACACAATGTTCAGTAAGTATTTTTCTATTGAAATCAAACTGAAAGGTATACTAAAGCCACAGACGTTTATATATATATATGTTTCATCTAAAGTAAAAAAAACGTACGAATTATTACAAGCAGTGTAAGCACGAATTAAAGCTAATAAATGTACCAAGAAGGCTACCTCAAGATTTGCAATTCATTCAAGAAGAAATCAAACTTATGCATATGTCGACGACATCATTATGGCTAGAGAGGACATGAAGAATCTACAACTAGAGGTGGAAGACAAGAGAAACGACCATCCTACCTGAAATATTATATGTTATGATATTAAATATTTCTTATACTGTCATGTTTTTTTCTTTAAAACGTTTGCATCTCAATAAAGTGGAGAAAACTATTATATACAGTTGTTATATCATTATACTTTAGTTTTAACTTATTATTTTTATCTCTTCACATTAGAAAGAATAAAAACTTAGTAAAATCCTATATGTGTATAAATATAATATATGTAAGTGTGTTTGAAAGTATATAATAATAATAATATGAATGTTGACAAAGAGTTGTAAAATCCAAGCAAGGCAACCTACAGTTTTACACTAACAGAGACGGCTTAGAAAACGTTACCTCTTCCAAACGAATGCGAAAGAGATTGTTTCGAAACTGCCGGTGTAACACTAAATATATTACCGGTGCAACTATTTTAGTTTACCCTTTTATAAACTCACTCCAGTCATTTCAAATCGTGTTCAGAGTACCGGCAATAAGAAAAAATAAAGCGTTTGCAAAGTTTCTAAATCTGCTAAAAATGAAAGATAAATCTCTCACTCTGTCTCCAATATGTAATAAACCGTGACTTATATATATATATTTGTATGTATGTGTGTATAAATATATATATATATATATATACCTAAGAATGTACATGCACACACACACGTATATGTATATATATTTATATGTATACATATATACATACATGCATATATACATCTGTGTCTATATATATATGTACATATATGTGTAAATATGTATATATATTAGTGTATATATATTGCTATGTATATGCATATTCGTATAATTATACTCTATATTATTAGTCCATATATTCATATACAGTTATCCCCCCGGCATTCGTGGGGTTTACGGTCCTAGAGAACCCGAGAATAGTGAAAAACCGCGAATATTGTAGATGGTCCATAGAAATGCCTATAAACCTCGAAATAAAACGTAAAATATAATAAAAATCGAGTGAGCGTTTTATGCGAAGGGGCGTCCAATAGGCCAGAAAATACAATATATTGTTGTTAATAATTTAGCGTTAAAACAATATATATTATCACGAAAAAGGCATATATATATATATATATTGATTTGACTGCTATCTCTAGCATACACTAGAAAAAACCGGAGGTGGAGAAAATTGAAAAACTTCTTCTTTTTCCCCCCTCTAACTTTTCAAACAAAAGAATATTTTATGTAAACAAAAACGAAATTTTTGCCAAGAAAGATAACTCTTCTCTGACTTAAATCCAAAATTGGGATACAAAAAATTGCGGAAATTTTTTTTGCATCCCAATTTTGGATTTAAGTCAGCGAAGAGTTATCTTTCTTGGCAAAAATTTCGTTTTTGTTTACATAAAATTTCCTTTTGTTTAAAAAGTTAGAGGGGGAAAAAGAAGAAGTTTTTCAATATTCTCCGCTTCCGGTTTTTCTTTTTATGCTAGAAATAAGGGTGAAAGCAATATATATGTATATATATATATATATATATATATATATATATATATATACACAGTGAACCCCGACATTCGCGGGCCTATTTATTTGCGGAATATTCCTTAGAACCTAAGTAATAGTGATATATATATATAGAGAAATAGACATACATATATATATACACACATATATATCTATATATGTATGTGTGTATACATATATTTATGTATATATATAAGTATTTATATGTATATATACATTTATACATATATATATATATATACATACATACATACACACACATATATTTATATGTACACACACACATATATATATTTATTTATATATATATATATATATATATATATATATATATATATATATATATATACTGTGCCAATCTATTGAGTACATTGTATTTATTGTGGTTTCTCCCCGGCAATCTACATACGCATATATATATATATATATATATATATACACACACACACATATATATTTATATATATTTATTAGAAGAGGTAAGACGAGTCGCACCTCGTACCCAAAGTACGACATTTGGCTGCTAATTCTAGCAGGTTTAGAATTTACTATTTTCCAAACAGAATTCTGCTTTACACCTTTCACTCTAAACTCGATTTCAAATTACCGGGGAGTTTGTTGAAGCAGGGTTCAACTGAAATATCTACACCGGTAACTTAATTAGTGTTACACCGGTATCCCTGAGTCATAAACTATTTGGCATTCTTCGAAGGAGGTACTGGTTTTTTAGCTGTCTTAAATGGACTATATACGCACACAATGCATATACATAAATTAATGTTTTTCTCTGTAGAAAGAGATTGACATCATTTCTTAAATCATTATTTAGGGTTTTACAACAAAACATATTGTATGTGTAATTATACATACATTGAATTTACGTATTTATTTTTTTTATTTTTACCTACACTTTAGTAGTATATATATATATTCATTTGTGTGTGCGTTCATTTCGTGGGTAACTGCAGTTAACGTTCGTCTCGTGTTGGGTTTTATTACAGAGTTAAAGCGACTAGAGTGAGAATAAAAAAGTAAGAAAGATCGAAAACACTGTTGTATATAAATTTTATTGGCACATTAGAATTGTTACAATATTGATAGCTCGGAGTACAATCATAATATGTATATATTTTTCACATAAAATTAATATTCAAACTGACTCCAGTGTGTTTATTTTAAAGCGACGTAATTCTACCTCCCAGAGATTTGAACACAGTTTCATGTTACTGGGTGGTACAATGAAGCAGAGAGAGTATAAATTCGCTACACTGGTGGCATATTTGGTGTTTCACCGGTTTTCTTATAACAACACACTGGATACGACTTGCATGATAGAGGTAATGTTTTATTTGTCTTCTGTGTTAGAGTATAACTGTAGTTTGACTTGTTAAATTTATAGTATATATCTGTTATATATATTCTTAACTATGCTATGATAGCATCTCAATTACTAATTTCATCTCTTCGGAGGTTACTGCCCTGATGTCATCTCTTCCACTAAGACACTCTCCACAAGCTTGCCTCTCCTCGTATCATCACCCAAAGTTGTATCAATCTCCACAAAGCCAACACTTCTCATTATGTCTAAGAAAGCCACCTCAAGCAAGTGTTTCGACGTGTGTGTGTAGAATAAACGCAAGGTTTGACGGAACAAGAAAATAAAAATTATTCCTTCTCATATATATATCTTGTACATTGTATTATATTAAGGTGTTTCTGTAAATTAAAGCAATGAAATTGACCCCTAAATTTAACGACACTTTTATATTAACAGACATTCTTCATCTTCATAGTAAGTTAAATCAAGGGTTTACTACTTGGTGCATTTATGTGTCTTTGTCTTATCTCCAAATAAAGTTTTAAATAGTATGGCACGTTTATTTATATGCTGACTGTCTTACCACCAGAGAGAGAAAAATAAAGCTTTAAATGGCATGACTACGTGTTCAAAGCAAGCAAATTCCTTACAGTGTGAGGATAAAAAAAAAAATTTATGTTTTAAGTTGATTCGAAATCCAAACACGGCATTCCCCAGTTCTATGTCTTACCACTAGACTATAAAGACTTAACTGATTTTCTTCTTAATATATACATATATAAACTTATTTTCAGTCTAACAATAAAATAGCTTTAAATGTGTCTATTTCCACTCTGTATTTGTTAGTCTGTAGGTGGCCATGTGGGTAGTTGAGGAGTATCTCCGCATCAATTGAGTGTGTATAGATTGGTGATAGGGTTTCGATCTTCTACTTTATCTTAAATTTAAATAAGTTTTATTTTTTTCATCTAAAGAATGGTCTCCACCTTTTTATTAGTTCCCCCTCCGCTCGAACCTACACTACCTACACAACCACCAAGTGGCCGTAATTCTACTGCGCAAATTTCATATATTTAAATCTATTTTAGCATTTCTTTGATAAAGAACCACATACGATGTTTGACATAATTGAAAAAAAAAAGAAAAAATATTATTTTACTATTTCATAAGCTCTGGCAGGTATCGAAAACCTCATATATGGATTCATTTTACTTACATCATAAACACACATATGTATATATAATAATAATTTTTTGATAACTTTTCAGTGACAAAATACATACATGGATAGGGTTTCCAATCTCAGAATATATCTCCACTAGGAATGTGTGTGTGTGTATATCTTTATTATTCCTTTGAAAAGTAGTTTTAATTTTAAAAAATTATATATTTCACTATTTCTAAAGTCTTGGCAGATATTCCATCTCCATCTATAGATTCATTTAAATACATTGTATTTGACTTACGTGAAATTCAATATATAATTTTTTTCTAAATTTTGTTTTCAAGTACCAAAATAAAAACAAATTAGTAAGGTTTTCAGTCACTTAAATGCGTGATTGTTATAGACACTTAACTGTTGTTGTCGGGCTGTCATATTTACCGTCATGTGTGCATTTAAATCTGACTGAGTCAATCCTCCCATTCTCCTGGTCTAAAAACGGCCTATTTATTTTACAGGAGAGAAAGCGAGATACCTTACTTATGCCTTTAAACGTTAATTTTGCACTTGACTTATAATTCCCTTTCCTTCTCTTTAGATTGAAAAACAAAAATATTTTACGTCTACAATTATATTCAACATAATTCATGTCAGTCTTCACAAGTTTTTGCTACATCTGATTCAAGCTGTTATGGCTTTGGGAGGAAAGTATCCAGCTAAGAATGTATTCCGTAGTAAGTGTCATAAGAAAGATTTGTAGGTCTAAGAAACCTAACAAATAGATTTCAAATTTGTCGGCAATTAAACAAAACTTTAAAATAAGCAATACTAAAGCCACAAACGTTTTTCTATCTACGTCTCAGCTGAAGAAAAAAAAAAAAAACAAACCGCTCGAATGATTACGAGGAGTGCAAATAGAGAAATATAGCTAATGAACCATTAATTTCTGTATTGTGTAAACATACTCTAACACAGAAAAACATAACATTACCGTTTATGAACACATTTCGGAGTCATACTAACTAAATTTATTTTAGCATTTCTTCAATAAAGAACAACATACAGTGTTTGACATAATTGAAAAAAAATAATATTGTGTTACTATTAAGCTTTGGCAGATATTGAAATCCTATCTACAGATTCGTTTAAATATATTATATTGGACTTAAAACTGAGGAAATTATTTTTAAACGTTTGTTTTCCAGTACCAAAATAAAAATACATTAGTAAGGTTTTCTGTCTCATAAATGCGTGGTTGTTATAGACACTTAACTATTGTTGTAGGGGTACCGTAATTACCGTCATGTGGGCATTTAAACCTGACCGAGTCAATCCTCCCCTCCTCCTGGTTTAATAACTGCCGATTTATTTTGCCAGAGAGAAAGAGATATTTTTCTTTTCTTTAAACGTTAATTTTGCACTTGGCTTATAATTCCTTTTTCTTCTCTTAGATTGAATAAACCTCAACAATTATATTCAACATAACTCATATTAGTATTCACAGTCAAGGACCTGTTTTTACTGTATCTGCTTCAAGATATTATAGGTGGGATAAGGCAGTACAACCCAAAATAAAGTGTCAAAAGAAGGGACACTGATATAAGGTTTGTTGGACTAAGCAACCGAAGAAATAGATTTTAAAGTTTTAGGCAATAATGAAGACAATTCTGACCAAGATTAGACTCTTACATCCATATTAGCCTCTGTCAATTCAGTAGACCACTGAACTTTATTCATAATCAGAAAACAAGGCCACTTATTGACAATAGACCAGACAAAACATTTAACAACAATTACTACAGCGATGGTGCGAGAAGATCAGGGTTTCTAAATCAGAGAATGTTTCTTTAACACAAACGTATAAAAAGTAGAAGGGATATTGGCAGTGCATAGAACTAGGAAATAACTTCTATCAAATAGATTTTCTAGTGGCTAGGAACTTAGTAGCTCCAGTTATAATTGTGTTACACAATGTTCAGTAAGTATTTTTCTATTGAAATCAAACTGAAAGGTATACTAAAGCCACAGACGTTTATATATATATATGTTTCATCTAAAGTAAAAAAAAAAACGTACGAATTATTACAAGCAGTGTAAGCACGAATTAAAGCTAATAAATGTACCAAGAAGGCTACCTCAAGATTTGCAATTCATTCAAGAAGAAATCAAACTTATGCATATGTCGACGACATCATTATGGCTAGAGAGGACATGAAGAATCTACAACTAGAGGTGGAAGACAAGAGAAACGACCATCCTACCTGAAATATTATATGTTATGATATTAAATATTTCTTATACTGTCATGTTTTTTTCTTTAAAACGTTTGCATCTCAATAAAGTGGAGAAAACTATTATATACAGTTGTTATATCATTATACTTTAGTTTTAACTTATTATTTTTATCTCTTCACATTAGAAAGAATAAAAACTTAGTAAAATCCTATATGTGTATAAATATAATATATGAAAGTGTGTTTGAAAGTATATAATAATAATATGAATGTTGACAAAGAGTTGTAAAATCCAAGCAAGGCAACCTACAGTTTTACACTAACAGAGACGGCTTAGAAAACGTTACCTCTTCCAAACGAATGCGAAAGAGATTGTTTCGAAACTGCCGGTGTAACACTAAATATATTACCGGTGCAACTATTTTAGTTTACCCTTTTATAAACTCACTCCAGTCATTTCAAATCGTGTTCAGAGTACCGGCAATAAGAAAAAATAAAGCGTTTGCAAAGTTTCTAAATCTGCTAAAAATGAAAGATAAATCTCTCACTCTGTCTCCAATATGTAATAAACCGTGACTTATATATATATATTTGTATGTATGTGTGTATAAATATATATATATATATATATACCTAAGAATGTACATGCACACACACACGTATATGTATATATATTTATATGTATACATATATACATACATGCATATATACATCTGTGTCTATATATATATGTACATATATGTGTAAATATGTATATATATTAGTGTATATATATTGCTATGTATATGCATATTCGTATAATTATACTCTATATTATTAGTCCATATATTCATATACAGTTATCCCCCCGGCATTCGTGGGGTTTACGGTCCTAGAGAACCCGAGAATAGTGAAAAACCGCGAATATTGTAGATGGTCCATAGAAATGCCTATAAACCTCGAAATAAAACGTAAAATATAATAAAAATCGAGTGAGCGTTTTATGCGAAGGGGCGTCCAATAGGCCAGAAAATACAATATATTGTTGTTAATAATTTAGCGTTAAAACAATATATATTATCACGAAAAAGGCATATATATATATATATTGATTTGACTGCTATCTCTAGCATACACTAGAAAAAACCGGAGGTGGAGAAAATTGAAAAACTTCTTCTTTTTCCCCCCTCTAACTTTTCAAACAAAAGAATATTTTATGTAAACAAAAACGAAATTTTTGCCAAGAAAGATAACTCTTCTCTGACTTAAATCCAAAATTGGGATACAAAAAATTGCGGAATTTTTTTTTGCTTCCCAATTTTGGATTCAAGTCAGCGAAGAGTTATCTTTCTTGGCAAAAATTTCGTTTTTGTTTACATAAAATTTCCTTTTGTTTAAAAAGTTAGAGGGGGAAAAAGAAGAAGTTTTTCAATATTCTCCGCTTCCGGTTTTTCTTTTTATGCTAGAAATAAGAGTGAAAGCAATATATATGTATATATATATATATATATATATATATATATATATATACACAGTGAACCCCGACATTCGCGGGCCCATTTATTTGCGGAATATTCCTTAGAACCTAAGTAATAGTGATATATATATATATAGAAATAGACATACATATATATATACACACATATATATCTATATATGTATGTGTGTATACATATATTTATGTATATATATAAGTATTTATAGGTATATATACATTTATACATATATATATATATACATACATACATACACACACATATATTTATATGTACACACACACACACACATATATATATTTATTTATATATATATATATATATATATATATACTGTGCCAATCTATTGAGTACATTGTATTTATTGTGGTTTCTCCCCGGCAATCTACATACGCATATATATATATATATATATACACACACACACATATATATTTATATATATTTATTAGAAGAGGTAAGACGAGTCGCACCTCGTACCCAAAGTACGACATTTGGCTGCTAATTCTAGCAGGTTTAGAATTTACTATTTTCCAAACAGAATTTAACTTTACACCCCTCACTCTAAACTCGATTTCAAATTACCGGGGAGTTTGTTGAAGCAGGGTTCAACTGAAATATCTACACCGGTAACTTAATTAGTGTTACACCGGTATCCCTGAGTCATAAACTATTTGGCATTCTTCGAAGGAGGTACTGGTTTTTTAGCTGTCTTAAATGGACTATATACGCACACAATGCATATACATAAATTAATGTTTTTCTCTGTAGAAAGAGATTGACATCATTTCTTAAATCATTATTTAGGGTTTTACAACAAAACATATTGTATGTGTAATTATACATACATTGAATTTACGTATTTATTTTTTTTATTTTTACCTACACTTTAGTAGTATATATATATATTCATTTGTGTGTGCGTTCATTTCGTGGGTAACTGCAGTTAACGTTCGTCTCGTGTTGGGTTTTATTACAGAGTTAAAGCGACTAGAGTGAGAATAAAAAAGTAAGAAAGATCGAAAACACTGTTGTATATAAATTTTATTGGCACATTAGAATTGTTACAATATTGATAGCTCGGAGTACAATCATAATATGTATATATTTTTCACATAAAATTAATATTCAAACTGACTCCAGTGTGTTTATTTTAAAGCGACGTAATTCTACCTCCCAGAGATTTGAACACAGTTTCATGTTACTGGGTGGTACAATGAAGCAGAGAGAGTATAAATTCGCTACACTGGTGGCATATTTGGTGTTTCACCGGTTTTCTTATAACAACACACTGGATACGACTTGCATGATAGAGGTAATGTTTTATTTGTCTTCTGTGTTAGAGTATAACTGTAGTTTGACTTGTTAAATTTATAGTATATATCTGTTATATATATTCTTAACTATGCTATGATAGCATCTCAATTACTAATTTCATCTCTTCGGAGGTTACTGCCCTGATGTCATCTCTTCCACTAAGACACTCTCCACAAGCTTGCCTCTCCTCGTATCATCACCCAAAGTTGTATCAATCTCCACAAAGCCAACACTTCTCATTATGTCTAAGAAAGCCACCTCAAGCAAGTGTTTCGACGTGTGTGTGTAGAATAAACGCAAGGTTTGACGGAACAAGAAAATAAAAATTATTCCTTCTCATATATATATCTTGTACATTGTATTATATTAAGGTGTTTCTGTAAATTAAAGCAATGAAATTGACCCCTAAATTTAACGACACTTTTATATTAACAGACATTCTTCATCTTCATAGTAAGTTAAATCAAGGGTTTACTACTTGGTGCATTTATGTGTCTTTGTCTTATCTCCAAATAAAGTTTTAAATAGTATGGCACGTTTATTTATATGCTGACTGTCTTACCACCAGAGAGAGTAAAATAAAGCTTTAAATGGCATGACTACGTGTTTAAAGCAAGCAAATTCCTTACAGTGTGAGGATAAAAAAAAAAATTAATGTTTTAAGTTGATTCGAAATCCAAACACGGCATTCCCCAGTTCTATGTCTTACCACTAGACTATAAAGACTTAACTGATTTTCTTCTTAATATATACATATATAAACTTATTTTCAGTCTAACAATAAAATAGCTTTAAATGTGTCTATTTCCACTCTGTATTTGTTAGTCTGTAGGTGGCCATGTGGGTAGTTGAGGAGTATCTACGCATCAATTGAGTGTGTATAGATTGGTGATAGGGTTTCGATCTTCTACTTTATCTTAAATTTAAATAAGTTTTATTTTTTTCATCTAAAGAATGGTCTCCACCTTTTTATTAGTTCCCCCTCCGCTCGAACCTACACTACCTACACAACCACCAAGTGGCCGTAATTCTACTGCGCAAATTTCATATATTTAAATCTATTTTAGCATTTCTTTGATAAAGAACCACATACGATGTTTGACATAATTGAAAAAAAAAAGAAAAAATATTATTTTACTATTTCATAAGCTCTGGCAGGTATCGAAAACCTCATATATGGATTCATTTTACTTACATCATAAACACACATATGTATATATAATAATAATTTTTTGATAACTTTTCAGTGACAAAATACATACATGGATAGGGTTTCCAATCTCAGAATATATCTCCACTAGGAATGTGTGTGTGTGTATATCTTTATTATTCCTTTGAAAAGTAGTTTTAATTTTAAAAAATTATATATTTCACTATTTCTAAAGTCTTGGCAGATATTCCATCTCCATCTGTAGATTCATTTAAATACATTGTATTTGACTTACGTGAAATTCAATATATAATTTTTTTCTAAATTTTGTTTTCAAGTACCAAAATAAAAACAAATTAGTAAGGTTTTCAGTCACTTAAATGCGTGATTGTTATAGACACTTAGCTATTGCTGTCGGGCTGTCATATTTACCGTCATGTGTGCATTTAAATCTGACTGAGTCAATCCTCCCATTCTCCTGGTCTAAAAACGGCCTATTTATTTTACAGGAGAGAAAGCGAGATACCTTTCTTATGCCTTTAAACGTTAATTTTGCACTTGACTTATAATTCCCTTTCCTTCTCTTTAGATTGAAAAACAAAAATATTTTACGTCTACAATTATATTCAACATAATTCATGTCAGTCTTCACAAGTTTTTGCTACATCTGATTCAAGCTGTTATGGCTTTGGGAGGAAAGTATCCAGCTAAGAATGTATTCCGTAGTAAGTGTCATAAGAAAGATTTGTAGGTCTAAGAAACCTAACAAATAGATTTCAAATTTGTCGGCAATTAAACAAAACTTTAAAATAAGCAATACTAAAGCCACAAACGTTTTTCTATCTGCGTCTCATCTGAAGAAAAAAAAACAAAACAAACCGCTCGAATGATTACGAGGAGTGCAAATAGAGAAATATAGCTAATGAACCATTAATTTCTGTATTGTGTAAACATACTCTAACACAGAAAAACATAACATTACCGTTTATGAACACATTTCGGAGTCATACTAACTAAATTTATTTTAGCATTTCTTCAATAAAGAACAACATACAGTGTTTGACATAATTGGAAAAAAATAATATTGTGTTACTATTAAGCTTTGGCAGATATTGAAATCCTATCTACAGATTCGTTTAAATATATTATATTGGACTTAAAACTGAGGAAATTATTTTTAAACGTTTGTTTTCCAGTACCAAAATAAAAATACATTAGTAAGGTTTTCTGTCTCATAAATGCGTGGTTGTTATAGACACTTAACTATTGTTGTAGGGGTACCGTAATTACCGTCATGTGGGCATTTAAACCTGACCGAGTCAATCCTCCCCTCCTCCTGGTTTAATAACTGCCGATTTATTTTGCCAGAGAGAAAGAGATATTTTTCTTTTCTTTAAACGTTAATTTTGCACTTGGCTTATAATTCCTTTTTCTTCTCTTAGATTGAATAAACCTCAACAATTATATTCAACATAACTCATATTAGTATTCACAGTCAAGGACCTGTTTTTACTGTATCTGCTTCAAGATATAGGTGGGATAAGGCAGTACAACCCAAAATAAAGTGTCAAAAGAAGGGACACTGATATAAGGTTTGTTGGACTAAGCAACCAAAGAAATAGATTTTAAAGTTTTAGGCAATAATGAAGACAATTCTGACCAAGATTAGACTCTTACATCCATATTAGCCTCTGTCAATTCAGTAGACCACTGAACTTTATTCATAATCAGAAAACAAGGCCACTTATTGACAATAGACCAGACAAAACATTTAACAACAATTACTACAGCGATGGTGCGAGAAGATCAGGGTTTCTAAATCAGAGAATGTTTCTTTAACACAAACGTATAAAAAGTAGAAGGGATATTGGCAGTGCATAGAACTAGGAAATAACTTCTATCAAATAGATTTTCTAGTGGCTAGGAACTTAGTAGCTCCAGTTATAATTGTGTTACACAATGTTCAGTAAGTATTTTTCTATTGAAATCAAACTGAAAGGTATACTAAAGCCACAGACGTTTATATATATATATGTTTCATCTAAAGTAAAAAAAACGTACGAATTATTACAAGCAGTGTAAGCACGAATTAAAGCTAATAAATGTACCAAGAAGGCTACCTCAAGATTTGCAATTCATTCAAGAAGAAATCAAACTTATGCATATGTCGACGACATCATTATGGCTAGAGAGGACATGAAGAATCTACAACTAGAGGTGGAAGACAAGAGAAACGACCATCCTACCTGAAATATTATATGTTATGATATTAAATATTTCTTATACTGTCATGTTTTTTTCTTTAAAACGTTTGCATCTCAATAAAGTGGAGAAAACTATTATATACAGTTGTTATATCATTATACTTTAGTTTTAACTTATTATTTTTATCTCTTCACATTAGAAAGAATAAAAACTTAGTAAAATCCTATATGTGTATAAATATAATATATGTAAGTGTGTTTGAAAGTATATAATAATAATAATATGAATGTTGACAAAGAGTTGTAAAATCCAAGCAAGGCAACCTACAGTTTTACACTAACAGAGACGGCTTAGAAAACGTTACCTCTTCCAAACGAATGCGAAAGAGATTGTTTCGAAACTGCCGGTGTAACACTAAATATATTACCGGTGCAACTATTTTAGTTTACCCTTTTATAAACTCACTCCAGTCATTTCAAATCGTGTTCAGAGTACCGGCAATAAGAAAAAATAAAGCGTTTGCAAAGTTTCTAAATCTGCTAAAAATGAAAGATAAATCTCTCACTCTGTCTCCAATATGTAATAAACCGTGACTTATATATATATATTTGTATGTATGTGTGTATAAATATATATATATATATATATACCTAAGAATGTACATGCACACACACACGTATATGTATATATATTTATATGTATACATATATACATACATGCATATATACATCTGTGTCTATATATATATGTACATATATGTGTAAATATGTATATATATTAGTGTATATATATTGCTATGTATATGCATATTCGTATAATTATACTCTATATTATTAGTCCATATATTCATATACAGTTATCCCCCCCCCCCCGGCATTCGTGGGGTTTACGGTCCTAGAGAACCCGAGAATAGTGAAAAACCGCGAATATTGTAGATGGTTCATAGAAATGCCTATAAACCTCGAAATAAAACGTAAAATATAATAAAAATCGAGTGAGCGTTTTATGCGAAGGGGCGTCCAATAGGCCAGAAAATACAATATATTGTTGTTAATAATTTAGCGTTAAAACAATATATATTATCACGAAAAAGGCATATATATATATATATATTGATTTGACTGCTATCTCTAGCATACACTAGAAAAAACCGGAGGTGGAGAAAATTGAAAAACTTCTTCTTTTTCCCCCCTCTAACTTTTCAAACAAAAGAATATTTTATGTAAACAAAAACGAAATTTTTGCCAAGAAAGATAACTCTTCTCTGACTTAAATCCAAAATTGGGATACAAAAAATTGCGGAATTTTTTTTTGCATCCCAATTTTGGATTTAAGTCAGCGAAGAGTTATCTTTCTTGGCAAAAATTTCGTTTTTGTTTACATAAAATTTCCTTTTGTTTAAAAAGTTAGAGGGGGAAAAAGAAGAAGTTTTTCAATATTCTCCGCTTCCGGTTTTTCTTTTTATGCTAGAAATAAGAGTGAAAGCAATATATATGTATATATATATATATATATATATATATATATATATATATATATATATATATATATATACACAGTGAACCCCGACATTCGCGGGCCCATTTATTTGCGGAATATTCCTTAGAACCTAAGTAATAGTGATATATATATATATAGAAATAGACATACATATATATATACACACATATATATCTATATATGTATGTGTGTATACATATATTTATGTATATATATAAGTATTTATATGTATATATACATTTATACATATATATATATATACATACATACATACACACACATATATTTATATGTACACACACACACACACATATTTATTTATATATATATATATATATATATATATATATATATATATATATATATATACTGTGCCAATCTATTGAGTACATTGTATTTATTGTGGTTTCTCCCCGGCAATCTACATACGCATATATATATATATATATATATACACACACACACATATATATTTATATATATTTATTAGAAGAGGTAAGACGAGTCGCACCTCGTACCCAAAGTACGACATTTGGCTGCTAATTCTAGCAGGTTTAGAATTTACTATTTTCCAAACAGAATTCTACTTTACACCTTTCACTCTAAACTCGATTTCAAATTACCGGGGAGTTTGTTGAAGCAGGGTTCAACTGAAATATCTACACCGGTAACTTAATTAGTGTTACACCGGTATCCCTGAGTCATAAACTATTTGGCATTCTTCGAAGGAGGTACTGGTTTTTTAGCTGTTTTAAATGGACTATATACGCACACAATGCATATACATAAATTAATGTTTTTCTCTGTAGAAAGAGATTGACATCATTTCTTAAATCATTATTTAGGGTTTTACAACAAAACATATTGTATGTGTAATTATACATACATTGAATTTACGTATTTATTTTTTTTATTTTTACCTACACTTTAGTAGTATATATATATATTCATTTGTGTGTGCGTTCATTTCGTGGGTAACTGCAGTTAACGTTCGTCTCGTGTTGGGTTTTATTACAGAGTTAAAGCGACTAGAGTGAGAATAAAAAAGTAAGAAAGATCGAAAACACTGTTGTATATAAATTTTATTGGCACATTAGAATTGTTACAATATTGATAGCTCGGAGTACAATCATAATATGTATATATTTTTCACATAAAATTAATATTCAAACTGACTCCAGTGTGTTTATTTTAAAGCGACGTAATTCTACCTCCCAGAGATTTGAACACAGTTTCATGTTACTGGGTGGTACAATGAAGCAGAGAGAGTATAAATTCGCTACACTGGTGGCATATTTGGTGTTTCACCGGTTTTCTTATAACAACACACTGGATACGACTTGCATGATAGAGGTAATGTTTTATTTGTCTTCTGTGTTAGAGTATAACTGTAGTTTGACTTGTTAAATTTATAGTATATATCTGTTATATATATTCTTAACTATGCTATGATAGCATCTCAATTACTAATTTCATCTCTTCGGAGGTTACTGCCCTGATGTCATCTCTTCCACTAAGACACTCTCCACAAGCTTGCCTCTCCTCGTATCATCACCCAAAGTTGTATCAATCTCCACAAAGCCAACACTTCTCATTATGTCTAAGAAAGCCACCTCAAGCAAGTGTTTCGACGTGTGTGTGTAGAATAAACGCAAGGTTTGACGGAACAAGAAAATAAAAATTATTCCTTCTCATATATATATCTTGTACATTGTATTATATTAAGGTGTTTCTGTAAATTAAAGCAATGAAATTGACCCCTAAATTTAACGACACTTTTATATTAACAGACATTCTTCATCTTCATAGTAAGTTAAATCAAGGGTTTACTACTTGGTGCATTTATGTGTCTTTGTCTTATCTCCAAATAAAGTTTTAAATAGTATGGCACGTTTATTTATATGCTGACTGTCTTACCACCAGAGAGAGTAAAATAAAGCTTTAAATGGCATGACTACGTGTTCAAAGCAAGCAAATTCCTTACAGTGTGAGGATAAAAAAAAAATTAATGTTTTAAGTTGATTCGAAATCCAAACACGGCATTCCCCAGTTCTATGTCTTACCACTAGACTATAAAGACTTAACTGATTTTCTTCTTAATATATACATATATAAACTTATTTTCAGTCTAACAATAAAATAGCTTTAAATGTGTCTATTTCCACTCTGTATTTGTTAGTCTGTAGGTGGCCATGTGGGTAGTTGAGGAGTATCTACGTATCAATTGAGTGTGTATAGATTGGTGATAGGGTTTCGATCTTCTACTTTATCTTAAATTTAAATAAGTTTTATTTTTTTCATCTAAAGAATGGTCTCCACCTTTTTATTAGTTCCCCCTCCGCTCGAACCTACACAACCACCAAGTGGCCGTAATTCTACTGCGCAAATTTCATATATTTAAATCTATTTTAGCATTTCTTTGATAAAGAACCACATACGATGTTTGACATAATTGAAAAAAAAAGAAAAAATATTATTTTACTATTTCATAAGCTCTGGCAGGTATCGAAAACCTCATATATGGATTCATTTTACTTACATCATAAACACACATATGTATATATAATAATAATTTTTTGATAACTTTTCAGTGATAAAATACATACATGGATAGGGTTTCCAATCTCAGAATATATCTCCACTAGGAATGTGTGTGTGTGTGTATATCTTTATTATTCCTTTGAAAAGTAGTTTTAATTTTAAAAAATTATATATTTCACTATTTCCAAAGTCTTGGCAGATATTCCATCTCCATCTATAGATTCATTTAAATACATTGTATTTGACTTACGTGAAATTAAATATATAATTTTTTTCTAAATTTTGTTTTCAAGTACCAAAATAAAAACAAATTAGTAAGGTTTTCAGTCACTTAAATGCGTGATTGTTATAGACACTTAGCTATTGTTGTCGGGCTGTCATATTTACCGTCATGTGTGCATTTAAATCTGACTGAGTCAATCCTCCCATTCTCCTGGTCTAAAAACGGCCTATTTATTTTACAGGAGAGAAAGCGAGATACCTTTCTTATGCCTTTAAACGTTAATTTTGCACTTGACTTATAATTCCCTTTCCTTCTCTTTAGATTGAAAAACAAAAATATTTTACGTCTACAATTATATTCAACATAATTCATGTCAGTCTTCACAAGTTTTTGCTACATCTGATTCAAGCTGTTATGGCTTTGGGAGGAAAGTATCCAGCTAAGAATGTATTCCGTAGTAAGTGTCATAAGAAAGATTTGTAGGTCTAAGAAACCTAACAAATAGATTTCAAATTTGTCGGCAATTAAACAAAACTTTAAAATAAGCAATACTAAAGCCACAAACGTTTTTCTATCTACGTCTCAGCTGAAGAAAATAAAACAAAACAAACCGCTCGAATGATTACGAGGAGTGCAAATAGAGAAATATAGCTAATGAACCATTAATTTCTGTATTGTGTAAACATACTCTAACACAGAAAAACATAACATTACCGTTTATGAACACATTTCGGAGTCATACTAACTAAATTTATTTTAGCATTTCTTCAATAAAGAACAACATACAGTGTTTGACATAATTGAAAAAAAATAATATTGTGTTACTATTAAGCTTTGGCAGATATTGAAATCCTATCTACAGATTCGTTTAAATATATTATATTGGACTTAAAACTGAGGAAATTATTTTTAAACGTTTGTTTTCCAGTACCAAAATAAAAATACATTAGTAAGGTTTTCTGTCTCATAAATGCGTGGTTGTTATAGACACTTAACTATTGTTGTAGGGGTACCGTAATTACCGTCATGTGGGCATTTAAACCTGACTGAGTCAATCCTCCCCTCCTCCTGGTTTAAAAACTGCCGATTTATTTTGCCAGAGAGAAAGAGATATTTTTCTTTTCTTTAAACGTTAATTTTGCACTTGGCTTATAATTCCTTTTTCTTCTCTTAGATTGAATAAACCTCAACAATTATATTCAACATAACTCATATTAGTATTCACAGTCAAGGACCTGTTTTTACTGTATCTGCTTCAAGATATTATAGGTGGGATAAGGCAGTACAACCCAAAATAAAGTGTCAAAAGAAGGGACACTGATATAAGGTTTGTTGGACTAAGCAACCGAAGAAATAGATTTTAAAGTTTTAGGCAATAATGAAGACAATTCTGACCAAGATTAGACTCTTACATCTATATTAGCCTCTGTCAATTCAGTAGACCACTGAACTTTATTCATAATCAGAAAACAAGGCCACTTATTGACAATAGACCAGACAAAACATTTAACAACAATTACTACAGCGATGGTGCGAGAAGATCAGGGTTTCTAAATCAGAGAATGTTTCTTTAACACAAACGTATAAAAAGTAGAAGGGATATTGGCAGTGCATAGAACTAGGAAATAACTTCTATCAAATAGATTTTCTAGTGGCTAGGAACTTAGTAGCTCCAGTTATAATTGTGTTACACATGTTCAGTAAGTATTTTTCTATTGAAATCAAGCTGAAAGGTATACTAAAGCCACAGACGTTTATATATATATATGTTTCATCTAAAGTTTAAAAAAAAACGTACGAATTATTACAAGCAGTGTAAGCACGAATTAAAGCTAATAAATGTACCAAGAAGGCTACCTCAAGATTTGCAATTCATGAAGAAATCAAACTTATGCATATGTCGACGACATCATTATGGCTAGAGAGGACATGAAGAATCTACAACTAGAGGTGGAAGACAAGAGAAACGACCATCCTACCTGAAATGTTATGATATTAAATATTTCTTATACTGTCATGTTTTTTTCTTTAAAACGTTTGCATCTCAATAAAGTGGAGAAAACTATTATATACAGTTGTTATATCATTATACTTTAGTTTTAACTTATTATTTCTATCTCTTCACATTAGAAAGAATAAAAACTTAGTAAAATCCTATATGTGTATAAATATAATATATGTAAGTGTGTTTGAAAGTATATAATAATAATATGAATGTTGACAAAGAGTTGTAAAATCCAAGCAAGGCAACCTACAGTTTTACACTAACAGAGACGGCTTAGAAAACGTTACCTCTTCCAAACGAATGCGAAAGAGATTGTTTCGAAACTGCCGGTGTAACACTAAATATATTACCGGTGCAACTATTTTAGTTTACCCTTTTATAAACTCACTCCAGTCATTTCAAATCGTGTTCAGAGTACCGGCAATAAGAAAAAATAAAGCGTTTGCAAAGTTTCTAAATCTGCTAAAAATGAAAGATAAATCTCTCACTCTGTCTCCAATATCTAATAAACCGTGACTTATATATATTTGTGTGTATAAATATATATATATATATACCTAAGAATGTACATACACACACACACGTATATGTATATATATTTATATGTATACATATATACATACATGCATATATACATCTGTGTCTATATATATATGTACATATATGTGTAAATATGTATATATATTAGTGTATATATATTGCTATGTATATGCATATTCGTATAATTATACTCTATATTATTAGTCCATATATTCATATACAGTTATCCCCCCGGCATTCGTGGGGTTTACGGTCCTAGAGAACCCGAGAATAGTGAAAAACCGCGAATATTGTAGATGGTCCATAGAAATGCCTATAAACCTCGAAATAAAACGTAAAATATAATAAAAATCGAGTGAGCGTTTTATGCGAAGGGGCGTCCAATAGGCCAGAAAATACAATATATTGTTGTTAATAATTTAGCGTTAAAACAATATATATTATCACGAAAAAGGCATATATATATATATATTGATTTGACTGCTATCTCTAGCATACACTAGAAAAAACCGGAGGTGGAGAAAATTGAAAAACTTCTTCTTTTTCCCCCCTCTAACTTTTCAAACAAAAGAATATTTTATGTAAACAAAAACGAAATTTTTGCCAAGAAAGATAACTCTTCTCTGACTTAAATCCAAAATTGGGATACAAAAAATTGCGGAATTTTTTTTTGCTTCCCAATTTTGGATTCAAGTCAGCGAAGAGTTATCTTTCTTGGCAAAAATTTCGTTTTTGTTTACATAAAATTTCCTTTTGTTTAAAAAGTTAGAGGGGGAAAAAGAAGAAGTTTTTCAATATTCTCCGCTTCCGGTTTTTCTTTTTATGCTAGAAATAAGAGTGAAAGCAATATATATGTATATATATATATATATATATATATATATATATATATATACACAGTGAACCCCGACATTCGCGGGCCCATTTATTTGCGGAATATTCCTTAGAACCTAAGTAATAGTGATATATATATATATAGAAATAGACATACATATATATATACACACATATATATCTATATATGTATGTGTGTATACATATATTTATGTATATATATAAGTATTTATAGGTATATATACATTTATACATATATATATATATACATACATACATACACACACATATATTTATATGTACACACACACACACACATATATATATTTATTTATATATATATATATATATATATATATACTGTGCCAATCTATTGAGTACATTGTATTTATTGTGGTTTCTCCCCGGCAATCTACATACGCATATATATATATATATATATACACACACACACATATATATTTATATATATTTATTAGAAGAGGTAAGACGAGTCGCACCTCGTACCCAAAGTACGACATTTGGCTGCTAATTCTAGCAGGTTTAGAATTTACTATTTTCCAAACAGAATTCTACTTTACACCCCTCACTCTAAACTCGATTTCAAATTACCGGGGAGTTTGTTGAAGCAGGGTTCAACTGAAATATCTACACCGGTAACTTAATTAGTGTTACACCGGTATCCCTGAGTCATAAACTATTTGGCATTCTTCGAAGGAGGTACTGGTTTTTTAGCTGTCTTAAATGGACTATATACGCACACAATGCATATACATAAATTAATGTTTTTCTCTGTAGAAAGAGATTGACATCATTTCTTAAATCATTATTTAGGGTTTTACAACAAAACATATTGTATGTGTAATTATACATACATTGAATTTACGTATTTATTTTTTTTATTTTTACCTACACTTTAGTAGTATATATATATATTCATTTGTGTGTGCGTTCATTTCGTGGGTAACTGCAGTTAACGTTCGTCTCGTGTTGGGTTTTATTACAGAGTTAAAGCGACTAGAGTGAGAATAAAAAAGTAAGAAAGATCGAAAACACTGTTGTATATAAATTTTATTGGCACATTAGAATTGTTACAATATTGATAGCTCGGAGTACAATCATAATATGTATATATTTTTCACATAAAATTAATATTCAAACTGACTCCAGTGTGTTTATTTTAAAGCGACGTAATTCTACCTCCCAGAGATTTGAACACAGTTTCATGTTACTGGGTGGTACAATGAAGCAGAGAGAGTATAAATTCGCTACACTGGTGGCATATTTGGTGTTTCACCGGTTTTCTTATAACAACACACTGGATACGACTTGCATGATAGAGGTAATGTTTTATTTGTCTTCTGTGTTAGAGTATAACTGTAGTTTGACTTGTTAAATTTATAGTATATATCTGTTATATATATTCTTAACTATGCTATGATAGCATCTCAATTACTAATTTCATCTCTTCGGAGGTTACTGCCCTGATGTCATCTCTTCCACTAAGACACTCTCCACAAGCTTGCCTCTCCTCGTATCATCACCCAAAGTTGTATCAATCTCCACAAAGCCAACACTTCTCATTATGTCTAAGAAAGCCACCTCAAGCAAGTGTTTCGACGTGTGTGTGTAGAATAAACGCAAGGTTTGACGGAACAAGAAAATAAAAATTATTCCTTCTCATATATATATCTTGTACATTGTATTATATTAAGGTGTTTCTGTAAATTAAAGCAATGAAATTGACCCCTAAATTTAACGACACTTTTATATTAACAGACATTCTTCATCTTCATAGTAAGTTAAATCAAGGGTTTACTACTTGGTGCATTTATGTGTCTTTGTCTTATCTCCAAATAAAGTTTTAAATAGTATGGCACGTTTATTTATATGCTGACTGTCTTACCACCAGAGAGAGTAAAATAAAGCTTTAAATGGCATGACTACGTGTTTAAAGCAAGCAAATTCCTTACAGTGTGAGGATAAAAAAAAAAAATAATGTTTTAAGTTGATTCGAAATCCAAACACGGCATTCCCCAGTTCTATGTCTTACCACTAGACTATAAAGACTTAACTGATTTTCTTCTTAATATATACATATATAAACTTATTTTCAGTCTAACAATAAAATAGCTTTAAATGTGTCTATTTCCACTCTGTATTTGTTAGTCTGTAGGTGGCCATGTGGGTAGTTGAGGAGTATCTACGCATCAATTGAGTGTGTATAGATTGGTGATAGGGTTTCGATCTTCTACTTTATCTTAAATTTAAATAAGTTTTATTTTTTTCATCTAAAGAATGGTCTCCACCTTTTTATTAGTTCCCCCTCCGCTCGAACCTACACTACCTACACAACCACCAAGTGGCCGTAATTCTACTGCGCAAATTTCATATATTTAAATCTATTTTAGCATTTCTTTGATAAAGAACCACATACGATGTTTGACATAATTGAAAAAAAAAAGAAAAAATATTATTTTACTATTTCATAAGCTCTGGCAGGTATCGAAAACCTCATATATGGATTCATTTTACTTACATCATAAACACACATATGTATATATAATAATAATTTTTTGATAACTTTTCAGTGACAAAATACATACATGGATAGGGTTTCCAATCTCAGAATATATCTCCACTAGGAATGTGTGTGTGTGTATATCTTTATTATTCCTTTGAAAAGTAGTTTTAATTTTAAAAAATTATATATTTCACTATTTCTAAAGTCTTGGCAGATATTCCATCTCCATCTGTAGATTCATTTAAATACATTGTATTTGACTTACGTGAAATTCAATATATAATTTTTTTCTAAATTTTGTTTTCAAGTACCAAAATAAAAACAAATTAGTAAGGTTTTCAGTCACTTAAATGCGTGATTGTTATAGACACTTAGCTATTGCTGTCGGGCTGTCATATTTACCGTCATGTGTGCATTTAAATCTGACTGAGTCAATCCTCCCATTCTCCTGGTCTAAAAACGGCCTATTTATTTTACAGGAGAGAAAGCGAGATACCTTTCTTATGCCTTTAAACGTTAATTTTGCACTTGACTTATAATTCCCTTTCCTTCTCTTTAGATTGAAAAACAAAAATATTTTACGTCTACAATTATATTCAACATAATTCATGTCAGTCTTCACAAGTTTTTGCTACATCTGATTCAAGCTGTTATGGCTTTGGGAGGAAAGTATCCAGCTAAGAATGTATTCCGTAGTAAGTGTCATAAGAAAGATTTGTAGGTCTAAGAAACCTAACAAATAGATTTCAAATTTGTCGGCAATTAAACAAAACTTTAAAATAAGCAATACTAAAGCCACAAACGTTTTTCTATCTACGTCTCATCTGAAGAAAAAAAAACAAAACAAACCGCTCGAATGATTACGAGGAGTGCAAATAGAGAAATATAGCTAATGAACCATTAATTTCTGTATTGTGTAAACATACTCTAACACAGAAAAACATAACATTACCGTTTATGAACACATTTCGGAGTCATACTAACTAAATTTATTTTAGCATTTCTTCAATAAAGAACAACATACAGTGTTTGACATAATTGGAAAAAAATAATATTGTGTTACTATTAAGCTTTGGCAGATATTGAAATCCTATCTACAGATTCGTTTAAATATATTATATTGGACTTAAAACTGAGGAAATTATTTTTAAACGTTTGTTTTCCAGTACCAAAATAAAAATACATTAGTAAGGTTTTCTGTCTCATAAATGCGTGGTTGTTATAGACACTTAACTATTGTTGTAGGGGTACCGTAATTACCGTCATGTGGGCATTTAAACCTGACCGAGTCAATCCTCCCCTCCTCCTGGTTTAATAACTGCCGATTTATTTTGCCAGAGAGAAAGAGATATTTTTCTTTTCTTTAAACGTTAATTTTGCACTTGGCTTATAATTCCTTTTTCTTCTCTTAGATTGAATAAACCTCAACAATTATATTCAACATAACTCATATTAGTATTCACAGTCAAGGACCTGTTTTTACTGTATCTGCTTCAAGATATTATAGGTGGGATAAGGCAGTACAACCCAAAATAAAGTGTCAAAAGAAGGGACACTGATATAAGGTTTGTTGGACTAAGCAACCAAAGAAATAGATTTTAAAGTTTTAGGCAATAATGAAGACAATTCTGACCAAGATTAGACTCTTACATCCATATTAGCCTCTGTCAATTCAGTAGACCACTGAACTTTATTCATAATCAGAAAACAAGGCCACTTATTGACAATAGACCAGACAAAACATTTAACAACAATTACTACAGCGATGGTGCGAGAAGATCAGGGTTTCTAAATCAGAGAATGTTTCTTTAACACAAACGTATAAAAAGTAGAAGGGATATTGGCAGTGCATAGAACTAGGAAATAACTTCTATCAAATAGATTTTCTAGTGGCTAGGAACTTAGTAGCTCCAGTTATAATTGTGTTACACAATGTTCAGTAAGTATTTTTCTATTGAAATCAAACTGAAAGGTATACTAAAGCCACAGACGTTTATATATATATATGTTTCATCTAAAGTAAAAAAAACGTACGAATTATTACAAGCAGTGTAAGCACGAATTAAAGCTAATAAATGTACCAAGAAGGCTACCTCAAGATTTGCAATTCATTCAAGAAGAAATCAAACTTATGCATATGTCGACGACATCATTATGGCTAGAGAGGACATGAAGAATCTACAACTAGAGGTGGAAGACAAGAGAAACGACCATCCTACCTGAAATATTATATGTTATGATATTAAATATTTCTTATACTGTCATGTTTTTTTCTTTAAAACGTTTGCATCTCAATAAAGTGGAGAAAACTATTATATACAGTTGTTATATCATTATACTTTAGTTTTAACTTATTATTTTTATCTCTTCACATTAGAAAGAATAAAAACTTAGTAAAGTCCTATATGTGTATAAATATAATATATGTAAGTGTGTTTGAAAGTATATAATAATAATAATATGAATGTTGACAAAGAGTTGTAAAATCCAAGCAAGGCAACCTACAGTTTTACACTAACAGAGACAGCTTAGAAAACGTTACCTCTTCCAAACGAATGCGAAAGAGATTGTTTCGAAACTGCCGGTGTAACACTAAATATATTACCGGTGCAACTATTTTAGTTTACCCTTTTATAAACTCACTCCAGTCATTTCAAATCGTGTTCAGAGTACCGGCAATAAGAAAAAATAAAGCGTTTGCAAAGTTTCTAAATCTGCTAAAAATGAAAGATAAATCTCTCACTCTGTCTCCAATATGTAATAAACCGTGACTTATATATATATATTTGTATGTATGTGTGTATAAATATATATATATATATATATATATACCTAAGAATGTACATGCACACACACACGTATATGTATATATATTTATATGTATACATATATACATACATGCATATATACATCTGTGTCTATATATATATGTACATATATGTGTAAATATGTATATATATTAGTGTATATATATTGCTATGTATATGCATATTCGTATAATTATACTCTATATTATTAGTCCATATATTCATATACAGTTATCCCCCCGGCATTCGTGGGGTTTACGGTCCTAGAGAACCCGAGAATAGTGAAAAACCGCGAATATTGTAGATGGTCCATAGAAATGCCTATAAACCTCGAAATAAAACGTAAAATATAATAAAAATCGAGTGAGCGTTTTATGCGAAGGGGCGTCCAATAGGCCAGAAAATACAATATATTGTTGTTAATAATTTAGCGTTAAAACAATATATATTATCACGAAAAAGGCATATATATATATATATTGATTTGACTGCTATCTCTAGCATACACTAGAAAAAACCGGAGGTGGAGAAAATTGAAAAACTTCTTCTTTTTCCCCCCTCTAACTTTTCAAACAAAAGAATATTTTATGTAAACAAAAACGAAATTTTTGCCAAGAAAGATAACTCTTCTCTGACTTAAATCCAAAATTGGGATACAAAAAATTGCGGAATTTTTTTTTGCATCCCAATTTTGGATTCAAGTCAGCGAAGAGTTATCTTTCTTGGCAAAAATTTCGTTTTTGTTTACATAAAATTTCCTTTTGTTTAAAAAGTTAGAGGGGGAAAAAGAAGAAGTTTTTCAATATTCTCCGCTTCCGGTTTTTCTTTTTATGCTAGAAATAAGAGTGAAAGCAATATATATGTATATATATATATATATATATATATATATATATATATATATATATATATATATATATATATATATATATACACAGTGAACCCCGACATTCGCGGGCCCATTTATTTGCGGAATATTCCTTAGAACCTAAGTAATAGTGATATATATATATAGAGAAATAGACATACATATATATATATACACACATATATATCTATATATGTATGTGTGTATACATATATTTATGTATATATATAAGTATTTATAGGTATATATACATTTATACATATATATATATATACATACATACATACACACACATATATTTATATGTACACACACACACACACATATATATATTTATTTATATATATATATATATATATATATATATATATATATATATATATATATATACTGTGCCAATCTATTGAGTACATTGTATTTATTGTGGTTTCTCCCCGGCAATCTACATACGCATATATATATATATATATACACACACACACATATATATTTATATATATTTATTAGAAGAGGTAAGACGAGTCGCACCTCGTACCCAAAGTACGACATTTGGCTGCTAATTCTAGCAGGTTTAGAATTTACTATTTTCCAAACAGAATTCTACTTTACACCCCTCACTCTAAACTCGATTTCAAATTACCGGGGAGTTTGTTGAAGCAGGGTTCAACTGAAATATCTACACCGGTAACTTAATTAGTGTTACACCGGTATCCCTGAGTCATAAACTATTTGGCATTCTTCGAAGGAGGTACTGGTTTTTTAGCTGTCTTAAATGGACTATATACGCACACAATGCATATACATAAATTAATGTTTTTCTCTGTAGAAAGAGATTGACATCATTTCTTAAATCATTATTTAGGGTTTTACAACAAAACATATTGTATGTGTAATTATACATACATTGAATTTACGTATTTATTTTTTTTATTTTTACCTACACTTTAGTAGTATATATATATATTCATTTGTGTGTGCGTTCATTTCGTGGGTAACTGCAGTTAACGTTCGTCTCGTGTTGGGTTTTATTACAGAGTTAAAGCGACTAGAGTGAGAATAAAAAAGTAAGAAAGATCGAAAACACTGTTGTATATAAATTTTATTGGCACATTAGAATTGTTACAATATTGATAGCTCGGAGTACAATCATAATATGTATATATTTTTCACATAAAATTAATATTCAAACTGACTCCAGTGTGTTTATTTTAAAGCGACGTAATTCTACCTCCCAGAGATTTGAACACAGTTTCATGTTACTGGGTGGTACAATGAAGCAGAGAGAGTATAAATTCGCTACACTGGTGGCATATTTGGTGTTTCACCGGTTTTCTTATAACAACACACTGGATACGACTTGCATGATAGAGGTAATGTTTTATTTGTCTTCTGTGTTAGAGTATAACTGTAGTTTGACTTGTTAAATTTATAGTATATATCTGTTATATATATTCTTAACTATGCTATGATAGCATCTCAATTACTAATTTCATCTCTTCGGAGGTTACTGCCCTGATGTCATCTCTTCCACTAAGACACTCTCCACAAGCTTGCCTCTCCTCGTATCATCACCCAAAGTTGTATCAATCTCCACAAAGCCAACACTTCTCATTATGTCTAAGAAAGCCACCTCAAGCAAGTGTTTCGACGTGTGTGTGTAGAATAAACGCAAGGTTTGACGGAACAAGAAAATAAAAATTATTCCTTCTCATATATATATCTTGTACATTGTATTATATTAAGGTGTTTCTGTAAATTAAAGCAATGAAATTGACCCCTAAATTTAACGACACTTTTATATTAACAGACATTCTTCATCTTCATAGTAAGTTAAATCAAGGGTTTACTACTTGGTGCATTTATGTGTCTTTGTCTTATCTCCAAATAAAGTTTTAAATAGTATGGCACGTTTATTTATATGCTGACTGTCTTACCACCAGAGAGAGTAAAATAAAGCTTTAAATGGCATGACTACGTGTTTAAAGCAAGCAAATTCCTTACAGTGTGAGGATAAAAAAAAAAATTAATGTTTTAAGTTGATTCGAAATCCAAACACGGCATTCCCCAGTTCTATGTCTTACCACTAGACTATAAAGACTTAACTGATTTTCTTCTTAATATATACATATATAAACTTATTTTCAGTCTAACAATAAAATAGCTTTAAATGTGTCTATTTCCACTCTGTATTTGTTAGTCTGTAGGTGGCCATGTGGGTAGTTGAGGAGTATCTACGCATCAATTGAGTGTGTATAGATTGGTGATAGGGTTTCGATCTTCTACTTTATCTTAAATTTAAATAAGTTTTATTTTTTTCATCTAAAGAATGGTCTCCACCTTTTTATTAGTTCCCCCTCCGCTCGAACCTACACTACCTACACAACCACCAAGTGGCCGTAATTCTACTGCGCAAATTTCATATATTTAAATCTATTTTAGCATTTCTTTGATAAAGAACCACATACGATGTTTGACATAATTGAAAAAAAAAAGAAAAAATATTATTTTACTATTTCATAAGCTCTGGCAGGTATCGAAAACCTCATATATGGATTCATTTTACTTACATCATAAACACACATATGTATATATAATAATAATTTTTTGATAACTTTTCAGTGACAAAATACATACATGGATAGGGTTTCCAATCTCAGAATATATCTCCACTAGGAATGTGTGTGTGTGTATATCTTTATTATTCCTTTGAAAAGTAGTTTTAATTTTAAAAAATTATATATTTCACTATTTCTAAAGTCTTGGCAGATATTCCATCTCCATCTGTAGATTCATTTAAATACATTGTATTTGACTTACGTGAAATTCAATATATAATTTTTTTCTAAATTTTGTTTTCAAGTACCAAAATAAAAACAAATTAGTAAGGTTTTCAGTCACTTAAATGCGTGATTGTTATAGACACTTAGCTATTGCTGTCGGGCTGTCATATTTACCGTCATGTGTGCATTTAAATCTGACTGAGTCAATCCTCCCATTCTCCTGGTCTAAAAACGGCCTATTTATTTTACAGGAGAGAAAGCGAGATACCTTTCTTATGCCTTTAAACGTTAATTTTGCACTTGACTTATAATTCCCTTTCCTTCTCTTTAGATTGAAAAACAAAAATATTTTACGTCTACAATTATATTCAACATAATTCATGTCAGTCTTCACAAGTTTTTGCTACATCTGATTCAAGCTGTTATGGCTTTGGGAGGAAAGTATCCAGCTAAGAATGTATTCCGTAGTAAGTGTCATAAGAAAGATTTGTAGGTCTAAGAAACCTAACAAATAGATTTCAAATTTGTCGGCAATTAAACAAAACTTTAAAATAAGCAATACTAAAGCCACAAACGTTTTTCTATCTACGTCTCATCTGAAGAAAAAAAAACAAAACAAACCGCTCGAATGATTACGAGGAGTGCAAATAGAGAAATATAGCTAATGAACCATTAATTTCTGTATTGTGTAAACATACTCTAACACAGAAAAACATAACATTACCGTTTATGAACACATTTCGGAGTCATACTAACTAAATTTATTTTAGCATTTCTTCAATAAAGAACAACATACAGTGTTTGACATAATTGGAAAAAAATAATATTGTGTTACTATTAAGCTTTGGCAGATATTGAAATCCTATCTACAGATTCGTTTAAATATATTATATTGGACTTAAAACTGAGGAAATTATTTTTAAACGTTTGTTTTCCAGTACCAAAATAAAAATACATTAGTAAGGTTTTCTGTCTCATAAATGCGTGGTTGTTATAGACACTTAACTATTGTTGTAGGGGTACCGTAATTACCGTCATGTGGGCATTTAAACCTGACCGAGTCAATCCTCCCCTCCTCCTGGTTTAATAACTGCCGATTTATTTTGCCAGAGAGAAAGAGATATTTTTCTTTTCTTTAAACGTTAATTTTGCACTTGGCTTATAATTCCTTTTTCTTCTCTTAGATTGAATAAACCTCAACAATTATATTCAACATAACTCATATTAGTATTCACAGTCAAGGACCTGTTTTTACTGTATCTGCTTCAAGATATAGGTGGGATAAGGCAGTACAACCCAAAATAAAGTGTCAAAAGAAGGGACACTGATATAAGGTTTGTTGGACTAAGCAACCAAAGAAATAGATTTTAAAGTTTTAGGCAATAATGAAGACAATTCTGACCAAGATTAGACTCTTACATCCATATTAGCCTCTGTCAATTCAGTAGACCACTGAACTTTATTCATAATCAGAAAACAAGGCCACTTATTGACAATAGACCAGACAAAACATTTAACAACAATTACTACAGCGATGGTGCGAGAAGATCAGGGTTTCTAAATCAGAGAATGTTTCTTTAACACAAACGTATAAAAAGTAGAAGGGATATTGGCAGTGCATAGAACTAGGAAATAACTTCTATCAAATAGATTTTCTAGTGGCTAGGAACTTAGTAGCTCCAGTTATAATTGTGTTACACAATGTTCAGTAAGTATTTTTCTATTGAAATCAAACTGAAAGGTATACTAAAGCCACAGACGTTTATATATATATATGTTTCATCTAAAGTAAAAAAAACGTACGAATTATTACAAGCAGTGTAAGCACGAATTAAAGCTAATAAATGTACCAAGAAGGCTACCTCAAGATTTGCAATTCATTCAAGAAGAAATCAAACTTATGCATATGTCGACGACATCATTATGGCTAGAGAGGACATGAAGAATCTACAACTAGAGGTGGAAGACAAGAGAAACGACCATCCTACCTGAAATATTATATGTTATGATATTAAATATTTCTTATACTGTCATGTTTTTTTCTTTAAAACGTTTGCATCTCAATAAAGTGGAGAAAACTATTATATACAGTTGTTATATCATTATACTTTAGTTTTAACTTATTATTTTTATCTCTTCACATTAGAAAGAATAAAAACTTAGTAAAATCCTATATGTGTATAAATATAATATATGTAAGTGTGTTTGAAAGTATATAATAATAATAATATGAATGTTGACAAAGAGTTGTAAAATCCAAGCAAGGCAACCTACAGTTTTACACTAACAGAGACGGCTTAGAAAACGTTACCTCTTCCAAACGAATGCGAAAGAGATATTTCGAAACTGCCGGTGTAACACTAAATATATTACCGGTGCAACTATTTTAGTTTACCCTTTTATAAACTCACTCCAGTCATTTCAAATCGTGTTCAGAGTACCGGCAATAAGAAAAAATAAAGCGTTTGCAAAGTTTCTAAATCTGCTAAAAATGAAAGATAAATCTCTCACTCTGTCTCCAATATGTAATAAACCGTGACTTATATATATATATTTGTATGTATGTGTGTATAAATATATATATATATATATATACCTAAGAATGTACATGCACACACACACGTATATGTATATATATTTATATGTATACATATATACATACATGCATATATACATCTGTGTCTATATATATATGTACATATATGTGTAAATATGTATATATATTAGTGTATATATATTGCTATGTATATGCATATTCGTATAATTATACTCTATATTATTAGTCCATATATTCATATACAGTTATCCCCCCCTCCCCGGCATTCGTGGGGTTTACGGTCCTAGAGAACCCGAGAATAGTGAAAAACCGCGAATATTGTAGATGGTTCATAGAAATGCCTATAAACCTCGAAATAAAACGTAAAATATAATAAAAATCGAGTGAGCGTTTTATGCGAAGGGGCGTCCAATAGGCCAGAAAATACAATATATTGTTGTTAATAATTTAGCGTTAAAACAATATATATTATCACGAAAAAGGCATATATATATATATATATTGATTTGACTGCTATCTCTAGCATACACTAGAAAAAACCGGAGGTGGAGAAAATTGAAAAACTTCTTCTTTTTCCCCCCTCTAACTTTTCAAACAAAAGAATATTTTATGTAAACAAAAACGAAATTTTTGCCAAGAAAGATAACTCTTCTCTGACTTAAATCCAAAATTGGGATACAAAAAATTGCGGAATTTTTTTTTGCATCCCAATTTTGGATTTAAGTCAGCGAAGAGTTATCTTTCTTGGCAAAAATTTCGTTTTTGTTTACATAAAATTTCCTTTTGTTTAAAAAGTTAGAGGGGGAAAAAGAAGAAGTTTTTCAATATTCTCCGCTTCCGGTTTTTCTTTTTATGCTAGAAATAAGAGTGAAAGCAATATATATGTATATATATATATATATATATATATATATACACAGTGAACCCCGACATTCGCGGGCCCATTTATTTGCGGAATATTCCTTAGAACCTAAGTAATAGTGATATATATATATAGAGAAATAGACATACATATATATATATACACACATATATATCTATATATGTATGTGTGTATACATATATTTATGTATATATATAAGTATTTATAGGTATATATACATTTATACATATATATATATATATACATACATACATACACACACATATATTTATATGTACACACACACACACACATATATATATTTATTTATATATATATATATATATATATATATATACTGTGCCAATCTATTGAGTACATTGTATTTATTGTGGTTTCTCCCCGGCAATCTACATACGCATATATATATATATATATATACACACACACACATATATATTTATATATATTTATTAGAAGAGGTAAGACGAGTCGCACCTCGTACCCAAAGTACGACATTTGGCTGCTAATTCTAGCAGGTTTAGAATTTACTATTTTCCAAACAGAATTCTACTTTACACCCCTCACTCTAAACTCGATTTCAAATTACCGGGGAGTTTGTTGAAGCAGGGTTCAACTGAAATATCTACACCGGTAACTTAATTAGTGTTACACCGGTATCCCTGAGTCATAAACTATTTGGCATTCTTCGAAGGAGGTACTGGTTTTTTAGCTGTCTTAAATGGACTATATACGCACACAATGCATATACATAAATTAATGTTTTTCTCTGTAGAAAGAGATTGACATCATTTCTTAAATCATTATTTAGGGTTTTACAACAAAACATATTGTATGTGTAATTATACATACATTGAATTTACGTATTTATTTTTTTTATTTTTACCTACACTTTAGTAGTATATATATATATTCATTTGTGTGTGCGTTCATTTCGTGGGTAACTGCAGTTAACGTTCGCCTCGTGTTGGGTTTTATTACAGAGTTAAAGCGACTAGAGTGAGAATAAAAACGTAAGAAAGATCGAAAACACTGTTGTATATAAATTTTATTGGCACATTAGAATTGTTACAATATTGATAGCTCGGAGTACAATCATAATATGTATATATTTTTCACATAAAATTAATATTCAAACTGACTCCAGTGTGTTTATTTTAAAGCGACGTAATTCTACCTCCCAGAGATTTGAACACAGTTTCATGTTACTGGGTGGTACAATGAAGCAGAGAGAGTATAAATTCGCTACACTGGTGGCATATTTGGTGTTTCACCGGTTTTCTTATAACAACACACTGGATACGACTTGCATGATAGAGGTAATGTTTTATTTGTCTTCTGTGTTAGAGTATAACTGTAGTTTGACTTGTTAAATTTATAGTATATATCTGTTATATATATTCTTAACTATGCTATGATAGCATCTCAATTACTAATTTCATCTCTTCGGAGGTTACTGCCCTGATGTCATCTCTTCCACTAAGACACTCTCCACAAGCTTGCCTCTCCTCGTATCATCACCCAAAGTTGTATCAATCTCCACAAAGCCAACACTTCTCATTATGTCTAAGAAAGCCACCTCAAGCAAGTGTTTCGACGTGTGTGTGTAGAATAAACGCAAGGTTTGACGGAACAAGAAAATAAAAATTATTCCTTCTCATATATATATCTTGTACATTGTATTATATTAAGGTGTTTCTGTAAATTAAAGCAATGAAATTGACCCCTAAATTTAACGACACTTTTATATTAACAGACATTCTTCATCTTCATAGTAAGTTAAATCAAGGGTTTACTACTTGGTGCATTTATGTGTCTTTGTCTTATCTCCAAATAAAGTTTTAAATAGTATGGCACGTTTATTTATATGCTGACTGTCTTACCACCAGAGAGAGTAAAATAAAGCTTTAAATGGCATGACTACGTGTTTAAAGCAAGCAAATTCCTTACAGTGTGAGGATAAAAAAAAAATTAATGTTTTAAGTTGATTCGAAATCCAAACACGGCATTCCCCAGTTCTATGTCTTACCACTAGACTATAAAGACTTAACTGATTTTCTTCTTAATATATACATATATAAACTTATTTTCAGTCTAACAATAAAATAGCTTTAAATGTGTCTATTTCCACTCTGTATTTGTTAGTCTGTAGGTGGCCATGTGGGTAGTTGAGGAGTATCTACGCATCAATTGAGTGTGTATAGATTGGTGATAGGGTTTCGATCTTCTACTTTATCTTAAATTTAAATAAGTTTTATTTTTTTCATCTAAAGAATGGTCTCCACCTTTTTATTAGTTCCCCCTCCGCTCGAACCTACACTACCTACACAACCACCAAGTGGCCGTAATTCTACTGCGCAAATTTCATATATTTAAATCTATTTTAGCATTTCTTTGATAAAGAACCACATACGATGTTTGACATAATTGAAAAAAAAAAGAAAAAATATTATTTTACTATTTCATAAGCTCTGGCAGGTATCGAAAACCTCATATATGGATTCATTTTACTTACATCATAAACACACATATGTATATATAATAATAATTTTTTGATAACTTTTCAGTGACAAAATACATACATGGATAGGGTTTCCAATCTCAGAATATATCTCCACTAGGAATGTGTGTGTGTGTATATCTTTATTATTCCTTTGAAAAGTAGTTTTAATTTTAAAAAATTATATATTTCACTATTTCTAAAGTCTTGGCAGATATTCCATCTCCATCTGTAGATTCATTTAAATACATTGTATTTGACTTACGTGAAATTCAATATATAATTTTTTTCTAAATTTTGTTTTCAAGTACCAAAATAAAAACAAATTAGTAAGGTTTTCAGTCACTTAAATGCGTGATTGTTATAGACACTTAGCTATTGCTGTCGGGCTGTCATATTTACCGTCATGTGTGCATTTAAATCTGACTGAGTCAATCCTCCCATTCTCCTGGTCTAAAAACGGCCTATTTATTTTACAGGAGAGAAAGCGAGATACCTTTCTTATGCCTTTAAACGTTAATTTTGCACTTGACTTATAATTCCCTTTCCTTCTCTTTAGATTGAAAAACAAAAATATTTTACGTCTACAATTATATTCAACATAATTCATGTCAGTCTTCACAAGTTTTTGCTACATCTGATTCAAGCTGTTATGGCTTTGGGAGGAAAGTATCCAGCTAAGAATGTATTCCGTAGTAAGTGTCATAAGAAAGATTTGTAGGTCTAAGAAACCTAACAAATAGATTTCAAATTTGTCGGCAATTAAACAAAACTTTAAAATAAGCAATACTAAAGCCACAAACGTTTTTCTATCTACGTCTCATCTGAAGAAAAAAAAACAAAACAAACCGCTCGAATGATTACGAGGAGTGCAAATAGAGAAATATAGCTAATGAACCATTAATTTCTGTATTGTGTAAACATACTCTAACACAGAAAAACATAACATTACCGTTTATGAACACATTTCGGAGTCATACTAACTAAATTTATTTTAGCATTTCTTCAATAAAGAACAACATACAGTGTTTGACATAATTGGAAAAAAATAATATTGTGTTACTATTAAGCTTTGGCAGATATTGAAATCCTATCTACAGATTCGTTTAAATATATTATATTGGACTTAAAACTGAGGAAATTATTTTTAAACGTTTGTTTTCCAGTACCAAAATAAAAATACATTAGTAAGGTTTTCTGTCTCATAAATGCGTGGTTGTTATAGACACTTAACTATTGTTGTAGGGGTACCGTAATTACCGTCATGTGGGCATTTAAACCTGACCGAGTCAATCCTCCCCTCCTCCTGGTTTAATAACTGCCGATTTATTTTGCCAGAGAGAAAGAGATATTTTTCTTTTCTTTAAACGTTAATTTTGCACTTGGCTTATAATTCCTTTTTCTTCTCTTAGATTGAATAAACCTCAACAATTATATTCAACATAACTCATATTAGTATTCACAGTCAAGGACCTGTTTTTACTGTATCTGCTTCAAGATATAGGTGGGATAAGGCAGTACAACCCAAAATAAAGTGTCAAAAGAAGGGACACTGATATAAGGTTTGTTGGACTAAGCAACCAAAGAAATAGATTTTAAAGTTTTAGGCAATAATGAAGACAATTCTGACCAAGATTAGACTCTTACATCCATATTAGCCTCTGTCAATTCAGTAGACCACTGAACTTTATTCATAATCAGAAAACAAGGCCACTTATTGACAATAGACCAGACAAAACATTTAACAACAATTACTACAGCGATGGTGCGAGAAGATCAGGGTTTCTAAATCAGAGAATGTTTCTTTAACACAAACGTATAAAAAGTAGAAGGGATATTGGCAGTGCATAGAACTAGGAAATAACTTCTATCAAATAGATTTTCTAGTGGCTAGGAACTTAGTAGCTCCAGTTATAATTGTGTTACACAATGTTCAGTAAGTATTTTTCTATTGAAATCAAGCTGAAAGGTATACTAAAGCCACAGACGTTTATATATATATATGTTTCATCTAAAGTTTAAAAAAAAACGTACGAATTATTACAAGCAGTGTAAGCACGAATTAAAGCTAATAAATGTACCAAGAAGGCTACCTCAAGATTTGCAATTCATTCAAGAAGAAATCAAACTTATGCATATGTCGACGACATCATTATGGCTAGAGAGGACATGAAGAATCTACAACTAGAGGTGGAAGACAAGAGAAACGACCATCCTACCTGAAATATTATATGTTATGATATTAAATATTTCTTATACTGTCATGTTTTTTTCTTTAAAACGTTTGCATCTCAATAAAGTGGAGAAAACTATTATATACAGTTGTTATATCATTATACTTTAGTTTTAACTTATTATTTCTATCTCTTCACATTAGAAAGAATAAAAACTTAGTAAAATCCTATATGTGTATAAATATAATATATGTAAGTGTGTTTGAAAGTATATAATAATAATATGAATGTTGACAAAGAGTTGTAAAATCCAAGCAAGGCAACCTACAGTTTTACACTAACAGAGACGGCTTAGAAAACGTTACCTCTTCCAAACGAATGCGAAAGAGATTGTTTCGAAACTGCCGGTGTAACACTAAATATATTACCGGTGCAACTATTTTAGTTTACCCTTTTATAAACTCACTCCAGTCATTTCAAATCGTGTTCAGAGTACCGGCAATAAGAAAAAATAAAGCGTTTGCAAAGTTTCTAAATCTGCTAAAAATGAAAGATAAATCTCTCACTCTGTCTCCAATATCTAATAAACCGTGACTTATATATATTTGTGTGTATAAATATATATATATATATACCTAAGAATGTACATACACACACACACGTATATGTATATATATTTATATGTATACATATATACATACATGCATATATACATCTGTGTCTATATATATATGTACATATATGTGTAAATATGTATATATATTAGTGTATATATATTGCTATGTATATGCATATTCGTATAATTATACTCTATATTATTAGTCCATATATTCATATACAGTTATCCCCCCGGCATTCGTGGGGTTTACGGTCCTAGAGAACCCGAGAATAGTGAAAAACCGCGAATATTGTAGATGGTCCATAGAAATGCCTATAAACCTCGAAATAAAATGTAAAATATAATAAAAATCGAGTGAGCGTTTTATGCGAAGGGGCGTCCAATAGGCCAGAAAATACAATATATTGTTGTTAATAATTTAGCGTTAAAACAATATATATTATCACGAAAAAGGCATATATATATATATATTGATTTGACTGCTATCTCTAGCATACACTAGAAAAAACCGGAGGTGGAGAAAATTGAAAAACTTCTTCTTTTTCCCCCCTCTAACTTTTCAAACAAAAGAATATTTTATGTAAACAAAAACGAAATTTTTGCCAAGAAAGATAACTCTTCTCTGACTTAAATCCAAAATTGGGATACAAAAAATTGCGGAATTTTTTTTTGCATCCCAATTTTGGATTTAAGTCAGCGAAGAGTTATCTTTCTTGGCAAAAATTTCGTTTTTGTTTACATAAAATTTCCTTTTGTTTAAAAAGTTAAAGGGGGAAAAAGAAGAAGTTTTTCAATATTCTCCGCTTCCGGTTTTTCTTTTTATGCTAGAAATAAGAGTGAAAGCAATATATATGTATATATATATATATATATATATATATACACACTGAACCCCGACATTCGCGGGCCCATTTATTTGCGGAATATTCCTTAGAACCTAAGTAATAGTGATATATATATATATAGAAATAGACATACATATATATATATACACACATATATATCTATATATGTATGTGTGTATACATATATTTATGTATATATATAAGTATTTATAGGTATATATACATTTATACATATATATATATATACATACATACACACACATATATTTATATGTACACACACACACACACATATATATATTTATTTATATATATATATATATATATATATATATATATATATATATATATATATACTGTGCCAATCTATTGAGTACATTGTATTTATTGTGGTTTCTCCCCGGCAATCTACATACGCATATATATATATATATATATATACACACACACACATATATATTTATATATATTTATTAGAAGAGGTAAGACGAGTCGCACCTCGTACCCAAAGTACGACATTTGGCTGCTAATTCTAGCAGGTTTAGAATTTACTATTTTCCAAACAGAATTCTACTTTACACCTTTCACTCTAAACTCGATTTCAAATTACCGGGGAGTTTGTTGAAGCAGGGTTCAACTGAAATATCTACACCGGTAACTTAATTAGTGTTACACCGGTATCCCTGAGTCATAAACTATTTGGCATTCTTCGAAGGAGGTACTGGTTTTTTAGCTGTCTTAAATGGACTATATACGCACACAATGCATATACATAAATTAATGTTTTTCTCTGTAGAAAGAGATTGACATCATTTCTTAAATCATTATTTAGGGTTTTACAACAAAACATATTGTATGTGTAATTATACATACATTGAATTTACGTATTTATTTTTTTTATTTTTACCTACACTTTAGTAGTATATATATATATTCATTTGTGTGTGCGTTCATTTCGTGGGTAACTGCAGTTAACGTTCGTCTCGTGTTGGCTTTTATTACAGAGTTAAAGCGACTGTAGAGTGAGAATAAAAAAAGTAAGAAAGATCGAAAACACTGTTTTATATAAATTTTATTGGCACATTAGAATTGTTACAATATTGATAGCTCGGAGTACAATCATAATATGTATATATTTTTCACATAAAATTAATATTCAAACTGACTCCAGTGTGTTTATTTTAAAGCGACGTAATTCTACCTCCCAGAGATTTGAACACAGTTTCATGTTACTGGGTGGTACAATGAAGCAGAGAGAGTATAAAATCGCTACACTGGTGGCATATTTAGTGTTTCACCGGTTTTCTTATGACAACACACTGGATACGACTTGCATGATAGAGGTAAAGTTTTATTTGTCTTCTGTGTTAGAGTATAACTGTAGTTTGACTTGTTAAATTTATAGTATATATCTGTTATATATATTCTTAACTATGCTATGATAGCATCTCAATTACTAATTTCATCTCTTCGGAGGTTACTGCCCTGATGTCATCTCTTCCACTAAGACACTCTCCACAAGCTTGCCTCTCCTCGTATCATCACCCAAAGTTGTATCAATCTCAACAAAGCCAACACTTCTCATTATGTCTAAGAAAGCCACCTCAAGCAAGTGTTTCGACGTGTGTGTGTAGAATAAACGCAAGGTTTGACGGAACAAGAAAATAAAAATTATTCCTTCTGATATATATATCTTGTACATTGTATTATATTAAGGTGTTTCTGTAAATTAAAAACAATGAAATTGACCCCTAAATTTAACGACACTTTTATATTAACAGACATTCTTCATCTTCATAGTAAGTTAAATCAAGGGTTTACTACTTGGTGCATTTATGTGTCTTTGTCTTATCTCCAAATAAAGTTTTAAATAGTATGGCACGTTTATTTATATGCTGACTGTCTTACCACCAGAGAGAGTAAAATAAAGCTTTAAATGGCATGACTACGTGTTCAAAGCAAGCAAATTCCTTACAGTGTGAGGATAAAAAAAAAATTAATGTTTTAAGTTGATTCGAAATCCAAACACGGCATTCCCCAGTTCTATGTCTTACCACTAGACTATAAAGACTTAACTGATTTTCTTCTTAATATATACATATATAAACTTATTTTCAGTCTAACAATAAAATAGCTTTAAATGTGTCTATTTCCACTCTGTATTTGTTAGTCTGTAGGTGGCCATGTGGGTAGTTGAGGAGTATCTACGCATCAATTGAGTGTGTATAGATTGGTGATAGGGTTTCGATCTTCTACTTTATCTTAAATTTAAATAAGTTTTATTTTTTTCATCTAAAGAATGGTCTCCACCTTTTTATTAGTTCCCCCTCCGCTCGAACCTACACTACCTACACAACCACCAAGTGGCCGTAATTCTACTGCGCAAATTTCATATATTTAAATCTATTTTAGCATTTCTTTGATAAAGAACCACATACGATGTTTGACATAATTGAAAAAAAAAAGAAAAAATATTATTTTACTATTTCATAAGCTCTGGCAGGTATCGAAAACCTCATATATGGATTCATTTTACTTACATCATAAACACACATATGTATATATAATAATAATTTTTTGACAACTTTTCAGTGACAAAATACATACATGGATAGGGTTTCCAATCTCAGAATATATCTCCACTAGGAATGTGTGTGTATATCTTTATTATTCCTTTGAAAAGTAGTTTTAATTTTAAAAAATTATATATTTCACTATTTCTAAAGTCTTGGCAGATATTCCATCTCCATCTATAGATTCATTTAAATACATTGTATTTGACTTACGTGAAATTCAATATATAATTTTTTTCTAAATTTTGTTTTCAAGTACCAAAATAAAAACAAATTAGTAAGGTTTTCAGTCACTTAAATGCGTGATTGTTATAGACACTTAGCTATTGTTGTAGGGCTGTCATATTTACCGTCATGTGTGCATTTAAATCTGACTGAGTCAATCCTCCCATTCTCCTGGTCTAAAAACGGCCTATTTATTTTACAGGAGAGAAAGCGAGATACCTTTTTTATGCCTTTAAACGTTAATTTTGCACTTGACTTATAATTCCCTTTCCTTCTCTTTAGATTGAAAAACAAAAATATTTTACGTCTACAATTATATTCAACATAATTCATGTCAGTCTTCACAAGTTTTTGCTACATCTGATTCAAGCTGTTATGGCTTTGGGAGGAAAGTATCCAGCTAAGAATGTATTCCGTAGTAAGTGTCATAAGAAAGATTTGTAGGTCTAAGAAACCTAACAAATAGATTTCAAATTTGTCGGCAATTAAACAAAACTTTAAAATAAGCAATACTAAAGCCACAAACGTTTTTCTATCTACGTCTCAGCTGAAGAAAAAAAAACAAAACAAACCGCTCGAATGATTACGAGGAGTGCAAATAGAGAAATATAGCTAATGAACCATTAATTTCTGTATTGTGTAAACATACTCTAACACAGAAAAACATAACATTACCGTTTATGAACACATTTCGGAGTCATACTAACTAAATTTATTTTAGCATTTCTTCAATAAAGAACAACATACAGTGTTTGACATAATTGAAAAAAAATAATATTGTGTTACTATTAAGCTTTGGCAGATATTGAAATCCTATCTACAGATTCGTTTAAATATATTATATTGGACTTAAAACTGAGGAAATTATTTTTAAACGTTTGTTTTCCAGTACCAAAATAAAAATACATTAGTAAGGTTTTCTGTCTCATAAATGCGTGGTTGTTATAGACACTTAACTATTGTTGTAGGGGTACCGTAATTACCGTCATGTGGGCATTTAAACCTGACCGAGTCAATCCTCCCCTCCTCCTGGTTTAATAACTGCCGATTTATTTTGCCAGAGAGAAAGAGATATTTTTCTTTTCTTTAAACGTTAATTTTGCACTTGGCTTATAATTCCTTTTTCTTCTCTTAGATTGAATAAACCTCAACAATTATATTCAACATAACTCATATTAGTATTCACAGTCAAGGACCTGTTTTTACTGTATCTGCTTCAAGATATTATAGGTGGGATAAGGCAGTACAACCCAAAATAAAGTGTCAAAAGAAGGGACACTGATATAAGGTTTGTTGGACTAAGCAACCGAAGAAATAGATTTTAAAGTTTTAGGCAATAATGAAGACAATTCTGACCAAGATTAGACTCTTACATCCATATTAGCCTCTGTCAATTCAGTAGACCACTGAACTTTATTCATAATCAGAAAACAAGGCCACTTATTGACAATAGACCAGACAAAACATTTAACAACAATTACTACAGCGATGGTGCGAGAAGATCAGGGTTTCTAAATCAGAGAATGTTTCTTTAACACAAACGTATAAAAAGTAGAAGGGATATTGGCAGTGCATAGAACTAGGAAATAACTTCTATCAAATAGATTTTCTAGTGGCTAGGAACTTAGTAGCTCCAGTTATAATTGTGTTACACAATGTTCAGTAAGTATTTTTCTATTGAAATCAAACTGAAAGGTATACTAAAGCCACAGACGTTTATATATATATATGTTTCATCTAAAGTAAAAAAAAAAACGTACGAATTATTACAAGCAGTGTAAGCACGAATTAAAGCTAATAAATGTACCAAGAAGGCTACCTCAAGATTTGCAATTCATTCAAGAAGAAATCAAACTTATGCATATGTCGACGACATCATTATGGCTAGAGAGGACATGAAGAATCTACAACTAGAGGTGGAAGACAAGAGAAACGACCATCCTACCTGAAATATTATATGTTATGATATTAAATATTTCTTATACTGTCATGTTTTTTTCTTTAAAACGTTTGCATCTCAATAAAGTGGAGAAAACTATTATATACAGTTGTTATATCATTATACTTTAGTTTTAACTTATTATTTTTATCTCTTCACATTAGAAAGAATAACAACTTAGTAAAATCCTATATGTGTATAAATATAATATATGTAAGTGTGTTTGAAAGTATATAATAATAATAATATGAATGTTGACAAAGAGTTGTAAAATCCAAGCAAGGCAACCTACAGTTTTACACTAACAGAGACGGCTTAGAAAACGTTACCTCTTCCAAACGAATGCGAAAGAGATTGTTTCGAAACTGCCGGTGTAACACTAAATATATTACCGGTGCAACTATTTTAGTTTACCCTTTTATAAACTCACTCCAGTCATTTCAAATCGTGTTCAGAGTACCGGCAATAAGAAAAAATAAAGCGTTTGCAAAGTTTCTAAATCTGCTAAAAATGAAAGATAAATCTCTCACTCTGTCTCCAATATCTAATAAACCGTGACTTATATATATTTGTGTGTATAAATATATATATATATATACCTAAGAATGTACATACACACACACACGTATATGTATATATATTTATATGTATACATATATACATACATGCATATATACATCTGTGTCTATATATATATGTACATATATGTGTAAATATGTATATATATTAGTGTATATATATTGCTATGTATATGCATATTCGTATAATTATACTCTATATTATTAGTCCATATATTCATATACAGTTATCCCCCCGGCATTCGTGGGGTTTACGGTCCTAGAGAACCCGAGAATAGTGAAAAACCGCGAATATTGTAGATGGTCCATAGAAATGCCTATAAACCTCGAAATAAAACGTAAAATATAATAAAAATCGAGTGAGCGTTTTATGCGAAGGGGCGTCCAATAGGCCAGAAAATACAATATATTGTTGTTAATAATTTAGCGTTAAAACAATATATATTATCACGAAAAAGGCATATATATATATATATTGATTTGACTGCTATCTCTAGCATACACTAGAAAAAACCGGAGGTGGAGAAAATTGAAAAACTTCTTCTTTTTCCCCCCTCTAACTTTTCAAACAAAAGAATATTTTATGTAAACAAAAACGAAATTTTTACCAAGAAAGATAACTCTTCTCTGACTTAAATCCAAAATTGGGATACAAAAAATTGCGGAATTTTTTTTTGCATCCCAATTTTGGATTTAAGTCAGCGAAGAGTTATCTTTCTTGGCAAAAATTTCGTTTTTGTTTACATAAAATTTCCTTTTGTTTAAAAAGTTAGAGGGGGAAAAAGAAGAAGTTTTTCAATATTCTCCGCTTCCGGTTTTTCTTTTTATGCTAGAAATAAGAGTGAAAGCAATATATATGTATATATATATATATATATATATATATATACACAGTGAACCCCGACATTCGCGGGCCCATTTATTTGCGGAATATTCCTTAGAACCTAAGTAATAGTGATATATATATATAGAGAAATAGACATACATATATATATACACACATATATATCTATATATGTATGTGTGTATACATATATTTATGTATATATATAAGTATTTATATGTATATATACATTTATACATATATATATATATACATACATACATACACACACATATATTTATATGTACACACACACACACACATATATATATTTATTTATATATATATATATATATATATATATATATATATATATATATACTGTGCCAATCTATTGAGTACATTGTATTTATTGTGGTTTCTCCCGGGCAATCTACATACGCATATATATATATATATATACACACACACACATATATATTTATATATATTTATTAGAAGAGGTAAGACGAGTCGCACCTCGTACCCAAAGTACGACATTTGGCTGCTAATTCTAGCAGGTTTAGAATTTACTATTTTCCAAACAGAATTCTACTTTACACCTTTCACTCTAAACTCGATTTCAAATTACCGGGGAGTTTGTTGAAGCAGGGTTCAACTGAAATATCTACACCGGTAACTTAATTAGTGTTACACCGGTATCCCTGAGTCATAAACTATTTGGCATTCTTCGAAGGAGGTACTGGTTTTTTAGCTGTCTTAAATGGACTATATACGCACACAATGCATATACATAAATTAATGTTTTTCTCTGTAGAAAGAGATTGACATCATTTCTTAAATCATTATTTAGGGTTTTACAACAAAACATATTGTATGTGTAATTATACATACATTGAATTTACGTATTTATTTTTTTTATTTTTACCTACACTTTAGTAGTATATATATATATTCATTTGTGTGTGCGTTCATTTCGTGGGTAACTGCAGTTAACGTTCGTCTCGTGTTGGCTTTTATTACAGAGTTAAAGCGACTAGAGTGAGAATAAAAAAGTAAGAAAGATCGAAAACACTGTTGTATATAAATTTTATTGGCACATTAGAATTGTTACAATATTGATAGCTCGGAGTACAATCATAATATGTATATATTTTTCACATAAAATTAATATTCAAACTGACTCCAGTGTGTTTATTTTAAAGCGACGTAATTCTACCTCCCAGAGATTTGAACACAGTTTCATGTTACTGGGTGGTACAATGAAGCAGAGAGAGTATAAATTCGCTACACTGGTGGCATATTTGGTGTTTCACCGGTTTTCTTATAACAACACACTGGATACGACTTGCATGATAGAGGTAATGTTTTATTTGTCTTCTGTGTTAGAGTATAACTGTAGTTTGACTTGTTAAATTTATAGTATATATCTGTTATATATATTCTTAACTATGCTATGATAGCATCTCAATTACTAATTTCATCTCTTCGGAGGTTACTGCCCTGATGTCATCTCTTCCACTAAGACACTCTCCACAAGCTTGCCTCTCCTCGTATCATCACCCAAAGTTGTATCAATCTCCACAAAGCCAACACTTCTCATTATGTCTAAGAAAGCCACCTCAAGCAAGTGTTTCGACGTGTGTGTGTAGAATAAACGCAAGGTTTGACGGAACAAGAAAATAAAAATTATTCCTTCTCATATATATATCTTGTACATTGTATTATATTAAGGTGTTTCTGTAAATTAAAAACAATGAAATTGACCCCTAAATTTAACGACACTTTTATATTAACAGACATTCTTCATCTTCATAGTAAGTTAAATCAAGGGTTTACTACTTGGTGCATTTATGTGTCTTTGTCTTATCTCCAAATAAAGTTTTAAATAGTATGGCACGTTTATTTATATGCTGACTGTCTTACCACCAGAGAGAGAAAAATAAATCTTTAAATGGCATGACTACGTGTTCAAATCAAGCAAATTCCTTACAGTGTGAGGATAAAAAAAAAAATTATGTTTTAAGTTGATTCGAAATCCAACCACGGCATTCCCTAGTTCTACGTCTTACCACTAGACTATAAAGACTTAACTGATTTTCTTCTTAATATATACATATATAAACTTATTTTCAGTCTAACAATAAAATAGCTTTAAATGTGTCTATTTTCACTCTGTATTTGTTAGTCTGTAGGTGGCCGTGTGGGTAGTTGAGGAGTATCTACGCATCAATTGAGTGTGTATAGATTGGTGATAGGGTTTCGATCTTCTACTTTATCTTAAATTTAAATAAGTTTTATTTTTTTCATCTAAAGAATGGTCTCCACCTTTTTATTAGTTCCCCCTCCGCTCGAACCTACACTACCTACACAACCACCAAGTGGCCGTAATTCTACTGCGCAAATTTCATATATTTAAAATCTATTTTAGCATTTCTTTGATAAAGAACCACATACGATGTTTGACATAATTGAAAAAAAAAAGAAAAAATATTATTTTACTATTTCATAAGCTCTGGCAGGTATCGAAAACCTCATATATGGATTCATTTTACTTACATCATAAACACACATATGTATATATAATAATAATTTTTTGATAACTTTTCAGTGACAAAATACATACATGGATAGGGTTTCCAATCTCAGAAATATCTCCACTAGGAATGTGTGTGTGTGTGTATATCTTTATTATTCCTTTGAAAAGTAGTTTTAATTTTAAAAAATTATATATTTCACTATTTCTAAAGTCTTGGCAGATATTCCATCTCCATCTATAGATTCATTTAAATACATTGTATTTGACTTACATGAAATTAAATATATAATTTTTTTCTAAATTTTGTTTTCAAGTACCAAAATAAAAACAAATTAGTAAGGTTTTCAGTCACTTAAATGCGTGATTGTTATAGACACTTAGCTATTGTTGTAGGGCTGTCATATTTACCGTCATGTGTGCATTTAAATCTGACTGAGTCAATCCTCCCATTCTCCTGGTCTAAAAACGGCCTATTTATTTTACAGGAGAGAAAGCGAGATACCTTTCTTATGCCTTTAAACGTTAATTTTGCACTTGACTTATAATTCCCTTCCCTTCTCTTTAAATTGAATAAACAAAAATATTTTACGTCTACAATTATATTCAACATAATTCATGTCAGTCTTCACAGTGAAGTTTTTGCTACATCTGATTCAAGCTGTTATGGCTTTGGGAGGAAAGTATCCAGCTAAGAATGTATTCCGTAGTAATTGTCATAAGAAATATTTGTAGGTCTAAGAAACCTAACAAATAGATTTCAAATTTGTCGGCAATTAAACAAAACTTTAAAATAAGCAATACTAAAGCCACAAACGTAGCTTTAGTATTGCAAAAACACACATATGTATATATAATAATAATTTTTTGATAACTTTTCAGTGACAAAATACATACATCGATAGGCTTTCCAATCTCAGAAATATCTCCACGAGAGATGTGTGTGTATCTTTATTATTCCTTTGAAAAGTAGTTTTAATTTTTCAAAAATTATATATTTCACTATTTCCAAAGTCCTGGCAGATATTGCAACTCCATCTGTAGATTCATTTCAATACATTGTATTTGACTTACGTGAAATTAAATATATAATTTGTTTTTAAATTTTGTTTTCAAGTACCAAAATAAAAACACGTTCCTAAGGTTTTCAGTCTCTTAAATGCGTGGTTGTTATAGACACTTAACTGTTGTTGTAGGGCTGTCGTATTTACCGTCATGTGTGCATTTAAATGTGACTGAGTCAATCCTCCACCCTCCTGATCTAAAAACAGCCTATTTATATATATACACATATGTATTTAATTTTTTCCAGCTCCGTAGAAACAAGTTTAATTTTTCTGGGTTCAAAGGTCAAATTTCGTTTCTTGGAAGGAAAAAAAAATGAGTTATCTAATATTTTAGGTCTAAAGAAGAAGCTTTAGTTTCTTTTATTTTAAGGAAAAAGATAGCCACGTTTAGATCCGGAACAAAACTTCAACTATCTCTATCTCTTACCAATGAGATTGTTCCAAGAATACATTAGAAAGTTAAACCAAGAATCGTATGTTGGTCCTTGATTACATTCGAAATCTAATAGAAGTTTCATGTAGGTAGAGCTACATGTATTCATATAAATGTAGACGTAGTCTGTTAATCATTATAATTAACTTTTCAGATAAAACAAGGTTGTGTGGTTGGTTATTCGAAAGTAAAAACCTTTAAACACATGGAGGAGGGGAGTGTCTTATAAGACCACAAATTAGAAAGATTTTAAAGAGAATCACAAACACGTTTGGAAATGAAGTATTTTCTGGCCATGAAGAGACAAGTCAGTTATTGTGATACGGCAATGCCTATGTGACTTAAATAATATCCTACCATACACGATAAATAAAACTTTACATACCTCTTAAAAATAAACACAATATTCAAAATAGTTTTCAAAATGTCGGTGAAAATATAATTGTCACCAATGTAAGGATTTCATATTACCTTTTCTTTATCTTACCAATGACTTCAAATTGTCGAATAGATGACCAATTAGTTCACACATCTCTTATGTGACGAGACAAACCATTAATTATACATGAATAAGCCAAATTATCCTAACATTGCATAACAAATAAGATTTTATATAGTTCTTTCATTGATGTACCAAAATAGTTTTCAAAAACCAGCGTAAAATTAATTATGTCACCGGTGCAGAGATTTCATATTACCTATCTATCTTAATTCATGGTAACTTGAACATTGATATAAATTTTTTCAGTGAATAATTAAATTCTTTTCATATCTTCCATGTCGGACAGACAATTCCTAAGGTTGCGGGCGAATTTAAAGGCAAAAATGTAGGAAACGACAGAAGAGATAGTCGTCATGTGGAGGGGCAAGGGCAGAGGTGTAATAGACGTCACAGTCAATAGTAAGAGCAGCTTGGACCAGGGTAAAAGGGTATCCGTGGCGAGTGAAAAGCCTAACCATCATTTCTCCAGATACGTAGAAATAAACTGAACATGGTCTTTTGTTTTTATTTTTTCTAAGAGAGAGAGAGAGAGAGAGGCACATGGCTTAGTGGTTAGAGCATTGGCCTTGCAATCGAAAGGTTGTGAGTTCAATTCTCAGACCGGGTGATGTGTTGTTTCCTTGAGCAAGACACTTTATTTCACATTGCTCCAGTTTACTCAGCTGTAGAAATGAGATGATAGGGACTGGGGTCCCTATCATTCCATTGCAAAGTGGTCGTGGAGGTGCCACGGCAAAAAAGCACCCAGCACTCACTGTAAATGAGGTTGGTGTTAGGAAGGGCATCCAGCTGTAAAAATCAAGCCAGAACCAGTTCCCGTCCCACCCT
>OZ024761.1:17783626-17848626 GCA_964016885.1 Eledone cirrhosa
GTACCACCAAAGTATATAGGGTTTACCAAATTAGGTGCCACCAAGATACTGAGACTACCATAACAGGTACCACCAAGGTACTTTAGGTCTACCAAAACAGGTACCACCAAGGTACTTTAGGTCTACCAAAACAGGTACCACCAAGGTACTTTAGGTCTACCAAAACAGGTACCACCAAGGTACTTTAGGTCTACCAAAACAGGTACCACCAAGGTACTTTAGGTCTACCAAAACAGGTACCACCAAGGTACTTTAGGTCTACCAAAACAGTTACCACCAAGGTACTATAGGGCTTACCATAACAGGTACCATCAAAGTGTTAATATAAAGTCTGTTAGTAAAAGAGTGACAGCTTACCTTTATGGGTTCAAAGTTTCTGTTCTTGATAATAACCTTTGTCTGCAGGGTTTCACCAACAGTACAGGGGTAGAAGGCCATAACATTGGGTTTCATCACAAGATTCAGGTTGGTGCTACTGTAAGATAACAAATGTGATAACAGCATATCAATATAAGGGGTCTGGTTGGTGTTACTGTGTGATATCTAATGTGAGGTATTTATTTGGTGTTACTGTGTGATATCAAATGTGAGGGGTTTAGTTGGTGTTACTGTGTGATATCAAATGTGAGGGGTTTAGTTGGTGTGACTGTGTGATATTAATTGAGATATCAATTGTGTAAGAGGTTTAGTTAGTGTGACTGTGTGATATCAAATGAGATACCACGAGTGTTATGGCGACATATACCAAATTCGATATCAGTGGTGTGAGAGGAGGGTTATATGGTGCTACTGTATGATATTAGTGTTTCTGTGACATATATTAAATGTATTATCAGTGGTGTGATATATCAGGTTAGTGTTACTGTGAGACATGGATTAAGTCACTGGTAAAAAGCCCCCCTCCCCTTAAAAAGACTGGAGTAAAAATGTTAAAGATCTTTCTTTTTTTTTTTTTGAAAATGAATAATTAAAAACCAAAAGTGTGAGAAACATAAACTGCTGTGACTTACTTCAATGACGGCATAAACATTTTGGCAGCAGAAGATTCCACTTTAGGATTGAGGATATCATTGTCAAGATACTGAAGAGAAAACACGTTTAGAGATTCATTAACACATTTCATTAACATATTTCTAATAAAAGATACTGTCTATAATTTTGAAAATACTCAAGAATTTAGAGGGATTTAGTAATATACTGTATTTAACCTCTTCAGTGCCATAGATGAGATAACTAATCCTAACATGTTTGCATTCCAGTGACACGGACGAGATAACTCGTCCTAACATGTTTGAACTCGTTTCCAACAGTTCATAAGCTAGATGGGGTTACTAGTTTATTAATGAAACGTTTGTCAATCATTCAGGTATATGTTGTTGATAAATGTTTGTTTTTAAAAAAAGTCATTTTACTGAAAAAAAAAAAAAAAAACCCAGCACAGCAACTGTAGTTGTGTAAAATATACGCAGCAGTCAACAGGTTGAAGTTTGTGAAGGGTATAAAGTTTAAACATCGTATTTTTTTTATTATCATTTAACATTTTAATTTTAGTTGTAATATTTTAGTAGATTTTTAAAACATAAGGAAGTCATCAGCATCATCATCATCATCGTCTTCGTTTAACATCCATCTTGGGTTAGACAGGAGTTGTCCCACTTGAGGCAAGGTTGGTCGGGTGACCGTGTCTCGCTCATATAGGATTATCTGGCAGGTTTTCTACAGCTGGATGCCCTTCCTAACACCAACCACATTTACAGTGTGGACTGGGAACTTTTTACCGTGTTGAAAATAAATTTACTTTAGTCTCTACATCATATTTTTTTGTTGAAATATTTAGTACATTTTTAAAACAAAAGAAAATGGAAATAAATTTATTTTATTCATCATGTTTACATTTGAGGAGATGTTTGTGATTTAATTTAAGGACCACTGCAGCACTAGAACTCCACTAGCCAGTAACCCAAACTGACCTATGACCTTATAAGATGCAGGGTGATTTTCTGAGACATGTTTTGGAAAAGAAAGTACGTGTTATAAGTCGTCAAAGATGGTAATTAATTTCCTCATTATTAAGCTGGTGTTTAGAACATATGTTAAAGGTGGAAGTGGTGGTGCCATGACAAAAAAGCACCCAGTACACCCTGTAAAGCGGTAGTGCTGGTGCCAAGACAAAAAAGACCCAGTACACCCTGTAAAGCGGTAGTGCTGGTGCCAAGACAAAAAAGACCCAGTAGACCCTGTAAAGCGGTAGTGCTGGTGCCATGACAAAAAAGAACCCCGTTCACCCTGTAAAGTGGTAGGTAGTGCTGTGCCATGATAGAGAAGCACCAACTCACCCTGTAAAGCGGTAGTGCTGGTGCTACAAAAAGAAGCACCCAGTAAACCCTGTAATGTGGTTGCTGCTAAGAAAAGCATCCAGTCATAGAAAACAGAGGCTATGAGTAAGACATGGCCACCTGACATGTCTCGTCTCACGACGTAACAATCCAGCAAACCTAAGCAAGAATAGAAAGTAGACATGTGATGATGATGATGATCATGCTGGCCACATGTTTATGAAAAACTGGTCAGTTATACAGATGCAAGCTGCACCTCTGCATGATACCTATTCTGACCTAGGGTCAGCGAGCCATCCAAGAGAAAGTGTTGTAAAGTGTACTTACAGCTTTGAGTGTGAGTGATAGTGTTAGCTTAGTGTCATCAGTGAGTGATTGGATGTGGACAAAACACTCTTGGTGACAGACAAATGTACAGTCCAGAAATACTTGTGGATAGAATATTATTGGTATCTGAAAGATAAACAGAGAGAGATATTGACATTATCACTACTACCACCACCACAATTAACATTATCACCACCACAATTAACATTATCACCACTACAATCATCATTATCATCACCACCACAATCATAATCAACATTATCACAACCACCCCCACCACCATCATAATCACATTATCAACATTATCACCACCACCACCACCACCACCACAATCAACATTATCACCACCACCACCACAATCAACATTATCACCACCACCACCACAATCAACATCACCACCACCACAATCAACATGATCACCACCACCATCACCACCACCACAATCACAGTCAACATTATCACCACCACAATCAACATGATCACCACCACCACCACCACCACCACAATCACAGTCAACATCACCACCACCACAATCAACATGATCACCACCACCATCACCACCACCACAATCACAGTCAACATTATCACCACCACAATCAACATCACCACCACCACCACAATCAACATCACCACCACAATCAACATCACCACCACAATCAACATTATCCCCCCCCCCACCACCACCACAATCAACATTATCACCACCACCCTCACTATCATCATCACCACCATTTAACATTTGCTTATAGAGGAGATGATGAAGGAACATGACAAGTGGAGAGATGCAGTGTTGAAAAGGACCTGTCCAACCCAAGCAAGTGTGGAAAAACGGACATAAAAATGATGATGATTTCCCTGCTAGCAAAGGTTGGTTAAGTCATCAGCAGACTGGGTTGCTACCCAAAGCAGAGGGACTGAACTTACGGTGGGCCGGGAGCCTGCAAGTCACTTACAATTCTACAAACTGCTGAGTGTATTTTATCATGATCCCAGCACTAGGGAGGTTGTTGTCTTCAACTTGGTTGAAGGGTTCTCCTGACTCTTTGTTTGACAGGTTTTCTACAGTTGAATGCCCTTCCTATCAACAACCATTTACAGAGTGTACTGGGTGTTAAACGATGATGATAATGATGATATCCCTGACTACACAACAACAACAACACACCCCTAAAGTTACTTACTTGATACGTCTGTCCAGCAAACAATGTCCCTGTCAATTCCAATGTTTTAAACATATCATAGGATGGCATCATAGTTTTCTTTCCTTGATTCTGTAAATATATAATAATAATGGTTTCTGATTTAGGCACAAGGCCAACATATTTTTTGGGGGTGGAGGGGAAATTTGATTAAATTGACCCCAGTGCATTATTGGTATGTTATTTTATCGACCCTGAAAAGCAAAACTAATCCCAGAAATAATAATTGATTCTAATTTTGGCACAAGGCCAGCAATTACCCAGTGCATTACTGGTACTTTATTTTATCGACCCCGTAAGGATGAAAGGCAACGTTAACCTTGGCGGGATTTGAACACAGAATGGAAAGGGCCGTAACTCTATGCGTCAAAGCATGGCGTCCAACCCTCTACCGGTACTGCCAATTCACCGCCTTTTCCCAGGAATAATAATAATGATGGGTTCTGATGTAAGCACAAGGCCGGCAATTTTGGAGAGAGGGGAAGTTGATTAAATCGATCCCAGAGAATTATTGGCACTTTATTTTATCAACCCATAATGTTGAAAGCTAACCTCGGTGAAATTTGAACTCAGAACGTAAAGGGCCATAACTCTATGCTGCAAAGCATGGTGTCTGATGCTCTACAGATAATGCCAATCCACAGCCTTAATAATGTTAATAATAGCACCCTCAATGCTACAGAAACAAAACAAAAAAAAAAACAACACTGCACATACCCAAGGCACATAAAGCTGTGCTCAATAATGCAGTGACAGCACACAGTGAAACATAAAATATGATGGTGATGATGATGGTAGTGATGATGGTGGTAGTGATGATGATGGTAGTGATGATGATGGTGGTGGTGGTGATGGTGGTGTTGATAGTAGTGATGGTGATGGTGGTGATGATGGTAGTGATGATGATGGTGGTGGTGGTGGTGGTGGTGATGATGATGACAATGACAATAACAATAGTTGTTTCTAAAATAGGCACAAGGCCAGCAATTTGATGGAGGGGGGGGGGGGGGGGGGCAGTTTGTTAGATCAGTGCTAATGTTAGAAAGAATTATCATAATTCAATTTTGTCATAAAGACTTCAATGATCCCCCAGTACATAACTGGTTACATGTTTTATGAGTATGAGATATATTCAACAGAAAAACAAAACAAAAAACAAGACAAAGAAAATCTTACATTTGAAAAATAAGGAAATGCTGCTTGGTTATCCAGAGTCCATCTGACCACTAGCGGACTGTGGTTGGTCAGTTCTATATAATTACCTACAACACAGAATATACATACATATTTATAAAGGGAATTGCATATATATATATATATGTGTGTGTGTGTGTGTATATATGTATGTGTATACATATATATATATAGAGAGAGAGATATATATATAGAGAGATATATATATATATATATATACACACACATATTTATAAAGGGAATTGCATGATGATGATGATGATGATATATGTGTGTGTGTGTATATATATGTATGTGTATATATATATATATATATATATATATATATATATATACACACACACATATTTATAAAGGGATATACATATATATACACACACATTTTTAAAAGGATTTACATATACATACACACAATTTATAATGGAGATTTACACACACACACACATATATATATATATATAGGAACGATCGACTTTCGTCAAATCGGACCGAGGGAACAATGTTTCCGTTGGTCTTTCCAATTGCTAATACTATCTATCGGTCGCAACTCCAGGTAGAAGGAGCAACGTGAAATAAAGTGTCTTGCCCAAGGACATAACGCATCGCCTGGTCCAGGAATCGAACTCACAACCTTACGATTGCGAATCCAATTCTCTAACCACTCAGCCACACGCCTTCATATATATATATATAATAATAATAATAATAATGAAATTATTGTGTAAAGTGCTCAGGTGCACTACAACTCGTCAAAGGTGTATGTATAGTACATAGAATAATACACAAATGTCAGGGAAGTACATGTGTGTATGTGTTAGCTGTAGTGTTGGCGGATCTCGGGAAGCATGGAGGCCTTAAAGGATGCAGTGTCTCGACAGCTAACAACTGATGCAGGTAGTTTGTTCCATGCTTCAGATATACATACTCACATATTTATAGAGATTTACATACACATTCACTCACAGTACACAGTGTGTACACACACACATTTACAGAAGGATTTATAAAAACATACACAGTACACACACACAGTATATGCACAGCAAGATACATACACATACATACCGAGGGATTTACATATAGATCGTCCCGCCCTTGCAAGCAGGGAAGAGCGGACTGATGATGATGATGATGATGATGATGATGATGATACATTTCACAATACACAACACACACATGAGACTACATACAAACATATATACACACATGAGACTACGTACAAACATATATACACACATCAGACTACGTACAAACATATATACACACATCAGCCTACGTACAAACATACATACACACATGAGACTACGTACAAACATATATACACACATGAGACTACATACAAACATATATACACACATGAGACTACGTACAAACATATATACACACATCAGCCTACGTACAAACATATATACACACGAGACTACATACAAACATATATACACACACGAGACTACATACAAACATATATACACACATGAGACTACATACAAACATATATACACACATGAGACTACATACAAACATATATACACACATGAGACTACATACAAACATATATACACACACGAGACTACATACAAACATATATACACACATGAGACTACGTACAAACATATATACACACATGAGACTACATACAAACATATATACACACATGAGACTACGTACAAACATATGTACACACATGAGACTACATACAAACATATATACACACATGAGACTACATACAAACATATATACACACATGAGACTACATACAAACATATATACACACATGAGACTACATACAAACATATATACACACATGAGACTACATACAAACATATATACACACATCAGACTACGTACAAACATATGTACACACATGAGAGTACATCTGCACACATACACAGAGATAAGGGCACGTACACACATATATATATAGTGACAAGGGTGTGTACGTACACACATATATACAGATATAAGGGTACGTACACACACACACACATAGAGATAAGGTATGTACACACACACACATACAGAGATAAGGGTATGTACACACACACATACAGAGATAAGGGTACATACGTACACACACATACAGAGATAGGGGTACATATGGACACACATACAGAGATAGGGGAATGTACACACACACATACAGAGATAAGGGATGTACACACACACATACAGAGATAAGGGTGTGTACACACACACATACAGAGATAAGGGTGTGTACACACACACACATATAAGGGTACTTGCACACATAGAGATAAGTGTACACACACACATACAGAGATAAGGATACGTACACACACACACACACACATACAGAGATAAGTGTACACACACACACACACACACAGATAAGAGTGTGTACATACACACATACAGAGATAAGGGTACGTACACACACACATACAGGGATAAGGGTACTTACACACACACATACAGAGATAAGGGTACTTGCACACACAGAGATAAGGGTGTGTACACACACACAGAGATTAGGGTATGTACACACACATATAGAGATAAGGTTACATGCACACGCACACAGAGACAAGGGTACTCACACACATAGAGATAGGAGTATGTACACACACACATACAGAGATAAGGGTTCATACACACACACAGAGACAAGGGTACTTACAGGCCAGTTTGGAACTCTCCTCTAAATGAAATACAATTGTAGTCTCCGTGATAGAAACATTAATTGGACATGTGACACCTCCATCTTTGTTCACTGACAGATTGTCATGGTGATGAGATGACTCTGATTCTGTACCAACTTCAATGTTAGACTGATGGTCATTCTGGTGGATGATGGCTGGACTGGCAGAACTGCTGGTCTTGGAATGTTCGGACACATTGATGTTGTTGGAGTTGGGGTATTTGTCCTTCAGCTTGTTCGAATTGACAAAGTTGGTGGGCGTGGGTCGGTTGGCAAAAAGATTGGTCGTGCTGAAAGAACTGGCAGACAGGGCCTGTTGTTTGACCAGCACTGAACCTGCTCGTTCATCTGGAACATTGAGAGTCAATGGCTGCAAAGGTGGTCTATGAGGGCTCGTTTCAGTATTGAGAGGGCTTGGTATGATGTGAAGTTGCTGAAATAGGGATTGTTGAAAGAAAAGGAAGATGTTAAACAATGCTGGTGATGATGATGGTGATAGTGGTGATGATGGTGGTGGTGATGATGATAGTGGTGATGATGGTGGTGATAATGATGATGGCAATGATGATGATAGTAGCCAGTAACCCAAACTGACTTGACATACGATGAAGGGCGATTTTCTGGGACATTTTTTCTATAAAAAAAAAGAGGGGGGGGGGGGGGGGGAAGCAATCAAATATGGTAATTAGAACTGCAAACACCATCAACAACGACAACAACAACTTACCGAAACTTCAACTCCTGTAGTTACATAGATGTATATTCCTTCAGCTGATGGGATTTCAATAAAGTAGACGAGAACCTCCTCCACACCACTGGAATATATAAATTAATTAATTAACTAATTAATCAATCAATCAATCAAATCAAATCAATAGACAGGTAGACATTTCCACTTTCTAGCTTCAACTTGAAGAAATTCTACGTAAGTGCCATGGGTAGCCCAGATTTTAGAATAGTTGCAAAGTATCCCTGCCTGACATTGGAAGCAACTAAAAGGGTTGGTGTCAAGGAAGGTCATCTAATTGTAAAACCTTTCTCAAACAATTCCCATCCAAATCCATGCTAGCCAGCAGAGAAAAGTGGATGTAATTATCATCGTTTAACGTTTATTTAGATGGCTTGTGACGTTATTAGACACGTCAGGTCAGGTGATTCACACCTTGCTCATCGGATCTATATTTTGGTTTGGGGGTGCCCTTCCTAATGCCAACCACATTACTGTGTAGGCAGGGTGGTTTTTTTGTCGTGGCACCAAAACAACCATAAAATATATAGCTATAAAAGTTTAAAAGTTTAAATAACACCAAGAATTTAATGCATTTTTAAACTGACAGCCATTTCTACCTTACAGAGCCACTTAGTGACTTATATAACTTCTGATTTGTAATTCGACACAGGTGTCGTCGGAATTTATTAAAACGCTTAATAGTAATTCACACAGAATAACATGTTGGACCTATGATATCATCATCATCATTTTTTTACGTCCGCTTTTCCTTGCTTGCAAAGGTGGGACGGGTCCTATTCAACACAGCATCTCCCCATTTGTCACAGTTCTTCGTCATCTCCCCTGTGAGCATCAGCGATCTGAGGTCAGCTCTCACCACCACCTCCGCCCATGATTTTCGTGGTCTAATATTAAATACAACAAAGGCCATATGTAGTTGAAAGTTTATTTCTATATCCATGATATATATTTTTCGCTGAGGTCAACAACAAGACAGTCCTATTCCTACCCAATCTTTCAGCCCGACCTTTTCAGATGCTAGAAAATATTTAAACAAAAGCTTCAAACAAGTTCAAAGTTTTTTATAATACGAAGGGCTAGCGATTAACCCTTTAGCATTTACATTACTATATATATATATATACTATTGTATTGTTGCAGTAAAGACTTTACCTCGCATAATTATCTCACAAAATATTGAATCGATGAGATTTTGATGTTATTTATTTTGAGAACAATACTTTAACGTCAGTATGAGTGGCCGATTACAGTCAGTTTGAACAGAAAGAGATGAGAGAATTCTGGCCAGATACGGCCAGTTTAAATGTTAAAGGGTTAATGTTGGTTCTAGACGAGCCAGCCACAGTATGTACATATAGAGAGAAAGGGAGAGAAAGAGAAAAGTGTGTGTGTGTGTGTAAATGTAGTTAATGTTAGGAAAGACACCCAGCTGTAAAATCCCTGACCAAATTTACAGTCATGCCAGAGCAAGGTACAGAGGGGCCAATTCTGGCAAGACTTGTCTCCCGATGTGGACGATCAACGGTGATGATGATGATGTGTATGAATATATATAGGCTGTGTGTCTGTGTATATGCTGTCTGTGTGTGTATATGCAGTGTGTGTGTGTGTATATATGCTGTGTGTGTATATATGCTGTGTATGTATGTATATATGCAGTGTGTGCGTGTGTATGTATAAATGATGTGTGTGTATGTATATATGATGTGTGTGTGTATGTATATATGCAGTGTGTGCATGTGTATGTATATATGATGTGTGTGTATGTATATATGCTGTGTGTGTGTATGTATATATGCAGTGTGTGCATGTGTATGTATATATGATGTGTGTGTATGTATATATGATGTGTGTGTATGTATATATGCTGTGTGTGTGTATGTATATATGCTGTATGTGTGTATATGTATGTAAATATGCTGTGTGCGTGCGTGTGTGTGTGTATATATGCTGCTTGTGTGTGTGTGTGCATGTGTATGTGCGTGTGTATGTATATATGTTGTGTGTGCGTGTGTATATATGCTGCTTGTGTGTGAATGTATATATGCTGCTTGTGTGTGCGTGTGTATATATGTTGCGTGTGTATATATGCTGCTTGTGTGTGAATGTATATATGCTGCTTGTGTGTGCGTGTGTATGTATATATGATGGGTGTGCGTGTGTATATATGCTGTGTGTATGTATATATGCTGCTTGTGTGTGAATGTATATATGCTGCTTGTGTGTGCGTGTGTATATATGCTGCTTGTGTGTGAATGTATATATGCTGCTTGTGTGTGCGTGTGTATGTATGTTGCGTGTGTATATATGCTGCTTGTGTGTGAATGTATATATGCTGCTTGTGTGTGCGTGTGTATATATGCTGCTTGTGTGTGAATGTATATATGCTGCTTGTGTGTGCGTGTGTATGTATATATGATGGGTGTGCGTGTGTATATATGCTGTGTGTATGTATATATGCTGCTTGTGTGTGAATGTATATATGCTGCTTGTGTGTGTATGTATATATGCTGTGTGTGTATGTATATATGCTGCTTGTGTATGTATATATGTTACTTGTGTGTGTATGTATATATGCTGTGTGTGTATGTATATATGCTGCTTGTGTATGTATATATGTTACTTGTGTGTGAATGTATATATGCTGCTTGTGTGTATGTATATATGCTGCTTGTGTATGTATATATGTTACTTGTGTGTGAATGTATATATGCTGTGTGTGCGTGTGTATATATACTGCTTGTGTGTGTATGTATATATGCTACTTGTGTGTGTGTGTATATATGCTGTGTGTGTATGTATATATGCTGCTTGTGTGTGTATGTATATATGCTGTGTGTGTATGTATATATGCTGTGTGTGTATGTATATATGCTGCTTGTGTGTGTATGCATATATGTTACTTGTGTGTGAATGTATATATGCTGTGTGTGCGTGTGTATATATACTGCTTCTGTGTGTATGTATATATGCTGTGTGTGTATGTATATATGCTGCTTGTGTATGTATATATGCTGCTTGTGTGTGTATGCATATATGTTACTTGTGTGTGAATGTATATATGCTGTGTGTGCGTGTGTATATATACTGCTTCTGTGTGTATGTATATATGCTGTGTGTGTATGTATATATGCTGCTTGTGTGTGTATGTATATATGCTGCTTGTGTGTATGTATATATGCTGCTTGTGTGTGTATATATGTTACTTGTGTGTGAATGTATATATGCTGTGTGTGCGTGTGTATATATACTGCTTGTGTGTGTATGTATATATGCTACTTGTGTGTGTGTGTGTGTATATATGCCATGTATATGATAATAGTTAAAGCAACACTTACTGAGGTCCAACATCAATCTGTTTCTTGCTGACATTCAACTTATCAGTCGGCCAATTCAGTTGAAACCTGCTCCAAATAAAAACATCCATATTATAAGATTTCTGTTGACTGGAGAGGAGTCTAATTTGGTTTACAGGGAAAGTGTGTGGGGGAGGGGGTTATGATTTGGTTTATAGCAGGGAAAAGCGGATGTAAAATGATGATGATGATGATGATGATGATTCAGACATGTATTGTACAAGTTACGACATTTGTTTAATAAATATAGCCTTTTGAAATATATTCAAAATGTTAAGAAAGCCAGAGATAGGAAATTTTTATTTAGAAATATAGTCATTTTGATACACCCTGTATAATTTGGTTTATGGGGAGAGACAGGTAAGATTCCGATTTGGTTTATGGGGCGGTAAAGTTGGCTTACAATTTGGAAAGATAGACATGGAGTGAGATAGAGAGAAATAGATTGGGGGGGGGGGGGGGGGGGGCAGAGATTTAACCCTAGTGGTAAGGGTGTTGGACTTACGATCGTAATGTCATGGGTTCGATTCCTGGGTTGGGTTGAGCAACAAGTGTTCTTGAGCGAAAAACTACATTTCCCATTGCTCCAGGATACTCAGTTGAAAATGAGTAGCAGCAATAACTGTCCAGGGAGCAGTCTTGTCCTCTCAGTCGCTTCACTCCATGAAACCGGGATATGCACTGGCTCAACGCACTGCTTGCAGCACACAAAGGCTTCCATGCATATATACTACTAGATTTTCATGGTAAAGGCTTTACCTCACACAATTATCTCATATAATATCGAATCTATGAGATTTTGATATTATTTATTTTGAAAACAATACCTTAACATCAATATGAGTGACCGGTTACAGCCAGTTTGAACAGGAAGAGGTAAGAAAATTCTGGCCGGATACAGCTGGTTTAAATGTTAACGGGATAAAGAAAAAAATTAGAAATAGGGTAGAGAGAGACTGAGAGGGACAGGGAGAGCAAGATAGATGGTGAAAGGGTCAGAGACAAGGAGAGAGAGAGAGTACTTAACTTTGCTAGGTTTCAACCATGTCTAACTTAATAGCACCACCTGGCAAAGTCTTTCAAATCAGAATTTGCACACCATGGCCCACTCAAGTAAAGAGTTATTGTTTATGGAGGCATATCCAGGTGTAGGAGGTTTATCCGGGATTTCTTGAAGGAATTTGTCCAAAGACTTTTTGAATTTTATGGGGGTCAGTTTTTGTTTTAATGTGTTTTGGGTGTAATGTTAAAGAGAGCAGAGCCAATTGAAGTGAAATAATTGTGCCGTAATGTTATGAGATGCGAGTATAATGTAAGTTAAATATCATTACTGTACCTCACTGCAATTTCACGAAAGTTGATGATGTAAAACGTCTGGGGATCTGTGGACAAACAGACAGACAGATTATATTGATGTTTGTTGAGGGGATGATGTTATAAAAATGTGAAATGTTTTCAAATTCGAAACATTTTTGATGGCTAAGTATTTCATATTTTATATTTTGTTCAAACATTACACACATTATACATATATATATATATATATATATATATATATATAGTATAACTGAACAAAAAGAAAAACGAACACAGACATATACATATATGTGTTCAAATCGTAAGGGGCCAGATTCGCTAATCTGGTCCCTTACGATTTGAACACATATATGTATATTTCTGTGTTCGTTTTTCTTTTTTGTTCAGTTATATATATATAACATAGGTGTTGTAAGATACCAGATGGACCATAACGTACCAGAGTACTCAATACTTAGGGTAGTAGAGTGGGTAATAGGATATGGATATGTATGTACTGGGGGGGGGGGGGGGGGTATAATTAATGTTTAAAGATTAATTATCTTAGATATGGCATAATTATAAGAATCAGTTCTTGGTTAAAAGATAAAAGAAAGAAATAAAGGTTTTTCTTTCCTTCTTACCTTTGCCATGGAGCGTCAACTGTCCAGGGTTAAGAACCCAGAACTTCTTTGATGGTGATGGTTTCTTAGATAGTGATGGTGCTGGTGCTGGTGATGATGATGGTGGTGGTTGTGATACAGTCTGTTTATGAGCTGCTGGGGGCTGTTGTGGACTCGACATGTATGAAGACAAGCTGAGGAGGCTGTCACCACCGGGAGCTGCTACAGCAAAGTTTGTGGTGGCGGGGGTGGCGGAGCTGGAGTGGTCAGTACTGAGGGCGACATCCGGGTTGAAGGTGGCATCAGCATCCAGAGGATCAATCAAGCATGAAGAGTAGCCGGACACAAGCGATGCCTTTTCGACATCTTCCATGATGGAAGGAGACAAAATTACCATACTCCTGAAAACATTCAACGGAAATTTCAATGAAGAGAAACAAATGAAGGAATGATACAACTTGCCTCTAATGCGACAGACCTGTCTAACCCATGCTAGCATGGAAAATAGACTTTAAATGAGGATGATGATGACTATATTGTATTTTCACGGTAAAGGCTTTATCTCACATGATATCAAATCTATGAGATTTTGACATTATTTATTTTGAGAACAATACCTTAACATCAATAGGTGGTTAGTTATGGCTGGTTTGAACAGAGGTGAGGAAATTCTGACCGCATACAGTTGGTTTAAATGCTAAAGGGTTAAGTTAGTGTTTGGAACATAGCTTAACAAAGGTTCTGAGATAATATTATGCTGGAAGATATTTTCAGAGAAATATAAATATTCTAAATTCATTTTGATAGCAACCTGGCCAAAACCAGCTCTAGTTCTATTAAACTTAGATGCCCACTTATTCCTGAGAGGGTCGTGGGGGAAGGGTCCTCAACAACTCTCTCCAACAAATACTGTCAGAAGCAACCATCTCCAACTGATCTGGCTAGATCCCCAAGTGAGACCAGCCAAGCTCATAGATGTTATCCAACCATCTTGCTCGGAGTCTACCCCTGGGTCTCCTACCAGTTGGTTTCACCCATAAAATTTGTCCAGTGATTCTTTCCTGAAACATTCTAACCACATGTCCATAGTATAGGAGCTGGGATCTCTCAATTCAGAGAAGTAGTGGCTCTACCTGGAGTGACTCTCTGATCTATGAGTTATGTACTTTATCGAGTAATTTTACTCCAAGGACCCTTCGGTTCCTATTTAAAATCTTCCAACATAATCTTATAGATATAGTGTGAGAAGTTCATGGTCGGAACGCCTTCTATCATATGTCAATCAAGGTTGACCAAGGGTTAAACAATACAAACACCATCTACATAGTATTTATACATTAAATATAACACTCACACACATACAGATAGGCAGATATGCATGGACACATAGACACACAGACATACATATAAAAAGACACATATACAGACACAAATGCATAAACAGATATCCACATGCTGATACCCACACATATACACACATTCAGATTGACTTACACACACACCTATACATTCACATATAGACACACACAAACACTTATACAGCAATACACATAAACACCTCTACACTAACACACAAACACCTCTACACCCATATATCCTCACATTCACACAGTTCTATGCCAATACAGCAAGATCCAGAGAGACATGACCTCTGACATACGACCGTGACCTCTGGCGTCACGCAGTAATAGAGTACCCGACCTCCCATGGGTACAAGCTGAAGCATATAGACAATATGCCCCCACACCCTCCCACTGCAAAGTGGTCGTGGAGGTGCCACGGCAAAAAAGCACCCAGCCCACACTGTAAAGTGGACATGTAGGCGCCACGGAAAAAAGCACCCAGCACTCACTGTAAATGAGGTTGGTGTTAGGAAGGGCATCCAGCTGTAGAAATCAAGCCAAAATCAGTTCCTGTATGAGCAAGGCATGGTCAGCCGACCAGACACTGCCCACAACAGGACAACCCGTCTAACCCATGCTAGCATGGAAGAACGGACGTAAAACGATGATGATGATGACATGGTATTATAGAAATAGAAAGATTGGTTGAGGAATAAGAAATATCAACTTACTCTTCATTGTCTAACATTTGGTTACTGGTGGAATGTCTGATACAGTTCCCTCGGTTCACTATTGCTGAAACAACAACATATATAAGTATATGTGTGTGTGTATATATAAAACTGAAATTGTCTGTGTGTGTGTGTGTATTGTTGCTGTGCTGATAAGCGTTCTGGCATTGATACACTGGTTGGATGCCCTTCCTAACACGATGTGTGTGTGTCCTAATTTTTGCAAAGTCTATACAAATCCACATTTCTACTCCAATTGACTTCAAACTTGCATTTATATATTCCTTGCGGTCTAAAGATATTAACTGCAGCTTTTATTTTTCAATTTTCTGTTGTTAAAGGGGTGCTAGGTGCCGGTTTTCTATCTCTCTGTCTTTCTTAGTCAGTCTTTTTAGATAGATCCATAGCTATAACGTCGCACACTTATAATATGTCTGTATGTCTACTATCTGCATTACGACATTATGAAAACATTATTCTCATTGCTGACGTATTATCTTCGCTATTTTCCGTTCATTGTCAGGGAACGTCTTCATGAACCACAGTATAGTCTTCCTGTTTTCCTTTGGTTGCATCCACAGGCCAACATGGAATGGACTTCATAGTAGTCAGTTTATTGAGGTAGAAACAGAAAGGTCTCAAATATGCCGTCCAAAAAACACATTGACAACAACGAAAAACGCTAACATCAACGCAGAATGATACATTGTAGGTCGCTTTAACCCGTCTTTTATTAATCAAAAAACTTCTTGCCAATAAACATTAACCCTTTGTGCGCCATTCATCTAACTGTAGACCAACAAATACCAACTAAACGGAGCGTTGACAAGAACGATGGCGAATGACTCTTTGAGGGAAGCAGTTTCCTCCCGAGCTGTTAGTTCACGCGGGATTCTCTGCTACACTTTTTCGTAATAATACCGAACGTATTGCTGGTCGCTCCTTCCTTCAAAAGCCGTACAAAGCGGACATGTGCATTGGGCAGATGGATCGGGTGCAAATCTACACCAGGTCTACGCGAGAAATTTGCAAGGGACTGCACCGAGAGGGATAGAGAGAAAGAGTAACTTAGTGGAAAGAGTGCGAATGAACTTTTGAGGTAAGTAGCCTACGCCTTACTGCTATGACACTGGAACCTTCTGCCAACTTAACCTGTGACTTTCTCTTTCACAGTTACTCCAATAGGCCAAAATAGAGTGGAAACGCCAGGAGATAACTGTCACAGAAGGAGTATGAAAAGAAGGGGCTCAACAATATTTCTATGAACAATGCACGTAGACAGCTAAACTGTACTTTCACCTTCTTAATTTTCTCCAAATAAAACAAGTTCCCTGTCGGTATATTTTCGTGAGTTTTTAACAGGCACTCACAAATAAACGTTTCTCATTGGAGGTGCTATTACCAATGTTCTTACCCGTGCAATGCCAAGATACACTGCTAGTATATATATATATATATATATATATGTGCGTGTGTATATATATATGTGTATATATATTTACGCTACTCGACCACAGCAACAGCATGATAAATAGGATTAGAAAGAGTTTAATTAGATTTTTCAAAAACCTGGGCCTCAGCATAGACATAGAAAATAATAGAAAGATAGTTAACTTCCTGGACGTTACCCTCAATCTAGAATCCGGCCTCTACTACCCGTACCACAAGCCGAACAAGTGCCCCAAGTACGTAAATGGCAACTCCAGCCATCCCGGTTCAGTCAAGAGGGCCATAGTAAATAGCGTATCCTGTAGTATCAGTGGAGGCACATGGAGGCACATAGCGTATCCTGTAGTATCAGTGGAGGCACATGGAGGCACATAGCGTATCAGTGGAGGCACATGGCATAGTGGTTAGAGCATTGGCCTTGCAATCGAAAGGTTGTGAGTTCAATTCTCAGACCGGGTGATGTGTTGTTTCCTTGAGCAAGACACTTTATTTCACATTGCTCCAGTTTACTCAGCTGTAGAAATGAGATGATAGGGACTGGGGTCCCTATCATTCCACTGCAAAGTGGTCGTGGAGGTGCCACGGCAAAAAAGCACCCAGCACTCACTGTAAATGAGGTTGGTGTTAGGAAGGGCATCCAGCTGTAGAAATCAAGCCAGAATCAGTTCCCGTCCCACCCTTGCAAGCAGGGAAAAGTGGACGTAAAATGAAATGATGATGATGTAGGATTTCTTCTCTGTCAGCTAGCCAGGAAACCTTCAATAGCGTAGTTAGCTATTATAATAATGCAGGTTACCAGGAGAAAATTAAGTATATACCCAATCTAATGAATAACGTTACCACTGACAGTAACACGTCGGAAGGAACCAACGATGGGGACAACACAACTAGGACTACATTACTCATCCCTGAAACCACACTACAGAATAATCCTACTGCTAACCATGGCTTATTAAGAACGGACTTCGCCTACATTGGAAAAGGAGGTAGACAGCACGGTGTGGAGGTGTGGGCCCGGGGGGTGAGCGTGGAAGGTACGAGCCGCATCCCTCGCTACGAACGGGGACCACTCAGTTTGGGGTGCTCCGATCGGCATAACAAACCCACTGGGCAACAACGAACTGGGGGGCATAGCCCTTCCAGACGCCCACGGCAACTGCATTACGCATACTCAGACGGAATGGGTGCAGGGACTGGTGACTACAACAGGAAGTGAACCTGTTCCCGCAATATCATTTGGTTTAACCCCGCCATCTGCGCCGGTTTGCGCAACAACCTAGCGGCCTCTTTTTTCAGGGCTTTGGATAAGCACTTCCATAAGCAGCACCGGTACCGCGCCATTTTCAACAGGCACACTATTAAATTGTCCTACTCCACAACTAGAAACTTAGCGCAAAATATAGAAGCCTTAAACCGAAGTAGATTGAAAAACGTCCGCGACTCCGGGGAGACCACCAACTGGGATAAGGCGCACCACGCAAATGCCCCTTCCTTCGATGATAACATCTTGAACCATGAACGACCAAGGAATCATACAATGCGATCCGGTGATCCGGGCAGCAACACCCCCTCCGAGTTGTAACTGTAGAAACCCCAGTAACTGCCCCCTGGAACAACACTTCCGGTTAGCGCCAGTTATATTATAACACTTATTACATCGCTTATATAAACATTCATATATTTCCGTCGCTAATTTTCTCCTAATTGCAGTTTATATATAATATCATCTTTTTTAAATGTATCGTGGATTACTTTACTGATTACAGAAGACAGTGTAACACAGTCTCTCTTCAATTTCTGAACATATTCTGAATTACGATTTTATTTGACGTGTCATATCTAAATAGATATATATTGGTGTATAATATCAATATGCACACATGTTAGCAGAAAACCACCCGAAGGGTGTTTTATCTGCTAGTAATAATAATAATAATTATAATTACCATCGTTGTTATATGTGGGCAGCTGAGCAGTGACATTGATGATGGACAAATTAGCAAAGAAAACAGAAAAACCGCTCTCACTACAATAGCCAGCATTATCTGAAAATATAAAGATTGAGGCAAAAATGAATTACTAAACCATGGTTATTAATTATGCAATTATAATTACTCAACTCCATAACTAATTATCTAACACTCTGCTGTCTTAAAATTGGGAAGGACACATGAGATAATGTAGTCCTAACTATACTATGTCTGAATAAAAGATGGGATGGCCATGACTGGAACATCATCATCATCATCATCATCACCGTTTTAAGTCCGTTCTTCCACGCTAGCATGGGTTAGACGGGTTGTCCTGTTGTGGGCAGTGTCTGGTCGGCTGACCATGCCTTGCTCATACAGGAACTGATCTGGCTTGATTTCTACAGCTGGATGCCCTTCCTAACACCAACCTCATTTACAGTGAGTGCTGGGTGCTTTTTCGTGGCGCCTACGGTGACCATATACATACACACACACACACATTTATATACATATTTCAGCCTAGATCAATTAAATCAGGGCTAACTACTAATATATAATATATCATCATCACCGTTTAACGTCCATTTTTCCACACTGGCATGGGTTAGACGAGTTATCCTGTTGTAAGCAATGCCAGGTCAGGTGACCATATACATACACACACACACACATTTATATACATATATCTAGTATATCTACCATATCTTCTTTGTCCACTTATTCCTGGGAGGATTGTGGGCGCAGAGTCTTCAAGTTGATGATGATGATGATGGTAATGATGTTGATGATGTTAATGATGATGTTGAGGATAAAAATAATGATGATGATGTTAATGATGATTATGTCAACGATCTGTTGTGTGCCCAACAGCTGTGTTAACCATGGCTTATCACAGCCAGTTTAATGTTGATATTAATGATGATGACAATATACTATGTTAACCCTTTAGCATTTAAACCAGCCATATCCGGCCAGAATTCTCTCACCCATTTCTGTTCAAACTGGCCCCAACCAGCCCCTCATACGTACACTAAGGTATTGTTTGCAAAATAATATCAAAATCTCATAGATTCGATATTATGTGAGATAATAGTGAGGTAAAGCCTTTACCGTGAAAATACAATAGAATATATAGAGTAATGTAAATGCTAAAGGGCTACCATGGCTATTCACAGCCAGTTTAATGTTGATGATGATGCTGATAATGATGCTGATACTGATGACAATGTACTGTGTTAATCTTGATGTTGATAATGATTTCTACTATAGGCACAAGGCCAGCAATTTTGGGGGAGAGGAAAGTGCATTACTGGTGCTTTGTTTTATCGACCTCATAAAGATGAAAGGCAAAGTTAACCTCGACGGGATTTGAACTCAGAACGTAAAGGGCCATACATTATACTGCAAAGCATGGTGTCTGATGCTCTACCGATACTGCCAATTCACCGCCCTACCATTGATGATGATGATGATGACAATGTACTGTGTTAACCATGGCTCTTCACAGCCAGTTTTACTTACAGTTCATCTCTGGTGTGCTGTCTTCATCAGCAAAAGCCACCATAAACCACTCACAATAATTCCAATTGTGTTTACTCTTTGTACCAAGTTTTGTCATCAGCCTAAAACAACACATAACACACATGATATGGATACAAGCTGTTTATACACAACACTTACACATCTACAGTTATTACACACAACCTTTACACATCTACAGCTCTTATGCACAACACTTACACATCTACTGTTACCATATACACAACCATTACACATCTACACATAGAACACACAAATTTTCCAGTTATTTACACACAACCTTTACACATCTACAGCTCTTACACATCTACTGCTACCATATACACAACCATTACACATCTACACATAGAACACACAAATTTTCCAGTTATTTACACACAACCTTTACACATCTACAGCTCTTACACATCTACTGCTACCATATACACAACCATTACACATCTACACATAGAACACACAAATTTTCCAGTTATTTACACATAACCTTTACACATCTACAGCTCTTACGCACAACACTTACACATCTACTGCTACCATATACACAACCATTACACATCTACACATAGAACACACAAATTTTCCTGTTATTTACACACAACCTTTACACATCTACAGCTCTTACGCACAACACTTACACATCTACTGCTACCATATACACAACCATTACACATCTACACATAGAACACACAAACTTTCCAGTTATTTACACACAACCTTTACACATCTACAGCCACTATACAAACATTTACACATCTACAGCAACTACACACAACCTTACACAGCTACTATACACAACCATTACACATCTACAACTGGTATACTAGAATTCAAGAAGGGTGTCTCACCATCTCATGTGTTGCCGAGCCACTTCGTCGCCATGGTATACAGTTATATAAGCAGGTAAGCTTAAGGCCCCTTTCTTACATGTCAGTGTTACATCCTAAAGTAAAATAGATGATATATATACATATGTGTGTGTGTGTCTGTACATATATATATAAATATATATATGTTGGTTGTTTACCGAAATGATGGCTGTCACCGAAATATATATAGCAGTACATCTTTAATAAACAAAGCCAAATTTTAAATATTTGACTTAATTATTTTATTTTATATTTCATTTCATTTCATTTTTACGTCCGCTTTTTCCCTGCTTGCAAGGGTGGGACGGGAACTGATTCTGGCTTGATTTCTACAGCTGGATGCCCTTCCTAACACCAACCTCATTTACAGTGAGTGTTGGGTGCTTTTTTGCCGTGGCACCTCCACGACCACTTTGCAGTGGGATGATAGGGACCCCAGTCCCTATCATCTCATTTCTACAGCTGAGTAAACTGGAGCAATGTGAAATAAAGTGTCTTGCTCAAGGAAACAACACATCACCCAGTCTGAGAATTGAACTCACAACCTTTCGATTGCAAGGCCAATGCTCTAACCACTAAGCCATGATATATATATATCATCATCATCATCATCATTTTACATCCGCTTTTCTCTGCTTGCAAGGGTATATATATATATATATATATATTTGGCTTAGAAAGGATGGCAGAATAAGAGTAGTAGAGAACTCTATCGGGTAGCTAGGAGAGAAGCTAGACAACAAGTATACGTTGCAAAGAGGGAAGCAGAGGATCATAAGTTCAAGCATATTCTACGTGAGGACCAAAGACGTGATGTGTTCAGGATTGCGAGGCAATGTGTCAAGGAGAATTGTGATATTGATGGGGAGACGTGCGTCCATAATGACGATGGTATACTCGCCCTCACTGATACTGATATTGGAAGTGTCACTACGAGAGACTACTGAATGAGGAGAATTAATGGAATAAAGATAGTCTGCCCCACATTTATCCAACAGGAGGACCAGCTGTGCAAGTTAATGGTAGTATAGTAAGTAAGGCAATCAGAGATATGAAGACAGGCAAGGCAGCTGGGCCTTTGGAGATAGTTACTGAAATGTTGAAGGTATCTGGAATGGTCACCTGGATAGTAAACCAAGTAATACAGAATGGGGTCATACCAAATGACTGGCATAGCAGCAGCATCGTCAACTGTTACAAGGGCAAAGGAGACACTCTGGACAGAGGAAACTATAGGGGCATTAACCCTTTAGCATTCGCATTAATTTTCAAATGTCATGCTCATCTGGTCGCATTATTTTGAGTTAATCATACTCAAGAGGGTTGTGAAGTTTATTTGTTTGTAATTTTCTTAATTTTCTGTGTGCAGGCTTGAAATTTTGTCGGTAGATGTTTAAATATCAATAATATACAATTATATAATTTTACCTGATTTTTTTGGTCAAATTTGACTTTTATGGGCAGGTGAAATTAATTAATAGGGGCATTTGAAGTATCAACCAGGTGCAAATACTGGTTTAATTTTAAATACGTTGTTTTCAGCATAATACTTGATATATAAGGATCACTAAACCTTATATCAGTGTTCCAGTAATTCCAGTCTTGGAAATTGTTTTATACCGAACATAATATTTACGGTAAAAAATGCTTGCATTTCCGCAGCATCTGTCGGTCGCCAAACAGATCGGGTTTTCCTCAAATTGAAATCTTTTGTTGGGCATATCGATTAATCTCTTCTGCCACAACTTCGAAGAAAGTTAGTGGTAAAAACAAAAAGAAATAATCCAGTGCTTTAGCATCGGGAGCTAATGTGTGTTGTGGACCAGTATTTTGAATAAAATCAGGAACATATATTGGTGTGGTATTTTTCAACCACGTTGCTGTAATATTTTCAATGGCGTCCTGGAGATCTCCGTTTTCACTTTGAAAACAACAATCATCGTCGGATGAAATTTCAGAAATGTAAACATCTGATTCATTTGAAGATAAATCACTAATATTATCTTTTGTTTCTTGTTCATTCTGAATGTCGTCGTGTGTAAAACCTTCAAGGTCGGTATCGCTACCGATTTCACAAGCAATGTTGATACAGAAAAAATCTGTTCTACTTTCAACATAAAAAAAACACATGTTGTTTTAAGTTGTTTCACTATATTAAGTGTTAATTTTCGTGGTAAGGGCCTAATCTCACAGTAATCTCGAATTGACGAAATTTTGATGATGGTTTGTTTATTTTTAGAACGATATTTTAGTATGGGTGTTATCAGCCGGTTTTGGGCAGTTTGAACAAATGAAGGGGAAATATTTTCGGCCGGTTTAGGGCAGTTTGAACACTAAAGGGTTAAATTAGTTGACCAGGTCATGAAAGTCACAGAAAGAGTTATTACTCAACTGATTAAGGACCAAATTGATCTAGATGAAATGCAGTTTGGGTTTGTGCCAGGTAAAGTACCACGGATGCTCTTTTCCTTGTACGGCAACTACAGAAGTACCTAGCTAACAGTAAAGCCCTCTACTTAGCTTTGGTTGACCTGGAGAAGGCTCTTGACAGAGACCCACGCACCTTAATCTGGTGGGCTCTTAGAAAACTAGGAGTGGAAGAATGGCATGTGAGAGCTATACAAGCCATGTATAGAGGAACAGTCAGTAAGGTTAGAATTAACAATGAATATAATGAAGAATTTAGCATAATAGTAGGGGTTCACCAAGGCTCCGCCCTTAGCCCCCTCCTGTTTATTATTGTCCTACAGGCTATAACAGAAGGGTTTAAGACTGGCTGCCCATGGGAACTTCTATATGCAGATGATCTAACTCTCATAGCTGAATCCATGGCTGAACTAGAGAAGTTCCAAACATGACAGCATGGCCTAGAATCAAAAGGCCTTAGAATCAACTTGTCTAAGACTAAAGTTCTAGTATGTAAAAAGGAGAATAAGACACAGGTGCCCTCTGGGAAATGGCCATGCTCAGTGTGTAAGAAAGGAGTGGGTAGAAATTCCATTTTATGTCCCAAATGCAAACTATGGGTACATAAAAGATGTAGTGGAATCACAGGTAAACTATCTAAGAATGTAGATTTTATGTGGCCAATGCTCAGGTGCAGTAAGTAGCAAGGACCCACTGGATGCTATCTCCTTCAACTGCCCAGATGGTTCTATAGAAATAGTAGACACTTTCCGTTATCTGGGTGACAAAATCAGCAGTGGAAGAGGGTGCTCTGAAAGAGTAATAGCCAGAGTTAGAACGGGATGGAAAAAGTTCAGAGAGCTAATACCGCTGTTGGCCACAAGGGGATTTTCTCTAAAAGTGAAAGACAGATTGTATGATGCTTGTATACAAACGGCGATATTATATGGTAGTGAGACCTGGGCGTTGTGTGCTGAAGACTTGTGTAGATTAGAAAGAAATGAAGCTTGCATGCTCCAATGGCTGTGTAATAGTAATGTGTGCAAACGACGAAGCATAAACGAATTGAGAGAGAGAGACTAAGCATAAGAGGTATCAAATGTTGTGTTCTGGAGAGGAGATTGAGTTGGTACGGTCATGTGATGCGTATGAAGGACAGCTGTATAAAAAAGTGCAGGACAATGAAAATTGATGGAAACTACGCAGTGGGTAGACCAAGAAAAACCTGGGACCAGGTGATAAAAACTGACCTTGCTCACTTACACCTCTCTAAGACAATATCTTAGGTATATATATATATATATATATATACCTTAAAATAAAAACATTGCCTAATGCCAACCTCATTTACAGTGTGGGCTGGGTGCCTTTCATTGTGGCAACATGACCACTTTACAGTGTGTACTGAGTGCTTTTTGTTGTGAGACCTACACGCCCACTTTACAGTGAGTACTGGGTGATTTTTGTTGACACCTACACGGCCAGTTTACAGTGTGGGCAGGGTGCTTTTTATCATGGCACCTACACTGCCACTTTTCAGTGTGTACTGGGTGCCTTTTATCATAGCACCTAAACAGCCACTCTACGGTGTGTACTGGGTGCTTTTTGATGTGACATATATATACGATATATTTACCCGTCTTTCATTCGGCTTCAAAATACCATTTTCAGGTTTTACTGTCAAAACACTGCTTTCAGCAAGTAGGGTCTCTTCAGAATCTAGAAGTTGACAAAATTAGAGATTAGATTACATGCAATATGTTAATAGGTAGAGAAATACAACACACAGCATACAGGAATCAGAAATAGAAATAACAGCAACATAGCCATCAAATCACAATCCCAAAGTCTTAAGAAAAGGAAGGACACATTACATAGTAAACTCTGGGATATAATGAGGTCTATAAAATGTTGACGTGCTATAAAATGTTATGTGTGTGAGTATATATATATATATATATATTGGAAAATGTGTGTAATCCTTGGTACAGTTAGGTATATTAAGACAGGGGGGAAGAAAAAATGGCTTCACTTGTGCTTTCAACAAATTTATTTTCTTCACAAAATCCAAAAAGAATTTTTTTCCGGATTAGAAAAAAAAATTTTTTTTTCCATAAAAATTTTTTTTAAGAAAAAAAAAAGTTTTTTCTAATCCGTAAAAAAATTCTTTTTGGATTTTGTGAAGAAAATAAATTTGTTGAAAGCACAAGTGAAGCCATTTTTTCTTCCCCCCTGTCTTAATATATATATATATATATATATCAATTCTCAGACTGGGTGATGTGTTGTTTCCTTGAGCAAGACACTTTATTTCACATTGCTCCAGTTTACTCAGCTGTAGAAATGAGATGATAGGGACTGGGGTCCCTATCATTCCACTGCAAAGTGGTTGTGGAGGTGCCACGGCAAAAAAGCACCCAGCACTCACTGTAAATGAGGTTGGTGTTAGGAAGGGCATCCAGCTGTAAAAATCAAGCCAGCATCAGTTCCCGTCCCACCCTTGCAAGCAGGGAAAAAGCGGACGTAAAAATGAAATGAAAATGAAAAATAGCCATCAAATCACAATCCCAAAGTCTTAAGAAAAGGAAGGACACATTACATAATAAACTCTGGGATATAATGAGGTCTATAAAATGTTGACGTGCTATAAAATGTTATGTGTGTGTGTGTGTGTATATATATATATAATCTTTATGTAAGTAAGGCAATATTATAATACCTCAAGGTACGTTTTTAAATCTACATATCATTTGCTCTATACATATGTACAAAATACTAGTTTGTTTCTCAACTGATATATCCATGTATATATCGTTTATAAATATATTATATTATAGATGCTCTGAACAGAAGTTTATTCAGCTTTTTACTGAGGAACATTATTGATAAATATTTTATATATATTGATAAAACCTAAAATTAACATATATATATATATATATATATACATATATATATATATATATATATATATACAGTAAGTCCTCAACTTACAAACGAGTTACGTTCCAAGAGGCTGTTGGTTAGTTGATTTGTTCGTAAGTTGATTGTCTAATACATTACATATCAGTAAGCCTATATATGTTACATTGATACTGCAGGTTTGTATATGAGATATATATATATAGTATATAGAGATACATGCACACACGTATATATATATATATATATATGCAAAAGGTAAACAGAAGTAACAAAGCAAACAACACAGTACAATGAAGAAATATAATATTTTGACATTTGATATAGTAGGAAAAGAGTCTTTATATTTCAGAAACTAGTCCTTCATCAGAAGATATAATGAGAAAGATGAACTGAAAAGAAAGAGAGTAAGAAGAAGGGACGTGCAGATTCAGTCAGATATATGCACACACACACACATACACACACACACGCACGCATATACACACACACACACACACACACACGCACGCATATACACATCCACACATTCAGTTAATTTTTTTCCTTGCCTGTAAAGACTTTGATACAGAAGAAACCATCACGGAAACCAACATTTCTAAGAGAAAACATCTGTTTTACAGGTGGCGTTGTGGTCTGTTCCACTTCCAACACACCAGAAGTGGGTTCTACAAGTCGTACATCACTTTTGGCACCGTAACCCAACAACGGAATCTAAAATAGAAAGAGACAGAAAGATAGATACAGATTAGATTAGGAGGAGACCACAGATAAAAAAAGGTACTCGATATGTTAGTAGAGTATAGACATATTTAGCGTAGAAGAACGGACGTAAACCGGTGATGATGATGATGATATGATGAAATGAGTTCTACATGACAAGAACTGGTTCATCATCATCATCATTTTACGTCCGCTTTTCCCTGCTTGCTAGGGTGGGATGGGAACTGATTCTGGGTTGATTTCTACAGCTGGATGCCCTTCCTAACACCAACCTCATTTACAGTCAGTGCTGGGTGCTTTTTTTGCCGTGGCACCTCCACGACCACTTTGCAGTGGAATGATAGGGACCCCAGTGTTGTGTCCTTGAGCAAGACACTTTATTTCACATTGCTCCAGTTTACTCAGCTATAGAAATGAGATGTTAGGGACTGGGGTCCCTATCATTCCACTGCAAAGTGGTTGTGGAGGTGCCATGGCAAAAAAGTACCCAGCACTCACTGTAAATGAGGTTGGTGTTAGGAAGGGCATCCAGCTGTAGAAATCAAGCCAGAATCAGTTCCCGTCCCACCCTTGCAAGCAGGGAGAAAGTGGACGTAAAATGAAATGATGATGACAGCATGGAAAATGGACGTTAAACGATGATGATGATATATATATATATATATATGTGTGGGTGTGTGTGTAAAAGGTAAACAGAAATAACACAATCGGTACAATATATGGAAGGAATATATTAGTTTAACATTTGAAATAGGAGGAAGACTGTCTTAACGTTTTAGACACTAGTCCTTCATCAGAAAAAAAGACTAGCGTCTGAAACATTATATGTCATATATGAGGTACTTACCACAAGTTTGAATGAACCACCAGAAGACATAAATATGTTAATCTTTCCCTTGACATAACAAGACTGTGTTGGGTAGAAGACAACAGTGATGGGGTAGATCTCGTTCGGTGGAATCACTATACTCTTTGACTCCGACAACAGGCCGTGGAATTTCATCACACAAAACTGCAAAATATGGAGAGAAAAATTTACATTATTTTCATTTTAACCCTTTTGTTAACAATAATATACACACCCACGATATTTTAGTGTAGGTGTTTTCGGGTGGTTTGAACAAATGAAGGGGAAATAATTTTGGGCACTTTCGGGCAGTTTCAACACTAAAGGGTTAAATGATAAAAATGGTTTCTGATTTATGCACAAGGCCAACAATTTTTTTTTTTCAGGAGTGATTAATAAAAGCACCCAGTCTACCCTGGAAAGCGGTCATATTGGTGTCTCGGCAAAAAGCAGCCAGCCCACCCTGTAAAGTGGTCATGTAGGTGACATGACAAAAAGCACCCAGTCCACACTATAAAGCGATTGTATAGGTGCCATAATAAAAAGTACTCAGTACACACTGTAAATGTGGTTGGCATTAGGAAAGGTATCCAGCTGTAGCAACCAAGCCAGAATCAGTTTTGTATGAGCAAGACACTGATACCTCATCTGATTTGTCTCATAACAGGACAACACATCAAACCCATGCTAGCATGGAAAAATGGGTGTTAAACAGTGATGATGATGATCAATGACAATAAGATCAATAACAAAGAAATCTTACCTTGAAAGAATTCAGATCAGAGTTAATAAACAGATTAAGCTTGGCAGTTAAGTTGGAGCCATTCTTTAAATTTAGAGAAATTTCTCTGGAAAAAAAGAGGAAAAGGGACATTTTTTAACATCACATTGTAGATAGGAACAACCTTACCTTCTGAGTTCAAATCAACTGAGATTAACTTTACCTGTCATCCTTACGGGGTTGATAAAATAAAGTACCAGTAATGTACTGGGTTAATTGCTGGCCTTGTGCCCAAAGTAGAAATCATCATCATCATCATCATCATCATCATTTTACGTCCACTTTTCCCTGCTTGCAAGGGTGGGACGGGAACTGATTCTGGCTTGATTTCTACAGCTGGATGCCCTTCCTAACACCAACCTCATTTACAGTGAGTGCTGGGTGCTTTTTTGCCGTGGCACCTCCACGACCACTTTACAGTGGAATGATAGAGACCCCAGTCCCTATCATCTCATTTCTACAGCTGAGTAAACTGGAGCAATGTGAAATAAAGTGTCTCGCTCAAGGAAACAACACATCACCCGGTCTGAGAATTGAACTCACAACCTTTCGATTGCAAGGCCAATGCTCTAACCACTAAGCCATGTGCCTCCAGAAATATTATTATTATTATTATTATTACAACTTCATTAGGGAGGGTGGGTTGGCAGTATCGGCAGAGCGTCGGACAACATGCTTTGCAGTATACAGTTTCATCCTTTTACATTCTGAGTTCAAATCCTGCCGAGGCTAGCTTTGCCTTTCATCCTTAGGGCAAAGCTAACTTTGGTGGGATGTGAACTCAGAACGTAAAGGGTCGTAACCATATACCACAATGGATGTCTGGTGCACTAATGATTCTGACAATCCACGATTAAAATAATAATTGTTTCTACTTTAGGCACAAGTCCAGCAATTTGAAGGGGGAGGAGTAAGACGATTAAATCAACACCAGTGCATTACTGGTGCTTAATTCTATCGACCCTGTAAGGATGAAAGGCAAAGTTAACCTTGGTGGGATTTGAACTCAGAATGCAAACTTATAGTAATAGTAATAATAATAGTTTTCTTTATTAACCACAAAGGGTTTACATCAAGAAAAACATTATGACAGTACAGTGTGTGTTTGTGTGTTGGTTTTGCAAGTAAACAAATTTTAACAATGTAAAACAAAAAGATAATAAAATTAAAACAAAGAAGGATCCTCAATAATAAAGGTAAAAAAATGATGCTTACTTCTTATCGCCCAGCGCGACACCACCAAAGTTGAGGTCTGTGAGGTTTGAGACAATCTTGGATTTCAACTTATTAGTTATAACTTCTCCGAGGACTGGGATTCCATAAGCGGGTCCAGAAGGTTCCAAATACATCACCAGTTCCCTGTGTGGGGGTAGGATAACACATAAACAGATACAGTTGATATGTAATGGTGAAGTGAGGATTATACAGTGGAGGAGGGTGGAAGAAGATGAGCAGGAGGGTATGGTGGTGGGGGAAAAAGGAATATGAAGTAGTGAGGAGGTGGAGGAGAGCAATAATATAATAGTAATGGTTTCTGATTTAGGCACAAGGTAAAAGATTTGAGAGGAAGGGAAAGTCGATTAAATCGTCCCCAGTGCATTACTGGTGCTTTATTTAATTGACCCTGTAAGGATGAAAGGCAAAACTAACCTTAGTGTGGTTTAAACTCTGAACTAAAGGGACAAACTATATGCCGCTCAGCACGTTTTCCAATGATAATAATAAAGAATACTTTTTTTTTAAATGTTTAGTCAGGAAGCAAGAGGATTTGGAGTGGGGGTGGAGATAATGGGGTCACTGCAAGGTCAACGAGGTCAGTGTGATAGTTCAGTATGAGGTCAACATGAAAGGTCAGCATTTGGAGCTGGTGTGAGAGATTAACATATGGTAAAAACATGAGGTCAGTGTGACAGTTCAACATGAGGTCAGTGTGACAGTTCAACATGAGGTCAGTGTAATAGGTCAACACGAGGTCAGTGTGACAATTCAACATGAGTGGTCAACATAAGAAGTCAATATGAGATCAACACAAGAGGTTTGTCAGAAGCTACTGGGAGGTGAATGTGAGTTCAAAGCTACAAATCAATACAGTAGATCAGAGGTTCAGAAGTGGGCATTACCACCCCCACCAGGGAGCACTGAGGCCTAAAAGGAGGTGGGCGTGGTAGAGAAAAAGGGGACGTTGGGAGGAACAGAGAGACTGTGTCATTCTGCCCATGCAAGTGAATATTATTATAGTATTGTATACATATAATATAATAGTATATTAAATATTTAAATGATACATATTATATATATAGTAAAATAAAAAAGATATATTTATTTATACATAGTATATATTATATTATTTACTAGCAGTGGTACCCGGCATTGCACGGGGTAAGGTATTTTGGAAGGCAGGCCGCCAACAGACCTAATCGTGGAAAAACTGCATGCCTGGACAATATGTAAAGAAAATACACCGAATACTCTGATGGCTGGATAATCTTTAAGATTTTCCTCAATGAAGCAGGAAAAATTTTCACCTAATGTGGGCCCTAAGGGATCAAGAAAATGAATTTTTTTTATGTGCATAATATGCCTTGAAATTTCAGGAAAATCGGGTAGATGTAACACATCCAAAGAGCCTTAAAAAAACTGAAAAAATGAAGTTTTTCACCTAATGCGGGCTCTAGGCCATAAAAAAGTTGGATTTTCTTTGCTCACCGTATGAAGAAGAGACTGACTAATACATAGTTACAATTTCAAGGAAATAACACTCCCTGAAACATTAGTAATACACATGTAAAGTTTGAAAAAAATCGGTTGGGTACTTCTCGAGTTTTAGGGTTTCAAACTCACAGACACACACACACAGACATCTTCAGTTTTATATATATAGATTATATATAAATTAACGATTCTATTTATTATATATTATTTACAATTTTTGTGTAGGCAGCTCTCTCTAGAAATATTGCTGAGGGGGGGGGGGGGGGTATTACATGGCGTGAGGGGGGGGGGGTCCAAAAGTTTGAGAACCTCTGCAAGTAGATCAATTTGAAGAGAGAAATATTTTAGAAAAAAAAAAGGGTCACTCACATGTTGTATAATTTGACCGATTCATCAGTTGGTTGGAATTTAATATCTACATTGGCCACCTGACCAACAGATATTGTCCTCTGGTTACTGTCCAAGCTGAAGACGCTCTCGTTTTTATTGACATACAGACTGACAGTGAGGTCAAATGTACCAGAGTTTAACAGGGTCACCTTGTGATTACAGGTCATTGTTAACGAAGTCTCCATCTTGATGAGCTGGTGAAAGTAGCAATGGTGAAATAAGAAGATATTTTATAAAACAACACAATAGTAATAATACTTGTTTTTTACTTTTGGCACAAGGCCAGCAATTATCCCAGTGCATTACTGGTACTTTACTTCATCGACCCCGTAAGGATAAAAGGCAAAGTTAACCTCAGCGGGATTTGAACCTAAACCATAAAGGGCCGTAACTCTATGCTGCAATGCACGGCGTCCGAACCTCTACCGATTCTGCCAATCCACCGGTACTTTCTTATATTCATATATTCTAGAATATAAGTCAACAACACCCTCCAATTTTATGTTGAAATTAATGCAAGATTTTACAGCTCTAGCATCACTCCATCATAGTCAGTCGATCACCAAGATACTCTCATGGAATGACCAAATGAGGTTTATTTTTCAACATAGTCCCCAGAAAGAACCAATGCAGTTATTAATAAGAAAAGTCGAAATTAATGCATGCAAGATTTCACAGTTCTAGCATCACTACTTCATAATCAACCTATGAACTTTTCAGCCGACCCTTGCAACTTAGTAAAACTTGCTCCGTGGTCGGGTCATCTAGGATTAGACCAGCAAACCCTCTCCTCTCTCACACCCCAGCCCAGCAAGCCTTCTAGGGAGTTAAACAACACCAACAGCAAACATATATATTTACTTACATCGACTCCATTGACAATCTGTAACTTGAAGATGCCAGCCACCACGTCGAGGTTGATGATAGCGAGAGGTGGCAGAGATTTAGGAACATCCAACTGTATTTCAAGAAGTCCAGCGAGTGAGACAGACTTACTGTTGTCTAAATAGTGAAAGATAAACATAAGAAATGGAAAAACAGCTAAATATATATATATATATATATATATATATATATGTATATATATATATATATATATATATATGCAAAAGTTTTATTTAAAATTGTTGGGTTACAACAAGTAAATATTTTATAACTGATATAAAGCACTCGACAAGTTTTTGGAGTAGATATACGATATTAAACAAATGGAAACTATATTTATTTCATTATACATATTTCGGGGATACCATATTAAAAATATGGCATGCCTTCGTCAGATAAAATACAATATATAAACAGTTTTATAAATAATTTTGACGTACCATAAATATGAGCTTCCTACATAATGGTCGCTCATTATTACGTCAAAATTATTTATAAAACTGTTTATATATTGTATTTTATCTGACGAAGGCATGCCATATTTTTAATATGGTATCCCCGAAATATGTATAATGAAATAAATATGGTTTTATAAATATAGTTTCCATTTGTTTAATATCGTATATATATATATATATATATTAGAAAGTGAGGTTTTTTTTACAAATTGAAAAATAACCGAGGTGTCCTACACGAGTGAAAGTATAAAGAAAAAGAGATGAAATCGAAAATGCAACTGGAGTCTTATTTTTTTTTTAAATATATTTATTTGGTTCCTTTACCGGTTTCGCAGTTCTTCTGCTTTTCAAAAGTAGAGTTGAGATGGAGGGTCTGTGGTTTTTCTCACATATATATATATATATTCTCACACACATATATATATATATATATATATATATATATATATATAGAAAAGCTTCTACAGGACTAGAACTGTTCTGCTATGTATTGAGTACCTTACTTACTGTGGTTACCCCCGACTGAACCCGGAATAACATATATATATATATATATATATGTAGAAGTTATATTTAATTTGTTGGGATTCCAACCTCTCTCTTCTTCCCACAGCGTAATTTAAATAAACGGTTTTTTTTTCAATTTTTCGGACATTCATTTGCATATTCACACATAACTTTGAATTACCCTTAATAAATTTTCACTATCCAGCGAATTTTCAACCATCAAGGTTGTTTTCCATGGTTATGTCACTATTTATAAAACAAATTTTGTATTTTATCTGATGAAAGCACACCAAGATTGGCATTGTCGCCCTTGAAATATATATAAAATAATTATGGTTTTATAAATATATATATATATAGGAACGAGTAGGACCCCGACGGCTGAGCTCAAGCCGTTTCGACGGCTAATTCTGGACTTCTGCGTCCAGAATTAGCCGTCGAAACGGCTTGAGCTCAGCCGTCGGGGTCCTACTCGTTCCTATTACCCACTCTACTACCCTAAGTATTGAGTACTTTAGTGCGTTATGGTCCATCTGGTTCCTTACCACATTTCCTTCGTTATATATATATATATATAAATAAATATATATATATATATATAATATAAGAAAACATTACAGCAATACAACAGGAGGAAACATAATAATATCACTGATGATATTACAGGTGGGTGATGAAAGAACTCTGAGAAACTATATTTATATCTATATTTTTAACTGTTGGTCAATCAATGATAAACAATGATTGCCAGCTGAATTAATTATAGAAATATAAAATATACTGAAGCAAAAACCAACCCAAACCAAACAGTGAGTGTGTTTTACTATATATTTCTTGCAATGTTATAACAACATGACCGTCCCCAATGATGATGATGAATTAAAAACAGGGGTTAAACTCACCCATGAGACCAGACTTTTTAACAAGGTCACAAAACACCTCAAAGCTCAACATATTTAACATACAGCCTTCCTGAGTTCCAGGCAGGGTGAGAGTACAGATAGTGTCATTGCTCACTGTGTAGCTGCAGTCCTCTCTGATATTCTCCACTAGTGAATAACGGTCCCAACGAAACACGCCTTGAGACTGTAAAATAATAATAATAACAATGATGATTTCATTTATTGGCCACAAGGGCCGACATATAGGGGACAATACAAAGAAAGGGACAGTGGGGGTTTACAATAAAATTTTAGTGAAAATACACAATAACAAAACCCATTTAACAATGAAAAGCATATAAAAATATAACAAAATAAATTCCCCTATAGGGAGGGTGAACCACCCAGAGGTGACTTTGGTAACCCCACCAACACTAATGTTTTCTGATTCAGGCAGAAAAGCAATAATTTTGGAGGGGAAAGTCGATTAAATCAACCCTAATTCTTTACTGGTACTTTATTTTATCGACCCACTATGGATGAAAGGGAAAGCTAACCTCGACAGAATTTGCAATAATAACGTAAAGGGTCATAACTCTCTGCCACAAAGCATGTTGTCCCATGCTCTACCAATAATGCCAATCCAACGCCCTTCTCTTTCTCGTCTAAAGTATGTCTCAAGCCTGGCGGCTCGTCAAGCCGGTACTTATCCCGGTTTCATGGCATGAAGCAACAGAGCACAAGACTACCCCCTGGACAGAACGCCAGTCCATTGCAGGGTTAAATCCCCAGCTATTGCAGGTACTCATTTTCAGTTGAGTAAACTGGAGCAACGTGAAATGAAGTGTTTTGCTCAAGAACACAACATATAACCCAGCCCGGGAATTGAACCCATGACATAGTGAATGGAAGTCTGACACCCTTACCACTAGTCCACGTGCCTCCACCTTCTTACTTTAATAATAATTTCTGATTTAGGTACAAGGGAAAGGATTTTTTGGTGAGGAGGGGAAAATTGATTAAATTGGTCCCAGTGCATGACTGGTAGTTTATTTTATCGACCAAGTAAGGCTGGAAGGCAAAGCTAGCCTCGGCAGGATTTGCAAGGACATAAAGGGCCATAACTCTTTGCCACAAAGCATGTTGTCCAACGCAGTACCAATACTACCAATCCAGTGACTTTCTCTCTCTAACCAATAATTGTTTCTACTTTAGGCACAAGGCCAGCAATTACCCAGTGCATTACTGGTACTTTATTTTATCGACCCCCGTAGGGATGAAAGGCAAAGTCAACCTCGGCGGGATTTGAACTCAGATCGTAAAGGGACGTAACTATGCTGGAAAGCATGGCGTCCGACCCTCTACCAAATACTGCCACAATAATGAATGTTTAAAAGTCAACTCACCGAAATCACCAATCTGAGGGGCAGTTTGGCGCTGCTTTTATTGGCCAGTCTCATTGGTAAGCTCTTACTGGAGCCCCAACTCTGCTGACCAAAATTCAACGACTTTGACTCGATCTGAAATATATTTTAATCAATAATATTAATCAATAATATTAATAATAACTGTTTCTACTTTTGGCACAAGGCCAGCAATTATCCCAGTGTATTACTGGTATTTTATTTTATCGACCCTGTAAGGATGAAAGGCAAAGTTAACCTCGGCGAGATTTGAACTCAAACCATAAAGGACCGTAACTCTTTGCTGCAAAGCATGGCGTCCGACCCTCTACCGATACTGCCAATTCAACGCCCTTAATAATAATAATAATAATAATATTAATAATAATAATATTAATAATAACGTTTCTGATTTAGGCCCAAGGCCAACAATTTTAGGGGAGGAGAAAGTTGATTAAAGCAACTCCATTTGGTTACTGACACTTTATTTTATCAACCCTGTAAGGATGAAAGTTAAAGCTATAACCTCAACAGGATTTGAACTCAGAACATAAAGGGATGTAACTGTATGCCACAAAGCATGTTGTCCGTTTCTACTTTTGGCACAAGGTCAGCAACTTGAAGGGAAGGAGAAAGTCGATTATATTGACCCCAGTGCGCGTTACTGGTCCATTATTTTATCGACCCCTGTAAAGAAAAAACTAACCTTGGCATAAACAATTATTTCCAAGATTGGCACAGTTTTTTTTTTGGGGGGGGGGGGTTATGTCAGTCCCCAGTGTGTTACTGGTACTTTATTTTATTGACTCCAATACAGAACTGTAAGCAGAGTAGATGATTATGATTATTTCATTGGAAATATGCTTTCATGAAAAGGATTTATTAACAGATATCAACTTACACACAACCTCGGTGCATCCGCTATAGCTGTCAACTGTGCATATGCTGCAGGTACTGCTGTGTCAATTTGGTGTCCAGCTGATTCAGTTTGGGTGCAAGGTTCAACTTTGATCTCAGCCATGTAGGAACCAGGTTCTTGTGGGACAAATATTATCTTTAATTGGAAAGAAAGCATTGAGATATCAATGAAAAATATATTAAGTCTTTTGATGTATGTACGGAGGGTCGGCTGGAAATGTCATAGGCTGACTATGAAGGAGTGATGCTAGAGCTGTGAAATCTTGCAAGCATTAATTTCAACTCTTCTTATTAATAACTGCATGGTTTCTTTTCTAGGACTATGTCGAAAAATAAAACTCATTTGATCAGTCCATGAGAGTATCTTGGTCAACCCTATGAACATTTTAGCCGACCCTCGTATGTATGGTCCTACAACTCCCAAGAGAGTCATAGGGGTTCCATATTAACATTACAGCGTTTCTAGAGTACTTTTTTAAAACCTAGCAGAGCCTATCCCTTCTCCAGCAGATTTCTTCCAGAGAAGGCTAGAAAGTGGGAGAATGGATCATCATCATCATCATCATCACCGTTTTACGTCCGTTCTTCCACGCTAGCATGGGTTAGACGGGTTGTCCTGTTGTGGGCAGTGTCTGGTCGGCTGACCATGCCTTGCTCATACAGGAACTGATCTGGCTTGATTTCTACAGCTGGATGCCCTTCCTAACACCAACCTCATTTACAGTGAGTGCTGGGTGCTTTTTCGTGGCGCCTACACGTCCACTTTACAGTGTGGGCTGGGTGCTTTTTTGCCGTGGCACCTCCACGACCACCTTGCGGTGGGGGGGGGGGGGGGGGGCATATTGTTTATATGCTTCAGCATGTACCCATGGGAGGTCGGGTACCCTGTATTACTGCGTGACGCCAGAAGTCACGGTCGTGTGTCATTGACTTTGAGAGGTGTAGTTGGGTAAGGTCGGCTTTTATCACCTCATCCCAAGTCATCTTGGGTCTCCCCACTCCGCGGTTTCCATCAACTTCTAGTGCTCTGCACCTTTTTATGCAGCTGTCATCCTTCATACGCATCACATGTCCATACCAGCGTAACCGCCTCTCCTGCACGCAGCATTTGATTCCTCTTATGCTCAGTCTCTCTCTCAATTCATTTATGCTTTGTCGTTCACGTATATTACTGTTACACATCCATCGGAGCATGCAGGCTTCGTTTCTCTCTAATCTACGTAAGTCTTCCACCTTCAGCGCCCAGGTCTCACTACCATGCAACATCGCTGTTCGGATACACGCATCATACAGTCTGCCTTTCATTCTGAGGGAGAAGCCTTTTGCAGCTAGCAGTGGTAGTAGTTCCCTAAACTTCTTCCATCCCGTTCTTACCCTAGTTATTGTACTTTCTGAGCACCCACCTCCGTTGCTAATTCGGTCACCTAGGTAGCAGAAGCTGTCTACTGTTTCTACAGGGCCCTCCCAGAGATTGGTGGTACTTGTTTCCTGTGGCTGTTTGCTTGCTGTTTCAGCACAGCTGCTGCATGTGAATCCTACATTCTTAATTAAGCTTCCTGAGATCCCGCTACATCTCTTGTGTACCCATTGTTTGCATTTGGGGCAAAGAATGGAGTTCCTACCTACACCTTTCCTACATACTGAGCAAGGCCATTTCCCTGAGGGGATCTGGGTTCTGTTTTCTCGTCTACTTATAAGGACCTTAGTCTTTGTCATGTTGACTTTGAGGCCCTTTCTCTCTAGTCCCTGCTTCCAGGTTTGGAATTTATTCTCTAGTTCTACCATAGATTCAGCTATGAGTGCGAGGTCATCAGCATACAGGAGTTCCCATGGGCATCCGGTCTTAAACTCCTCCGTTATTGCCTGCAGGACTATGATGAACAGGAGAGGGCTAAGAACAGAGCCCTGGTGGACCCCAACCTGTACGCTAAATTCCTCGCTATACTCATTGCCAATCCTAACTTTGCTGACTGCTCCCCTATACATGGCTTGTAATGGATGTGAAAAAGAATGGACCCCAGTACTGGACAGGTACTTATCGACCTCGAATGGATGAAAGGCAAAGTTGACCTCGGTAGAACTTGATCTCTGAAAGCAGTGAGCCAAAACGAATGCTGCAAATCATTCTGACATTTTAATGGCTGCCAATTAAAAAAAAACAGAATGAGTAGAGATAAATGCCTTAATCGTTTAGCTGTATCCGGCCACAAGTCTCTCACCTCTTTCTGTTAAAACTGGCCATAATCGGCTGCTCATACTTATGTTAAGGTATTGTTCTCAAAATAAATAATATCAAAATCTCATAGATTCGATATTATGTGAGATATAGTGTTTACTATGAAAATACAATAGTATGTATAGAGTAATGTAAATGTTAAAGGGCTCAAAAAATTTGTTTAATGTACTAAAGATTTAGCCAACCCACTAATTATCCTAACAACAGCACAAGCCAATCAACCCCAGTACATGACTGGTACTTTATTTTATTGACCCTTGGAGGCAAGGTTTACCTTAGCAAGATTAAAAGGCCGTAACTAAATGCTGCAAAGCAGTTTGGTCGACACTAAACTCTGCCAATCCAATAAAATAATAACAATAATAATAATCATTTCTGATTTAGGCTAAGAATTTTTTGGGGGGCGTGGGGGGGGGGGGGGGGGGATTAAATCGACCCCAGTACATTACTGGTACTTTATTCTATTGGGGAGGCCCATAAGGATGAAAGGCAAAGCTAACCTCGGAGGGAGTAGAACTCAGAACGTAAAGGGCCGTAATTCCATGCCGTGAAGCATGTTGTCTGACACTCTACCGATACTGCCAATCCAACACCCTAATAATAACAATAATACTATAATAATAGGTGCTCAAGGAATGATTAAGAAGCACAGACACATACATAGCCAAAACCCCAGTTCTTATAAATATATACAGCATACAAAAGATAGCACTACTAGGCACTGCACATATATTACGAAAAGTACTATCAATACAATAGAAACATCAGCAAAAACTACACTGCACATACCCAACGTGCACAGAGGTGTGCTCTGTAAAGCAGTATTGATGCACAATAAAAATAATAATGGAAATAAAAATAATAATTGTTTCTACTTTTGGCACAAGGCCAGCAATTACCCAGTGTATTACTGGTACTTTATTTTATCGACCCCGTAAGGATGAAAGGCAAAGTTAACCTCGGCGGGATTTGAACTCAGAATGGCAAGGGACGTAACTCTATGCGTCAAAGCATGGCGTCCGACCCTCTACCGATACTGCCATAATTGTTTCTACTTTTGGCACAAGGCCAGCAATTAACCCAGTGTATTACTGGTACTTTATTTTATCGACCACGTAAGGATGAAAGGCAAAGTTAACCTCGGCGGGATTTGAACTCAGAATGGCAAGGGACGTAACTCTATGCGTCAAAGCATGGCGTCCGACCCTCTACCGATACTGCCAATCCATCGCCCTTTATGATAATAATAATGGACTCATACCTCATAGTCTTTCTCTTCCAATGGACTCAGTACAAGTTTAGGTTTCATAATGAAGGGACAGTTGTCTGGGGAGCTCAGCTCCTGGCTGTTAACCAATACGTGAATCAATTCAATGTGGCACTCCACCCAGTAGTCACACCGATTCCGGATAGTTATAGAACACTTCTGAGAAATACCGATACAACAATCAGAGAACTTGGCAGATGGCGTCACCTCCAGAAGAGGCTCCCACTGGAAGCGTGCCACCGTATTGGAGCCCGTCGTAACGCAGGTGCCATTTCTGTTGAGGACCGGTTGATCTACGGAATGGAAATCGTTGTCGGCCAGGACAGAAATAAAAGGGTTCAACTGAGTTTGTTCGAGGGGTTCTTCCATGATAGTTTTCCACATCTTCGACTCGTTCATTCCTATGTAATTGTAGTCCTGCTCCGTTTTGTCAGTGTCCTGGTAGTTCCTATCCGGTCTACTGGGCCAGCTACATGGGTGCATAGTATCATCAGTGAATTTCTTAGGGCCCCAAACTGGTTCCACATTGGCTGCATATGGTTTGTTCGGTTCTGGTTTAGTCAGAGAGGAAGAATGGAGTCTTCCTGGAGAGTTGTTTTGTGGGTCCTTGTTGAATGCCAAATGACGTTGCAAGTTGTCTTCGTTGGTGTCAGTTCTGGATCTCTCGGAATATCGGCTTGGAGGAATGTAGAAGCTCCGGTCCGGGGTGACAGCTTTATTGAGGTCTTCTTCCTCGGCCTGAAAAAACTCGTCCTGGTGTCGGATCTCTTTGCTGTCCTGGGGGAATGACACGTGCTTGTGAGATGTTGACGTCACCAGTGTGGAGTGCTCTTTTCTTCGAGGACCACCAGCAGCAATGCTAACGGAACCAGTTGATTTTGGAACAGTGTGCACTGTATGAGTGAACGCTGAATTGGAAGAAGACCTGCTCTGTATGGAGTTGGTCACATGCACTCCTGGAGAAAATCTATTTGGTATGGAGCTGGTAGCTGGTATCCCTGGAGAAGATCTGGTTTGTGTGGAGTTGGTGGCTGGCACTCCTGGAGTAGATCTGGTTTGTGTGGAGTTGGTGACTGGCACTCTTGGAGAAGATCTGGTATGTGTGGAGTTGGTGGCTGGCATTCCCGGAGAAGATCTGGTATGTGTGGAGTTGGTGGCTGGCATTCCCGGAGAAGATCTGGTATGTGTGGAGTTGGTGGCTGGCACTCCTGGAGAAGATCTGGTATGTGTGGAGTTGGTGGCTGGCACTCCTGGAGAAGATCTGGTATGTTTGGAGTTGGTGGCTGGCACACTTGGAGAAGATCTGGTATGTGTGGAGTTAGTGGCTGGCACTCCTGGAGAAGATCTGGTATGTGTGGAGTTGGTGGCTGGCACACTTGGAGAAGATCTGGTATGTTTGGAGTTGGTGGCTGGCACTTCCAGAGAAGATCTGGTATGTGTGGAGTTAGTGGCTGGCACTCCTGGAGAAGATCTGGTATGTGTGGAGTTGGTGGCTGGCACTCCCGGAGAAGATCTGGTATGTATGGAGTTGGTGGCTGGCACTTCCGGAAAACATCTGGTATGTTTGGAGTTGGTGGCTGGCACTTCCAGAGAAGATCTGGTATGTTTGGAGTTGGTGGCTGGCACTTCCAGAGAAGATCTGGTATGTTTGGAGTTGGTGGCTGGCACTTCCAGAGAAGATCTGGTATGTTTGGAGTTGGTGGCTGCCACTTCCAGAGAAGATCTGGTATGTATGGAGTTGGTGGCTGGCACTCCTGAAGAAGACCTGCTTTGTATGGAACTGGTAGCTGGTATCCCTGGAGAAGGTACACTTTGCACAGAGTGAGTAAAAGCTGCATCGGGAGGAGACCTATGCTGAATGGAGCCAGTTGAACGCATAGTTTGCATGGATACACTTCGTACGGAGCCAGAAGCAGGCACACTTGGAGATTGTTCTGTTTGAGTGGCATGAGTAAATGTAGGAAATGCACTTCCAGGGATACTGACAGGTGTGTCAAAAGGTGTGGCTCCTAAGCTTTGAGAAGTAAAGGCTCCTGAAAATGGAGCCTGAAATGAACTTTCTTGTGATGATGACATAACCGAAGGAAAGTGTATATATTTTGGTGTTGGCCAAGAAGGAACTCTCTGGGTGATTCTAGAACTTGCTTTAGACATAGAACTAAGTTTCTGGGAGGTTGTGGAACGTGCTCTTGGCGAAGATGGGCCTTTATTGAGTGTTGTAGAATTTGGTGTTGACAAAGAAGGAATTTTCTGAGTAAGTCCTGAAGTCGGTGAGCACAGAACTCTTTGATTGTTTATAGAACTTGGTGCTGATGATGACGGCACTTTCTTGGTGTGTCTAGATCTCGATGCTGATGAAGACAAAATTTTCTCATTTGAAGGATTTTGTGTCGTTGATAATGAACCTTTTCGAGTGTGTGTGGAACTTGGCACTGATGACAATGGAACTTTCTCTACAAATCTATAGCTATGATCCAGGGACCAGTCTTTCAGTGTATCCATACTCAATTCAGATTCAGTTTCATAAGTCGGTATAAAGAGGCCGTCATTGTTCAAATGGTGCAGAACTTTCCGATGTGGAATCAAATCCTGTGTAGCATCTATGTGATGAAGCTGCTGCGATGAGCTATTCAACGTCGGACCACTATTACAGCTGTTAGTGATGTCAGCTTCTGGTAACTCCGTTCTGTGATGTCTTGAGTCCATCTGATGGGAGGACTCTTTCTTCTGCACGCCTACCTTAACTCTAGATCTGGCGTTAAGGTGGGACACGAATCTGGACACCATTTCATCTGTGGTTAATGACATGCTGGCTGTGTTGATCACATCGGAGATCAAACTGTTACTAATGAGAGACTGTGAAACCAGGTTTTCATCTGAAAAGAATCAAGGACAATATTTATATATATACTAGCTGAATGACCCAGCTGTTCTTATTCAGATTAGTAAACAACAAATATGGAGATATTTTTTTTTTCTCAATTATTTCAAAATATCTACATTTTTTATAAAAGAAATATCAAAATTGTAATGATAATAGAATTTAGAAATGAAAATCTGTCAATTTTGAAGCACCTCCGGGTAAACAATATTCATTGTGTAATTTTTTGTGGGTGTCCAAATGAATAAATTGTTGCTACTTCCAACTTTTGAGCAACTGTTGACCGTGGGAGAAACGTAGTAGAGAGATCAAGTCCAACTACCTTGAGGTATTGACCCTGAGATTTGTTAATTGAAATAACAAAACTTAGTTTGACTGGTAACTGAAGCCTCTTGACCCTTTAACATTTACATTACTCTATATATACTATTGTATTTTTGTGGTAAAGGCTTTATCTTATATAATTATCTCACATAATATCAAATCTATGAGATTTTGATATTATTTATTTTGAGAACAATACCTTAATATTAGTATGAGTGGCCGGTTTGAACAGGAGGTGAGACAATTCTGGCCGGATGCAGCCAGTTTGAATACTAACCTCACATACACTCACACACATACTTGTCAGTCACCACATATGTATATGTAGATGTGTGTGTGTGTTTAATTATCTCTGTATCTGATTAACAATTTACATGAAGATGTATACTCTTCTACTCTTCCTTTGTTATATCATCATCATCACCGTTTTACGTCCGTTCTTCCACACTAGCATGGGTTAGACGGGTTGTCCTGTTGTGGGCAGTGTCTAGTCGGCTGACCATGCCTTGCTCATACAGGAACTGATTTGGCTTGATTTCTACAGCTGGATGCCCTTCCTAACACCAATCTCATTTACAGTGAGTGCTGGGTGCTTTTTCGTGGCGCCTACACGTCCACTTTACAGTGTGGGCTGGGTGCTTTTTTGCCGTGGCACCTCCACGACCACCTTGCGGTGGGGGGTGGGGGGGCATATTGTCTATATGCTTCAGCTTGTACCCATGGGAGGTCGGGTACTCTGTAAATATATATATATATATATCTGTATATATATATCTGTATATATATATATATATATATATATATATATATCTGTATATATATATATATATATATATATCATCATCATCATCATCATCACCGTTTTACGTCCGTTCTTCCACGCTAGCATGGGTTAGACGGGTTGTCCTGTTGTGGGCAGTGTCTGGTCGGCTGACCATGCCTTGCTCATACAGGAACTGATTTGGCTTGATTTCTACAGCTGGATGCCCTTCCTAACACCAACCTCATTTACAGTGAGTGCTGGGTGCTTTTTCGTGGCGCCTACACGTCCACTTTACAGTGTGGGCTGGGTGCTTTTTTGCCGTGGCGCCTCCACGACCACCTTGCGGTGGGGGAGGGGGGGGCATATTGTTTATATGCTTCAGCATATATATATATATATATATACACACAACACACTTTCTACTAGTCTCTCAGAACACATCATCATCATACGGCGTAAAATGATGATGATGATGAAGAAATAAGAAATTCACAAACATACCAGACTTATCATTTTCCAAAGCAACATCATTGTCCACATTATCATTCTCACCATTGTCAGATATTTGTGGTTGTTCACAATATGGTAGAGAGGAAGTCAGCTCGGGATCTGCTGCACTTGAATTCTCCTGGTTCTTCAGTGTTGACGTAAACAGCGGCTGTTGTACATCCTGCAGCTGCTCAGATGTAATTGTGCTCGCTTCTGCATCTGGTGTATCCTCCAGGATAGGTAGACAAGCAACCGACATGGATTTATTTGTAAGAAACTGAAAGAGAGACACATACAGGTAAGTCATTGGTTAATTAATTCATTTATGGCTAAATTAACAAAGAAATAAGTTGTGTGTATGGACCCATAACTCCTGAGTGGGTTGTAGGAGGGCCATATTGACATACAGGCATTTCTAAGGAATTTTTGAAAATCTGACAGAGCTGATACCTTCACCAGGTCTGAATACAGCAGATTTCTTCTAGAGAAGGATAGAGAGTGAGAGAATAGAAGTGAGAAAGAGATATAGAGGAAGAATCAACCCCAGTACTTAACTGGTACTTTTTTAGCGACCTTAAATAGATGAAAGGCAAAGTTGACCTCAGAAGAAATATATCACTGAACATAATGAAACATTTCATTAAAAAAACACAAATGAACCGCTTTTAACCCTTTCATCATCACCATTTATCATCTATTTTCAACCCTTTCATCATCACCATTTATCATCTATTTTCAACCCTTTCATCATCACCATTTAGCATCTATTTCCAAGCCTTTCATCATCACCAAGCCAGAATCAGTTCCCGTCCCACCCTTGCAAGCAGGGAAAAGCGGACAAAAAATGATGATGATGATGTGTGCGTGTGTATATATATTTACACACACACACATGTATATATATGTATGTGTGTATTTATATTTACACACACACATATATATATGTGTGTGTGTGTGTGTATATATTTACACACACACACACATTATATAATATATATATATATGGAGGCACATGGCTTAGTGGTTAGAGCATTGGCCTTGCAATCGAAAGGTTGTGAGTTCAATTCTCAGACGGGTGATGTATTGTTTCCTTGAGCAAGACACTTTATTTCACATTGCTCCAGTTTGCTCAGCTGTAGAAATGAGATGATCAGGGCTGGGGTCCCTATCATTCCACTGCAAAGTGGTCGTGGAGGTGCCACAGCAAAAAAGCAGCCAGCACTCACTGTAAATGAGGTTGGTGTTAGGAAGGGCATCCAGCTGTAGAAATCAAGCCAGAATTAGTTCCCGTCCCACCCTTGCAAGCAGGGAAAAAGCGGGCGTAAAATGAAATGATGATGATGAAATGATAAGCAAAGGGGGTTAATGAATTGCTAAAAACCTACAGAATTTGGCAGTTTTTCTGAGCCAGTTCTCATATAGGTTCCGAGGGACATACGGTTTTTCTCTCCTTGGTCATCAAAACTAAGATGACTGCGATAACTCCAGTCTGCCAGATCTTTAGCCAAGGGAACATCGAGATATTTGTCCTGTAATGACATAAACAGAAAGAAATGAAGGTTGCTATGAGGGTGATTGTATGTGTGTGTTTCTGTAAGTATGCAAGTGTGAATGTGTGTGTGTCTTTCTGTGCTGGTGTGATAGTTGTGTGTGATAGTTGTGTGTATGCAAGTGTGTCAGAGAATCTGTATGTGTGTTTAAGGATCTGTTGATGTGTGTGTGTATGAGTCAGTATGTATGTCCGTGTGTGAATGGGTGAGTGAGTGAGTGTGAATCAAAGAATCTGTTGATGTGTGTGTGCGTGAGCCAGGTGATATGTGTATGTATATGCAAGAGTATATGTGTATGTATGTATGTAGTTTATCTACTTTGTAGTAGACATCCCATATTATTTAACCCAAGGATAGACCCGATCCCATCCACTGTTTCCCAATCAAATGTTTTCCAGCAATGCCCACATAAGATTTTCAATCAAATAATTTCGAAAAAATCCAAGAATTTTCAGGGATTTAGTAACATAACTACCTTTCTCATTATTGAGCTGGTGGTTGGAACATAAACATAAGTTAACCCTTTAGCATTCACATTACTCTATATATACCATTATATTTTCATGGTAAAGACTTTACCTCGCATAATTATCTCACATAATATCGAATCTATGAGATTTTGAAAGTATTTATTTTGAGAACAATACCCTAACATCAGTATGAGTGGCCAGTTACAGCCAGTTTCAACAGAAAGAGGCAGAGAATTCTGGCCAGTTTTGGCCAGTTTGAACATTAAAGGGTTAAGAAAGTTTCTTATACTAGGATTTTTTTCAACACACTGATGCGTATGTGTATGTGCATACATTTATATGTATGAGTATATAAATATAAACTTGCAAATACAAACACACAAAAATACAAACTCAGGCGTACATTCACAAACACACACACACACACAGCATAACAAATGGAATGCCAGCCACTATTTTGCTAGTTTTTTCACACACACACACCCCCCTTCCTTTCTTTTACACACACATACATTCATGCAGGTAGCAGATGTAAAGCGAGAGGAGTAGTTTGAGGTAGTCAAACTACTCCTCTTTCTTTACGTGTTAAGGATTCAGACATTTACTTACATAACTATTATTCTCGGTGAAGTCTGTTTGATCTTCATCTATTTGGGCAGAGGTGGACTCTACAGACAAGAAAGAGAAGGGGACATGTTATTAAAACATTTCAACAAAAGATCTGTCACAAATATTTTACAGGTCAAAAACAGGTTGATTCACATTTGTGACAGCCACTGCTGAGAATACACACATTCCCACTACATGACACACACACACCACCCATCAACCCCTACACACCCCCATCACTCCAACACACACCACGCATCACCCCACCACACACTCACACATACACCCCATCACTACCACACACTACCCCACTCCACATACACACACAATTTTCTCTAATCCCTCTTAAACACTTCTATACAAAGAAACACCCAAAATAAAATTTTTTTAAAGTTAAATCAAAATGAAGCCCTCACCAAAGATCAGTTGCTCTGATTCACCACCAAATTCTGAGCTGTTTAGGTTCCCCACGTAGTTATCAAATTCTTCCCGATAGGCGAGGTCATTTTCAAAGGGTTCATTTATAAAAGTCTCGATTTCTAAAGGCTGGCAACTGAAATTACTGGCAACTAGAATTCAAATACAAATAAGGGCATTAAGCAGTGAATAGATATATAATTTTAACTAATATGGAACGCAGGTATGATGATGATTATGATGTCCATGATGATATATACAGTGTAACCTGGCATTCGTGGAATTTTCCTTAGAACCTAACTAATAATTGTTCGTGGAATTGTAAATATCATTCACAATTTCTTTATGGCTTTTTTCGTGGCAATATGTTTTTTGGATTGGCATGATCGGTAGAGGGTCGGACGCCATGCTTTCCAGTATAGTTACGTCCCTTTATGATCTGAGTTCAAATCCCGCCGAGGTTGACTTTGCCTTTCATCCTTACGTGGTCGATAAAATAAAGTACCAGTAATGAACTGGGTAATTGCTGGCCTTGTGCCTAAAGTAGACACAAATATGTTTTTTCACACTTTTTAATGCTAAATTATTAATAACCTAAATTTTACATTATATTTTTGATGTTCATCGGCATTTTGATTTGTGGTTTTTCACTCTTCATAGGTGCTCTAGAAACGTAACCCCCGCAAATACCGGGGGACAACAGTACTACAATGACCGGAGCTGACAAACAATTATATAAGAAGTTCATAGGCTGACCAAGATACTTTCATGCACCCTCGTATAATACAATAAGGATAGATGTCAAACAATTATATCATCATCATCATTTTTACGTTCCTTTTCCATGCTTGCATGGTTTAGATGGGTCCTTCTCAGTACATTCCATCGTCATCTCCTCAGTGAGTCTCATCTATTTGAGAGTTGGCAGTGCTGGTAACCCAACAGAGAACACCCAGTCCCTACTGTAAGATGGTAGTGTTGGAGTCACGATAAAATACTCCCAGGACATGATGTAAAGTGGTTGATATTAGGAAAGACATTTGACAGTTGAAGCATGGAAAATAGACATTGATGATGATACATATATATATTATATAAATTTTATATTATATATACATACTAGCAGAATGGCCCGGCGTTGCTCGGGATTTGCTCTAGGGATCTTATATATTTGATGTATATTTATCCTTATCGAGCCTCGTGAAATAAATGTTTGTTTATATTTTGTTATTGTGTATGCAAAAATATCTGTACACGAATATATAATTATATATATACATATATATTAAAATAACAGATTAAAGTTTAAGCAAAGAATCACTGCTTTCACCCTTAACATGATCTTCTGAAACTAAAAAAAAATCAATCTGTGAACGCAGAAGTAAATATTTTGAAAAACGTTACACACTATATATATATATAGACACACACACACATATAACGTCATAATGTTGTAATGCAGACACACAGACAGATATTATAAGGGCGCAACGTTATATCTATGTATCTATCTAAAAAGAAAGACTAAGAATTATAGAGAGAGATCGCTAAATCGCCTAATGCGGTCCCTATGGCATTGAAAATTTGATATATATTTTGCTCAAAACACTCACAGGACCATAAGTATTACATGTGTAAAGTTTGAAAACAATCGGTTGGGTGGTTCTCGAGTTTTAGGGAGTCAGACAGACAAACATTCTCTGTTTTAGATATATAGATAACACCCAATACACACAGTAAATGTGGTTGGGGTTAGGAAAAGCACCCAACTGTAGGAACCAAGCCAGAATCAGTTCTGTATGAGCAAGATTGTCTCACAATGGGACAACTCATGTAACCCATGCTCGCATGGAAAAATGAACATTAAATGATGATGATTATACAGCATCATCAATTTGTCCGTCCTCTTTTCCATGCTTGCATGAGTTGGACTAATATATATCTATACTTACATGGAAAAATAAGCTTTTGAATCATTTTTAATTCCTTACACATGTTTCAAGAGAATTGTACATATCATCATCATCACCGTTTTACCTGCATTCTTCCACGCTAGCATGGGTTAGACGGGTTGTCCTGTTGTGGGCAGTGCCCGGTCGGCTGACCTTGTCTTGTTCATATGGGAACTGATTCTGGCTTGATTTCTACAGCTGGATGCCCTTCCTAACACCAACCTCATTTACAGTGAGTGCTGGGTGCTTTTTTTCCGTGGCGCCTACACGTCCACTTTACAGTGTGGGCTGGGTGCTTTTGTGCTGTGGCACCTCCATGACCACTTTGCAGTGGGAGGGAGTGGGGGCATATTGTCTATATGCTTCAGCTTCGGCTTGTACCCATGGGAGGTCGGGTACTCTGAATTACTGCGTGACGCCAGAGGTCACAGTCCTGTGTCATCGCCTTTGAGAAGTGCAATTGGGTATGGTCGGGTTTTATCACCTTATCCCAGGTCTATTTGGGTCTCCCCACTCCACGGCTTCCATCGACTTCTAGTGCTCTGCACCTTTTTATGCAGCTGTCTTCCTTCATACGCATCACATGTCCATACCAACACAACCTCCTCTCCTGCACACATCATTTGATTCCTCTTATGCTCAGTCTCTCTCAATTCGTTTATGCTTTGCCGTTCGCGTATATTACCATTACATATATAATCATATATAATCTTCTACATATATTTGAGCTTTGTATATATATATTTTTACCATTGCTATATATATATATCATTTCATTTCATTTTACGTCCGCTTTTTCCCTGCTTGCAAAGGTGGGACGGGAACTGATTCTGGCTTGATTTCTATAGCTGGATGCCCTTCCTAACACCAACCTCATTTACAGTGAGTGCTGGCTGCTTTTTTGCCGTGGCACCTCCACGACCACTTTGCAGTGGAATGATATGGACCCCAGTCCCTATCATCTCATTTCTACAGCTGAGTAAACTGGAGCAATGTGAAATAAAGTGTCTTGCTCAAGGAAACAACACATCACCCGGTCTGAGAATTGAACTCACAACCTTTCGATTGCAAGGCCAATGCCCTAACCACTAAGCCATGTGCCTCCATATATATATATATATAGTACTCACTGTAAATGAGGTTGGTGTTAAGAAGTATATCCAGCTGTAGAAATCAAACCAAAATCAGTTCTGTATAAGCAAGACATGGTCACCTGACCTGGCATTGCCCACCCATGCTAGCGTGTAAGAATGGACGTAAAACGGTGATGATGATGATGATGATATATATATATATACTTACATGATAACGTGGTACTATTCAACTGGTTCATCCAGTTTTCTTGTTGTGGAACTTCATTGTTCTGCTGCAAATAGAAAACATTGAGGGTCATCTGTCATATTTCCACAGTTTAACATTTATTATGTAGAGGTAGAGGACTGAATATTGGAGGTGGTGGTGTTGGGTAGAGGTGTGTATGATAAGTGAGAGTTTGATAATGCTTATCCCCTTAAGCATTTAAATTGGCTGTATCCAGCCAGAATTCTCTCACCGCTTTCTTGTTCAAACCAGCTGTAACCGGCCACTTATACTGATATCAAGGTATTGTTCTCAAAATAAATATCAAAATCTCAAAGATTCGATATTATGTGAGGTAAAGTGTTTACTGTGAAAATATAATAGTAAATATAGAGTAATGTTAATGCTAAAGGGTTAATGATGTTGGGTACATACCATAACACAAATTTAAAGATAAATATAATCATTATGTCTGGTTTCCATATTTTTATAGATTAGACAGGTTGTCAGATGATGAAGTCTTTCTTGTACGCTCTGTTTTGAGCTTGGTTTCTACTCCTGGATGACCTTCCTAATGCCAACCACTTTACAGCATTGTACTAGGAGCATTTTATTGTGATGCCGGCATTACCACATTACAGGGTGGACTGGGAGCATTTTATTGTGATTATGGCGTTACCACATTACAGGGTGAACTAGGAGCATTTTATTGTGATTATGGCGTTACATTACAGGGTGGACTGGGAGTATTTTATTGTGATTATGGCATTACCACATTATAGGGTGGACTGGGAGCATTTTGTTGTGATTATGGCATTACCACATTACAGGGTGAACTGGGAGCATTTTATTGTGATTATGGCATTACCACATTACAGGGTGGACTGGGAGTATTTTATTGTGATGGCGGCGTTACCACATTACAGGGTGGACTAGGAGCATTTTATTGTGATGGCGGCGTTACCACATTACAGGGTGGACTGGGAGCATTTTATTGTGATTATGGCGTTACCACATTACAGGGTGGACTGGGAGCATTTTATTGTGATGCCGGCATTACCACATTACAGGGTGGACTAGGAGCATTTTATTGTGATGGCGGCGTTACCACCTTACAGGGTGGACTGGGAGCATTTTATTGTGATGCCGGCATTACCACATTACAGGGTGGACTGGGAGCATTTTATTGTGATGGCGGTGTTACCACATTACAGGGTGGACTAGGAGCATTTTATTGTGATACCGGTGTTACCACCTTATCTTTAATCCCTTCCATGTGTCAGTAACGAACACAAACTAAGGTTTTTTTCTTATGCAAACCATAAATTTATCAAAACGCCAATTTTTTTTAGTTTGTATAATTGTTCATACCGGTGTATATGGCATACCAGTCCTGGACTCCAAATTTTCAATACAAACCATGCTATTGCATTCAATATTATTGATGGCATTGATATTTTAATAAGAGGAATCCGAAGTGGTGTGCAAAAGAGAAGGCTGCGTTGGTACGGACATGTGATGTACATGGATGATGATCACTGAGTGAAGAAGTGCCTGGAAATCCCAGTGAAGGGAAGCCAGTAGAGGTAGACCAAGAAAGACCTGGGTAGAGGTGATAAGAGCTGATCTCAAGTCGCTGAGGCTCACAGAGGAGATGACGAAGAAATGCAGCAAGTTGAGAGATGCTGTGCTAAAAAGGACCTGTCCAACCCATGCAAGCAGGGAGAAACAGCTGATGATGATATTTGATTGATTTCCAACCAACCTGAGTTTGTCCAGCAGGGTCTGGTACGGTGTCTGTCATCTGAGAGAGGACTTTATCTAAACAAAATGATGTGAGGCGTCCCTCAGATGGTCTTCCAATAGTACTGCAGTAGGACATCTCCTGTGAACAGACAAATAAACATACATGAAGCTGTGTGGAGTGGCCTAGTAGTTAGTGTGTTGGACTGTTGACCATAGTGAAGGTGTGTGGTGTAGCCTAGTGGTTAGTGTGTTGGACTGTTGACGACAGTGAAGGTGTGTGGTGTAGCCTAGTGGTTAGTGTGTTGGACTGTTGACTATAGTGAAAGTGTGTGGTGTAGCCTAGTGGTTAGGGTGTTGGACTGTTGACCATAGTGAAAGTGTGTGGTGTAGCCTAGTGGTTAGTGTGTTGGACTGTTGACGACAGTGAAGGTGTGTGGTGTAGCCTAGTGGTTAGTGTGTTGGACTGTTGACTATAGTGAAAGTGTGTGGTGTAGCCTAGTGGTTAGTGTGTTGGACTGTTGACTGTAGTGAAAGTGTGTGGTGTAGCCTAGTGGTTAGTGTGTTGGACTGTTGACCATAGTGAAAGTGTGTGGTGTAGCCTAGTGGTTAGTGTGTTGGACTGTTGACTATAGTGAAAGTGTGTGGTGTAGCCTAGTGGTTAGTGTGTTGGACTGTTGACTATAGTGAAAGTGTGTGGTGTAGCCTAGTGGTTAGTGTGTTGGACTGTTGACTATAGTGAAAGTGTGTGGTGTAGCCTAGTGGTTAGTGTGTTGGACTGTTGACCATAGTGAAAGTGTGTGGTGTAGCCTAGTGGTTAGTGTGTTGGACTGTTGACCATAGTGAAAGTGTGTGGTGTAGCCTAGTGGTTAGTGTGTTGGACTGTTGACCATAGTGAAAGTGTGTGGTGTAGCCTAGTGGTTAGTGTGTTGGACTGTTGACCATAGTGAAAGTGTGTGGTGTAGCCTAGTGGTTAGTGTGTTGGACTGTTGACCATAGTGAAAGTGTGTGGTGTAGCCTAGTGGTTAGTGTGTTGGACTGTTGACTATAGTGAAAGTGTGTGGTGTAGCCTAGTGGTTAGTGTGTTGGACTGTTGACTATAGTGAAAGTGTGTGGTGTAGCCTAGTGGTTAGTGTGTTGGACTGTTGACTATAGTGAAAGTGTGTGGTGTAGCCTAGTGGTTAGTGTGTTGGACTGTTGACTATAGTGAAAGTGTGTGGTGTAGCCTAGTGGTTAGTGTGTTGGACTGTTGACTATAGTGAAAGTGTGTGGTGTAGCCTAGTGGTTAGTGTGTTGGACTGTTGACTATAGTGAAAGTGTGTGGTGTAGCCTAGTGGTTAGTGTGTTGGACTGTTGACTATAGTGAAAGTGTGTGGTGTAGCCTAGTGGTTAGTGTGTTGGACTGTTGACTATAGTGAAAGTGTGTGGTGTAGCCTAGTGGTTAGTGTGTTGGACTGTTGACTATAGTGAAAGTGTGTGGTGTAGCCTAGTGGTTAGTGTGTTGGACTGTTGACTATAGTGAAAGTGTGTGGTGTAGCCTAGTGGTTAGTGTGTTGGACTGTTGACTATAGTGAAGGTGTGTGGTGTGGCCTAGTGTTTAGGGTGTTTGACTGTTGACGACAGTGAAGGTGTGGTGTAGCCTAGTAGTTAGTGTGTTGGACTGTTGATCATTGTGAAGGTGTGTGGTGTGGCCTAGTGTTTAGGGTGGTTGACTGTTGACGACAGTGAAGGTGTGGTGTGGCTCAGTGGTTAGAGTGTTGGACACACAATCATAAGGTTATGGGTTATAAAAGCCAGCAATATTTGTTTATGTCCACCATAATTAAATTTCACAAGGGCTGACTTGGTTTTTAGTTTCCTGGGATCGATAAATACCAGTACTGTACTAGGATCCAAAGGCCTATAAGGGCAGTGCTTATCCCAGTTTCTGTGGCATGAAGCAACAGAGTACAAGACTTACCCCTTGACAGGACACCAGTCCATTGCAAGGCTAAACCCCCAGCTATTGCTGGTACTCATTTTCAGCTGAGTATACTGGAGCAACGTGAAATGAAGTGTTTTATTCAAGAACACAACACAATCCAGGATTCAAACCCATGACATTATGATCCTAAGTCCAACAGACTTACCGCTAGCCCACACGACTTCACTTAACCCTTTGGCATTTTAATTACTCTATTTTTACTATTGTATTTTCATGGTAAAGACTTTACTTCATATAATTATCTCACATAATATCAAATCTATGAGATCTTGATATTACTTATTTTGAGAACAATACCTTAACATAAATATGTGTGGCCAGTTATGGCCGTTTTGAACAGATACAGCCAGTTTAATGCTAAAGGGTTAAAACAGCTGAGTCAACTGGAGCAATGTGAAATGAAATGTTTAGCTCAAGAACACAACACAACCCAGTCCAGGAATTGAACCCACGACATTATGATCATAAATCTAACACACAACTAGACATTATGTCTCCACCTCAGGATTAATCTAATCAATTATAAAATTGAATGAATAAATAAATAAATAAATAAAAGATAAGAAGCGAGATATAGGGTTCAACCATGCATACTGACCTCAAGGTCTTGGTCAACTTTTGGGGTCATCTGAAGTCGGTCAATTCCTGGAAAAGTAGAAAAAGGATTCAACAAGGGTTTTAGCCAAAGAAAATAACGATTTTGTGGAATGTTTTATACAATTATCTTATGTATGTATGTATGTATGCATGAACCCGTAACTCCCGGTGGTGCCATAAGGGCTCTGTAGTAATATACAGCATTTTTAAGCCTGGTGGATCCCATCCACTCTCCAGATCTGAACACAGCCAATTTCTTAGAGAGAGAGAGAGAGAGAGAGAGAGAGAGAGAGGAGGAAGAAGTGAAAAAGAGATGACAAGGAGAAATTGACCCTAGTACTGGACTGGTGCTTTTTCTTTTCATCTACCTCGAAAGGATGAAAGGCAAAGTTAACCTCAGCTGGATTGAAACTCAGCATGAAAAATAGACATAAAATTTTATATATATATATATATATATATATATATTGTGATGCTTACCTAGGTTGCTAGGCTCTGTATATGAAAACTTTGTTTTAGCAAAACTTCTGAAAGGTATTAAAGCTGGCTTCTTGAAGTTGGTGTCTGGCAAATTTAGAGTCGGTTTTGATTCTTCGGGATCTTCAAGTCCAAACTCCTGGTCAAGCATGCGTAACTCCTCATCCTTCAACACAACAGGAGGCTGCTCGGCGGTGTCACCAATTTTTAACATTTGCATCTGTAGGAAAGCCTGAGTAAAATTCATTTGACTAGAATTGGCAACGGACAGCTTCTTCCGGTCGGTGCCAGTTTGGGGCCTATGCTGGCGTCGGACTAGCTCTATGTCAGACAGTCTAGAAGAGCAAGAGAGGTCAGCTATTCCTGGTAGTTGTGTTGGTACAGTTGCTGCTGGTGATGATGATGTGATGGACTCAATGCTGTTCCGGTTGAGAGGATTCAACAGAGAGTCAGTTTCACCTGTAATGAGGAGGAGGACGGAGAGGAAAATTATACATTACGAAAGATAATGTAGCCCTAGATACATTACAAAGAACATTATATAATGTAGTCCTAGATACACTATATCTTAAAATAAAAGGATGCAATAGATAGTGTAGTCCATCACCCTTAATAATTGTTTCTAATTTAGGCACAAGGCAGGCAATTTGAAAGGGATGGGGAAAGTCGATTAAATCGACCCCAGTACTTATTGGTGCCTTATTTTATCAACCCCATAAGGATGAAAGGAAAAGCTGAACTCGGCAAGATTTAAACTCAGAATGTAAAGGGCAGTAACTCTATGCGACAAGATATTGCCTGCCCATCACCCTTAATAATGAAAAAATAAATAATTTTAGTAAATCCATCTAAAATCTTCATTAATTAATTAATTAAAATAAAATATGGTAATGAAAATGTGAGATAGGAACTGTTTGCCAAACACACAAGACTGCTTGTGTTATAATGGTGTGACACACCTGTGTTACATATCCGTACAAAGCAAAGGTAAGACCCAGGGTGTTCACTAGGCGTAATTCCAAACTACCAATGAGACTCCATACACATGGTCAACCTGACAGTTCACTTAGTTCTTATTTATAGACATTTCTCCTAATCCACTTTTAGTTACACGTGGGTGTTCAGGGTTTTTTCCTCCACAACACTTTGTTATAGAAAAAGTAATAGATGTGGAAAAAAACAAAAAACAAACATACTGTTGAGAAATTCATCTGGGAGGAGACCAAACGACGAAGCATTGGAGATTATGGAATTTTCTGTTAAAATGGATGCATTAAGGGAATCCCCTGTTGGATGGTTTGAAAACATGGAAGCAGTTAGTCTGAAAATAAAAGAACACTTATGATCATATGCCTGCTCGATCAGAGGTGGTAACCCAGGGCTAAACAACAATAACAACAGCAGCAGCAAATAATAGTTTCTGATTTAGGCGCAAGGCCAGCAATTTTGGGGGAAGGGGAAAGTCGATTAAATCAACCCCAGTACGTCACTGGTACTTTATTTCATCAACCCTGTAAGAATGAAAGGCAAATCTAACCTCGATGGTATTTGAACTCAGAACGTAAAGGGCCGTAACTCTATGCCACGAAGCATGTTGTCCGACCATCTACCGATACTGTCAATCCAAATAATGACAACACAATGTAGTCCAAGATACACTGTATATGTATGAATGAATAAAAGAGGGCTTGGTCACAACTGGAATGTCTTATCACAGGTCCTCTAAAGTAAGGCTAACTCAGGGTTAAATAGCAGCATAATACAGAATGTAGTCATCATCATCATCATCATCGTTTAACGTCCATTTTCCACGCTAGCATGGGTCTGGACGGGAATTGTCCCACTTGAGGCAAGATTGGTTGTCTTGCTCAGGACTGTCTGGCGGGTTTTCTACAGCTGGATGCCCTTCCTAACACCAACCACGTTTACAGTGTGGACTGGGAGGTTTTTACCAAGTTACCTACACAGCCACATTACAGACTCTAGCTACAGTACTTTTGGTACATACTATGTATGTATGAATGAATTAAATAGAAGTTTCTCACAGCTGGAATGTCTTTTTATCACAGATCCTCTAAAGTAAAGCTGACCCAGGGTTAAATAGCAGCAAAACACAATGTAGTCCAAGATACACTATCATCATCATCATTTAATGTCCGTCTTCCCTGCTAGCAAGGGCTGGACAGGGCTTCCTAGTCCGAGTCAGTACTCAAGAGGAGATAGGCGAGAGACCTGCAACAAACTTACATACATTCTCATACTCTACCAAATGTATTTTATCATAACACTGGCAGTAAAGCCCGGTGTTGCTCGGGGTCGCTCAGTAGCTGTGTTAAAGTTACAATGTTAAGTTTCTTTTTTGGCTTAAAGTCTGTCTGCACGACTGTCTGTCTGCACGCCTAACGAAATTTACAGATACATATATTTTAAATAAACTTATATAATTTTTGCTTTTTTTTACGAAATATTTGCTTGTTTTACGTAGTCTTTAAATAGACTTGTTTTCAAGTAAAAATATTGTTTTAAAAGGCTTTTAAATGGAAATGAAGCAAAACGGAAGCTTAGTGTTCGAACTGATGAATTTTGCAGGTCAAAATTTTGCTGGCTCGACAACTGTTCGTGTATTGTGTTAATGTCATTTTAAACGCTGAGAAAGCCAGCGTAATTTTTTTAATTTTTGCACGCAGAAAATGTAAACAGAACGTAAGACGCTCAATGTAAACAGAACAAAGGGAAATAACTCGTCACTTACGCTCAAAAATCGATACATTAGATTCGATTTCGTCACATAGGGTGGGTCAATTTGAAATATTTTTTTTCTGATGTCTTCGCTAGGGCTCAATGTACAAGTATAGCAATTTCGGTGCAATTCTGTCAGAGATTCTAAGAGGAGATGTGTGCCAAAAATCGATAGACAGACAGACAACCACAGCTTTATATATATAGATTAACACTAGGGAGGTTGTGTCTTCGACACTTTTTGTCCATCCACACCCTTTGTTTTCTACAGCTAGATTCCCTCTCTCATCACCATCCACTTTACAGAGTGTACTGGGTCAAGTTTATTACATAAATCACTAACACTAGAGAAGTTATGTCTTTTTCACAACTGAAGAGTTCTCTTGACTCTTCGTTTGGAAAGTTTTCTACAGCTGGATGCCCTTCCTGCCACCAACCACATTACAGAGTGTACTGGGTGCAGTTTATTGTGTAGATCACTAGCACTAAGAAGATTGTCATGACTTCAACATAGCCGAAGTGTCCTTCCAACCTTTTGTTTGACAAGTTTTCTACAGCTAGATTTCCTCTATCACTATTAATGTATAAATGGAGTTGGTCATGGCTGGAAAGACTTTTATCACAGGTCCTCTCAAAACAAACTGACCTGGCACTAAACAACCACAGCAAGTCCCCCCAAAAAACAATGTATGTATAAATGCATAAAAGAGGAGTTGGTCATGGCTGGACAGCCTTTTATCTCAAGCCAAGCCGACCAGGGGGCTAAACAACAACATGGAAGTTATATCTAAATCATTGACTACACTTACTTGTCACTTGTTTCTTGTTTTGTGACATTTACCAGCGATGCTTTACTGAGTTCCTTGCCGATATCTCCCATGGACATCTTACTGAGTTCTTTGGAGATGTTCCCCAGGGAGGTCTTACTAAGCTTCTTACCACATTTCTTGGGAATATAAGTGCTACAAAAAGAAGGGTGAAAAAAATGAAAAAAAAGTAATTTTATCATATTCATATGATAGTCCACAGGTAATGAAATAAACACTATCATACATGATACTCCAGAGAGAATGAGGTATGCCTCCCCATAATTACACAAGATATTCTACAGACAGTGAGATAAGCTCATTGTATCACATGATGTTCCACACAGAGTGAGATAAGCCCACTATATCACTCACGATATTCTACAGAGAATAAGATAAACCCCCTATATCAGACATGATATTCCACAGAGCGAAATAAGTCCCCTATATCACACATGATATTCCACAGAGAATGGATAAGTCTCCTCACTTCAAAAGATATTCTACAGATAGCCCCCTATATCACACACATGATATTCCACAGACAGTGGGATAAGTCTCCTGTATCACACAGTAATGAAAACAAAAAAAAGTCCGATATTAAAAGGGTAATGGGTAAAGCCCCGCTTCAGTTACAAATGAGCATGGAATTTGCATCTAGAAAGTTCCCCTCTGAAGTACAAGTTTGAGCAAGGTCGTTTGTGGAAGACCAGCAGTTTCCTGTGTATACCAGTCTCCCCTCTTCATGCCAATACGCCAATACAGCTTGACACCAGTGACATTGCAACTCATTTCTACAGACTGATATCAAAAGACATATGGAGGCACATGGCTTAGTGGTTAGAGCATTGGCCTTGCAATCAAAAGATTGTGAGTTCAATTCTCAGACCGGGTGATGTGTTGTTTCCTTGAGCAAGACACTTTATTTCACATTGCTCCAGTTTACTCAGCTGTAGAAATGAGATGATAGGGACTGGGGTCCCTATCATTCCACTGCAAAGTTGTTGTGTAGGTGCCACAGCAAAAAAGCACCCAGCACTCACTGTAAATGAGGTTGGTGTTAGGAAGGGCATCCAGCTGTAGAAATCAAGCCAGAATCAGTTCCCGTCCCACCCTTGCAAGCAGGGAAAAAGCGGACGTAAAATGAAATGATGATGATGATGATGATATATTTACCCTGGGTGTTTGAAAGTTTCATTTGTTGTTGTTCGATTTTGTTTTTTTCCAGAAGATTCTGACTGTGACGCAACTTTGGTGACAGAAGTACAAGACTGCGTGGTCACTTCCTTCCTAAAACAAACAATTATTAGAAATATTGTAAAACAATTATCAATGGCAGTGCCCCAGCATGGCCTCAGCCTGTTGGCTGGAACACGTAATAGAGTAATTGACCCGTATCCTTGCTTTACCCATGGTAAATTTCTACGACCAGATACCTTTCCTGATGCCAACCCATACTTTTTGACATGCCAGCATGGGAAATGGACGTTAAACAGTGATGATGATGATGATGATGGTAGAGATTCACTGATTTAATGGGTATTTTGAAGGTAAAACATACACAAACACACAAAGAGACACATATATACACAAACATGCATAAATATATACATATACATACACACAAACACATGCATATACACATACAAACACATATACATACACACAAAGACACACATATATACAGATCAAGATTGTGTAGGTGTCACAACAAAAAAACACACAGTCCACGCTGTAATGTGGTCATGTAGGTAACAAGGTAAAAAGTTCCCAGTCCACACTGTAAATGTGGTTGGTGTTAGGAAGGGCATCCAGCCGTAGAAAAGCTGCCAGATAATCCTATATGAGTGAGAACGGTCACCCAACCAACCTTGCCTCAAATTGGGACAACTCCCGTGTAACCCATGCTAGCGTGGAAGATGGACATTAAACGATAATGATGATGATGATGATGCATATATATATATACATACATACACACACACAAACACATGCATATATATATACACATAGAAACATACATACACACAAACACATATACATACACAAATACACATACAAACACACATATACATACACAAACACACACATACATACAAATGACAGGCTTTCACAGTTCCCATCTACCAAATTCACTCATAAGACTTACCCAATACTTGCTAGCTGGGAAGACAAACATTAAATGATGATGATGATGATGATGATAGGGTAGAAAAAATACTTACTTTGCAGTTGAAGTAGCAAGTGGAATCGGTGAATGACAGATGGTGTCATTGACAAATGAACCAGTTCGAAATACTTCCTCTTTCACATTCGGTTGGAGGGGTACATTTCCAGCCATGCTGACACCATCTTCAGAAGCAAGGAAATAAAACCAAATTTTTGTTAATAAAATTAAAATGTTCTGTCCCAACAAAACACACCGAAACATTATATATATATATACACTAAGTTATTCTGTCTCTACAATCAATCAATAAGTCACACTGCTTGCACAAATTCCCTTGACTCTCTGTCACCATCCACTTCTATTCTTCATCATATTCGGCAGATCAGCGGGATTGCATTTTATGTTGTCACAAATCTGCTTCATATATGTCTTGGCTTGTCATCCTCCGATAGCATTTCCTGGTGTAAGCTCCCTCAAAAAACTTCACTCACAATTTCATTGTATTGTGTGGGTGAGTGTGTGTTATGTCAGCATCGGTTCCAGCGACAAGTGTTCAACAGAACAGCCTGCTCAGGAAAATTAACGTGTAAGTGTCTGAGCATTCCACTGAAATTCAGGGTGACACAGTATTTGACAAGGTTGGCCTAAATGGCCAACCTTTAATTACAGATAAAATATATTTTCCAGCTGAGTGGATTAGATCAGTGAAATAAAGTGTCTTATTCAAGGACATAACGCCAGGCTGGGAGTCAAACACAAGACATTGCGATCGTGAGCTGAACACCCTAACCATTATACCACGCACCTTCACACCTGTACTGTTACATCTCTACAAATAAGACTGATTTAAGTCCATATATACTCTGAAGATGATTAGTTCTAAACCAGCTTGATACTATGTACGAAAGTCAGCTGACTATGATGGAGTGATGCTGGAGCTGTGAAATTTTGCATGCATTGATTTCAACTCTTCTTATTAATAACTGCATTGTTTCTTAACAGGGACTATGTTGAAAAATAAACCTCATTTGGTCATTCCATGAGAGTATCTTCGTCAGTCTATGAATTTCTCATCCAACCATTGTACCATATTATACACACCACACCATGTACTACCCATACCTTAAAATCATCGACTCCACACAGTTATACACACCATATATACATCGTACACAATATACACACCATAATATTATATACACGGCACACAATATACATATCACACCATGTATCATGGCCAGCCTATGAACTTTTCAGGCGACCATCGTACATATCCTGGAGATGATGATTGACGATCTACTTAACTAAGAAAATTGTGTACGATATAGCGCGAATTTAGCTGCTATTTCTACCCAGGCAAATTAACACATAGTTCCTGGATGGGCAGTAGAAATGTATACTTTTCTACTTGAGGTATAGTGCATCTAAGATTACATTATCCTAAGTGTTCTTCCATGTATTTGAGACTGCTGTGCAAAATGTGATGGTGATTTAGCTACTGTTTCTAGCAAAGAGTGTGACTACATACATAACTACGTGATGTCAGATGAGAGTCATCTTTGCCCACTTATTCTTGAGAGGGTCGTGGGGGCAGATTCTTCCAACGGGTCCTGTCAGAAGCAACCCTCTCCAACTAATCTGGCTGGATCCCCAAGCGTGACCAGCCAAGCTCATGGATGTTATCCAACCATCTTGCTCGGGGCCTACATAAGAGTCTCTTGTCGGTTGCTTTTGCCCGTAAAATCGGTCCAGCCATTCTTTCCTGAGACATTCTAACCACATTCCCATAGTATCGGAGCTGTGATCTCTCAATTCGGAGTAGTGGCTCTACCTGGAGTCACTCTCTGATCTCCGAGTTACGCATTTTAAAGACCCTTCGGAGGAATCCCAGTGTTTTTATCAAAGAAAAACTAAATCCATTTTGTTTGTTGCTTTTACAACTTTGCTATTGTAATGCAATCATTAAAAGCTACAGGTGGGATTTCGAGGAAGCAGTTTGATCAGCTTTTAAACGGAGCTTTTTAGATATCATTAAGCGGAGGATATAAATTCGATAACATTAAGAGCATAATACCATTGTCTGGGATTATAAATATATATTGTTCAACCTATATTTGGGGATGTTTAGGTTGCCAGTGTTGCTAATAAAAAGAAACACACGCACCATATGATTTTCACATTATTAGCAATATTGGCGACATGACCATCCCCAAATAAAACAGTATTATCGGTTTCAACACACGATTTCATATCAAGAGTCTTGCTGAACAAATACACACATATATGTTCGTATATATATATATATATGGTATACGTCAAGACGGGCGGTCTCAAAAGTGAAACTAATTTTTGACATGTGTGTATATATATGTGTGTGTGTATGTATATATATATATATATGTGTGTTTGTATATATATATATATGTGTTTGTGTCATCATCCTCGTTTAACGTCTATCTTCCACGCAAGCATGGGTTTAGACGTATATATATGTTTGTGTGTATATATGTTTGTGTATATATATATATATGTGTGTGTTTGTGTGTATATATATGTGTCTGTATATATATATATATGTGTATGTATATATATATTTATGCACACATACACATTTGTATGAATTTGTAGATGTATATATATATATGCATGTATACAATTGTATGGTGTTTTTTTTTTAAATAATGACATTTTGTGTGAAAGTAATCACTTACGTAACTGTCAAAAATTAGTTTCACTTTTGAGACCGCCCGTC
>OZ024761.1:17853626-17906126 GCA_964016885.1 Eledone cirrhosa
TGCTGCAAAGCATGGCGTCCGACCCTCTACCGATATTGCCAATTCACTCTGTCAATAATAAACAATAATAACAATAATGTCTGTTATTGCAGGGAAAAGGGAGAAGAGATAAAATAAATAAAGATCTAAAATCTAAAAAAAAAATTAAAAAAAAACTGCATCGGATGAATCCGACAGGTTTCGACGAGGATCGAACTCGCGACATTCTGTGTGTGAAACAGACGTGATAACCACTACACCACGAAACCTGCAACTTTAAGAAGGGGATTATTACCTATATAAAGGCAAAAAAGTATTCATTGCATTAACTTCTTTTTAAAGATTTGTTTGTTTGATGTTTTCAGGGGAATACGACCCGATAATAAGCGAAGAAACGATATTTATTTGAAGATAATGTCGTATTTGGCCCCTAAACCATTAATTGGTTTGCATCAGGTCTATATGAACAGAACGGCATTGATAACAAAGGGGCGGTTGAATTTATAAACACTATAAACATCTTCATCGCCGTCTGCATAGAACAATTGAACCAGTGTATCAACAGTAACGCCATTACTTGCAGGTTTCCATGTAGAATTGTCAAAATTTATTCATACTTACAGTGCGTTATAATGATATGTATGTCTGTGATATATATATATGTGTGTATACATGATGACAACAATGATGGTAATGACGCTAACGAGGACGACGATATAGATAGATAAATAGATAAATAGATAGATAGATAGATAGATAGATAGATAGATATGTTGATGGACAGACAGATATAAAATATTCGGAACACGGACTGTCGTGTCGAGAAACCTTTCCGTATTTCACCGTACGACATTGAAGGAAAATCGATAGAAATCACAAACAACCAGTTTTACAGCTTGCTATCGATGTAAACAAAGCACACCAGCTATAGAGTAGCATTATCGATACTGTTATATTGAAATGATCACCACACACACACACACACACACACACACATTTTCATTTTATTAAAGCTGAATAGTGAGTCTTGTTACTCTGGAGTTTCGCCTGTTTATTACAGGGTCATCATAAAACTCTACTTCGGTATTGAGTACTCCTTTCTCTCGCCCGTCAACCACATACGGATATATAAATATATATGTATATATACATATGTGTGTGTGTGTGTGTGTGTCTGTCTTTATTTCTCTCTCTCTCTCCCTCTCTCTCTCTCTCTCTATATATATATATATATATATATATATATGTGTGTATTTATATATAATTTACATGTATATGTATATAATTATATATATAATTATACATGTATATGTAATTATATATGTATAATTATATATATATATGTTTCTGTGTGCGTGTGCACACATATATAATAAAAGAAATCGTTATCGTTGCTGTTATAAATACATTCAATTATATAATGTATTTATATTATATTTTTTTAAATGTATTCCTGTAAACAAAACACATCAGCCATGGCGTAGCATCATCGATGTTGTAATTTTAAAATATTCAATGTTATTATTGTTGTTGTTGTAAATAAAAGCAACATTATATGATATACCTATATTATATTTTTAATATGTTATTTTTGTTTGTGCGCCAATGTTTACGTACGTGCGTAGAAAACGAAAGCGAAACTAGAAAGACATTCTTATCAAAACAACGTCTGTCAGAGAAAGAAAGAGAGAGGGAATTAATGTGCAGCAGCGTAACCGAGAATGGTTTCCTGTATAGATACAGATGAAGCAATCAACTCTGTTGCAGCTCTGTGTGTGATGTAGTGATCTTCATTCGTTTCCTGGTTATATTAACTGTGGCAAACGAAGTAATGTAGTTTTAATTTAAGAAAGGAAAATTGTCGGCTGCACACACAAACAAAGAAAGACGGGGAAAATGAAAAAAGAATCCGACAGGTTCCGACGAGGATCGAACTCGCGACAGTCTGTGTGTGAAACAGATGTGATAACCACTACACCACGGAACCCACACTCTTACATGGGTTGCATATAAGCATTTAAACCCAAACCTGGGATGTTATTTTAACCCTTTATTTAACCATTGGGTGGAATATAAGACGTATATAGTGATAAGGTCTCGTATTAAATGTTGTGAGTTGAAATACTTTGATCAACTGAAAACATCGAATTGATTGGGAGGGAAAAAACTCTATATAGACAAGGAGGGGAGGGTTGAAATTTTTAAAACGCAACAACCGAGGAGGATAACTCTAATAAGATCAGCTGGTGGTATTATTATTATAATTATGTATGTCATTATTTTTTTTTTTTGTCTTTTTGTTTTGTAAAATAGACAATGCAGATAGGGGGTGGATTCTTGTTTTAAAACTAATTGATGAAAGGAACAGACATGTTTCGATCTCATTGGACCTCCTTAGCGAAGTATATTTTAATCAGTTGGCAAGACTAAAAGTTAATAATGATAATAATATATATATACATATATACGCATATAATTAAATACATACATGCATACATGTATGCATACATGCATACATACATGCACGCATGCATGCAAAATACATACATGCATACATGCATATATACATACATGCAAACATACATTCATACATATATACATACATATATGCATGCATATATATATATATATATATGTGTGTGTGTGTGTGTGTGTGTGTGTGTGTGCGTGTGTGTGCATGCACGAAAGTGTGTTAACGAAGTAAAACTACTTATATTTGAGATAGAAAACTTTAGTCAGCAGCTGACGAGGTGGTGGGGTGGGAAGGTAGAGGAATATAGATGATGGAGAAAAAATATTAACCCACAGGTTCCGACGAGGATCGAACTCGCGACAGTCTGTGTGTGAAACAGACGTGATAACCACTACACCACGGAACCCACGATAAGACTCTCATATTTATAAGGATTTAATGCAAACCAAATAAGATATATGATATACGATCTAGATAGACATTCTGGCCCTTTAATAGTTCTGTTATTTAGAATTATTGTGAAACGTAAATAAATCTCGGAAACTCGGATTGTGGAGAACATTCTCTCTATTTCCCTTCGACAGAAAACAAAATCGATATAATCAGCATAACCTAATAATAGCACATTTTGCAATCGATCTAAACAATCATGATTACATAACATCATCGATAGTATATCTTGAAATGATGATTGTTGTTGTTGTTATTATGTTTTGAAACTTATTAACACATGAAGCATTAAATCATGTGTCTATGTTTCATCTTTAATATGTATTTGTTTTTGTGCCAATGAATTTGTGCGTACATATGTGTGCGTGAGTGGGTGTGAGTGTTTACGCGCGTTAATTGAAAACGAAAGTGAAAGTAGAAAGACTTATCAAAACAAACAACGTAAAAATATTGCGATATTCTCACTTATTCATTGTTGATATAACTAAAAATTGGTCAAACACACAGAAAAAGAAAGCAGTATTGGAAAGGACTATAAATTCCATGAATGAGTGGAAAAGGAGGGGAAGGGCAAGGATTATTAGATAAAGGAAAAAAGAAGGGGGAAGGGGAGAGGGTGACAGACACTACACCTGGAGCAGTGTTTCGGAACAGTGTTTCAGCTGTGACCCGCGGACAAAATGGCATAGGCATTTCCACAGACAATGACCAGCTACACCCGTTGCAACAGCCATCCCACCCCGCGGGATTCCTGCTCCAGCGGGCTGTTATCGATCCGATTTTGTGAGAGCGAGTGAGTGGGATTGCGCGTATAACAGAATGGTTTCTTGTGCAAAAGCTATACATTCTAGAGTAGGTCTACGTCTGAAGTTGTGCTTATCATTCATATCCAGTTTACATTGACCATGGAAGTGGAGTCATGTAAATTCCATTTCCAGAAACGAATCTTGTCGGCTGTGACAGCCGATAATGGTGGAGTTGTATGTTATGAAGCAAAAAAAAAAATTCAACAGGTTCCGACGAGGATCGAACTCGCGACATTCTGTGTGTGAAACAGACGTGATAACCACTACACCACGGAACCTTCGGAAACGGACCGGCATTTCAAAGGATATAAACGCAATCTGAGAATTGTGCAATCCTCAGCAATCTCCCCACCATTTTAACCCACCAAAAATCTCGAAAGTGATTGAGAGGTGACAGCCATCTTTCTGCCAAAGAAATTAAATCGGAAGAAAACCAGGATGGAATTGCTTTGCGAAAATATATCATCTAGTTTTTTTAATTGTTTTTTTTTCATGCAGACTTTATATATGGAGGACAAAGTCGCGAATTGGCAGAGACGTTAGAACGTGGGATAGAGTGCTTTATGGAAGTCGTTCCGGCTCTCTGCTCTCTGAGTTTAAATACCGCCGAGGTCAACTTTCATCGATTCGAGGTCGATAAAAAAAAGTCCCAATCTAGTATTGCAGTCGATTCTTCCTCTATATCTCTTTTTCACTCCCATTCTCTCACTCTCTCTGTCTATCTCTGGAAGAAATCTACTATACTCAGACATGGGGAGGAGATTGGACTCCGCCAGGTTTTAAAATGCCCAAGAAACGAAACGCCTTATGTCAATACAGCGCCCCTACGACTATATCAAGATTTACGGGACAATACATGCCATGCTAGGGGCGGTGGAAGCATTTCTGAATCGGAGAGGGGGGAGGGGGCAAATTTGGTCAATTTAGTTGTAGTGATTAGTTTATCCCATTGCACCCTAAAATGGTCAGAAAAGGCAATTTGAGTCCAAGCAAGTCATAATATATTTACAGCTTTCAATAATTATAAAATGATCATAGTAAAATAACCTATGAAATCTGTCTCTGAATACCCATACTAACAATTGGCAAATAGTGATATATGGAGAAAAATTATGACATGACAAAAAAAATGTACTATGAAGGTTAACATAATATATAAGTGGCATCCCAGACGGGAAGATGGTTGTACCGTCTGGCCTTTTGCCGTCCCCTCGGTCCAGCCCCACTGGCTCGAGCTGGGAGGGGAAGCCTGCAGCATCAAAGCCATGCTTTATGACCTCGTTGAGGGCAGCGTGGCGTGGAAGGCGGGCGGCACTGTGGCGACAGGAAAGCGGGTGGAGGCCGAAAGAGTCCACGGTGGATCCATAGTGACATTTATGTGACTCGCAGATCCAGAGGCCGAGCCTCAGGGAAATGCCGATGCGCAGGCTATCGCTATCCAGCTGCGTGCCAATGGAGAAGGAGGGAAAGGCATGGGGCCGGGCACCACTGTGGAGTTTGGAGGTCGCGTGCAAACTGGCAAGGCGGTGTTGGTCGAGCTGGCGCGTGAGCCTGTCTGAGCCCAGGCTTCACTGGATGACATCCCAAATGCTTTGGGGGGACTTGACGTCAGCAGGGGGAGAAGAAGGAGGGACGTCTACGGGGTTAACACGTCTCACAGGCGGCCTTACGAGCCGACTGGGATGATTGACGGCCACCCAGCACTCTTCCTGTTGAGGAACTGCTTCGCCATGCCGAAACTCCTCTATACCCTTCGCAGCGCTCCGTGCTACAGCCACGCATCTCTCCTCGCTGACCTCGATACTTGTATCCGAGCGGCAGCCGAGGAGATATGCAACGTCAGGTTTGACGACATTGGATAGCAACAGGCCACTTTACCTGTCAGATATGGCGGCCTTGGCCGCCGTCCCCTATCTCGCTGGATTTGCCGGCGTTTCTTTCGTCAGTAACCTCATGCTGCGTCCTCGTCAGTAGGGCTCTCCAAAACACAATGGATCCCTCTGTGATCGGGGAACGTGAGCCGCCTGTGAGACGTGGGACCAGCTTCCTTCTCCCCCTGCTGACATTAAATAATATGTTGGGAGTCAGTCGATTCGGATTGGGTTGGGTTGGAAAGTTTTGCAGCGTAGACGGCGCGCTAGTACCCGCCCACACAACATCGAACCCGAGTTGTATAGGTTCCAGTTCTTTGCCTCTTCCCCCATGTTCTGTGAAAGAAGAATTGCTGGGCGAGGGGCGGCGGGAGTGCAGGCAATGACTTCAGAAGAGTAGCAGCAAAAGTCTGAAAAAAAAAAAAAAAAAAGACCCCCCCCCCGCACAAAAACGACGCGTAAGCTTCATATTCCCTTGACCACTCCCCGGCTCGAGCGTCAACGGACGGCCACCCACCCATCAGCTACGTTACTGTCTCCATTTGGCTATCTCTGCCTTGTTGAGTGAACGTCAACTACGGCACAATAGGTTTCGATGCTTCCCGAGAATAACATGCTTACGGACGCTTCCCCAAGTGTAATGTGATTCCGATGGAAGACGTTTATATCCTTGGTCTGTAGCGTGAAAATCATTTTTGTTAGTTATTGGTTTTTGTGATTTGCGTTCATTGTGGTGTGGCAATGTGTTTGTTGAAGTAAACTTTTAGCTTGATGGGTATTATGTATGGCGGTGGATTGGCAGTATCGGTAGAGGGTCGGACGCCATGCTTTCCAGCATAGTTACGTCCCTTTACGATCTGAGTTCAAATCCCGCTGAGGTTGACTTTGCCTTTCATCCTTACGGGGTCGATAAAATAAAGTACCAGTAATGCACTGGGTAATTGCTGGCCTTGTGCCTAAAGTAGAAACAATTATGTATAAAGTTGGTCTGTTCCATATGAAGCGCGTTTGATGTACCGCTGTGAATGAACAATAAACCATGATCGCTACTTAAATAAATTTATGATGAAATAACCTGTTACAAGGCTATTGACGATAAAACAAAACATCCCCTCAATCTTGGAACCATCTGGGTTCTCCAGAAGTGACGGCAAAAGACCTGACGGCCTTACCCTGTGCCCCTGGTCGCGAGGTATGGGCCTTGTCTGGGACGTCACAGTTAGTTACTCTTTTGCTTCTTCCCACATCCTGGATGCTGCGGTTAGGGCGAGATCCACAGCTTCCGCAGCCGAACGCAGCAAGACCCTCCAATGCTGTGATCTGTCGGTCAACTACATTTTCCTGCCTGTGGCTTTCGAGACGTTTGGGGGAGTCGGGCTGCTGACTGCGAGTTTCCTCTCTTCATTGGCGGCTCGCCTAATAGAGGTAACTGGCGAATCTCGCGAGGGCGCTTGGTTGTTCCAGCGCATTGGCCTGGCCATCACCCGATGCAACGTTGCGAGCGTGCTGGCTTGCCTCAAAAATCATCAGATAGGTTGCCCAGTACTCCACGCGACGCTGCTGTCTTTTGCTCTGGTGGACGGCCACCCCTTCCTTTATATTTTCTTTAATATTGCAACATGAAAGGAATATATCCTTCTGAAAGAATCACGAGCAATTTGTAATGTTATTTAAGCATTTGTAATGTTATTTATGTATATATTTGAAACATTTTTTATGTTATTCTACTGTAAATTTATTTATATGCTTTGTATATATCATATGTGTTTATATTTCCACTCCCATTTGTAACGTTATTTATACAACTGTGAATAAAGCAAAACGCCAATATTTTACTAATGTCAACAAACAAAAAACAAACAATAAACAAACAAATAAACAAGGCTATTGACGATAAAACAGGGGAAAGGGTGTGTTGTTGTGTATCGAGGGTGGGATACAAAAAGTTTAAAAGATGATATATACTATTGTGTATGGACTAACCTTTGTTGACGTGCCAATGGGAATAAAGCAAGCCGTCCCTTATTGATTTGGTTGGAGTGTCAGGTTAACGGCTACATCGCCCTGCTTGTTGGAACAGACTGAATGTGTAGCGTCTCTGAGAAACGAGAACAGAATGAAATTAAGAAACTGATTATTTTAAATAAACTCCAGTTGGCCACTTTCTTCAGACTTGCTGGAGCCAATGGTCCCTAAACAAAGGAAAATGTACATTTATGTTGCCAAGAGGTCAGTATGAGTGGTTGCCTTGATCTACATTGCCAACATGAGAACAAAAGTTCAAATTACTGCTGTTTAATTGACCCTCGGAAACAAGCTTTACTAACTCTGTTAGTAGACTGCGTTTGATTGACTTGTATCCGATCCTCTTCCTCTCGAAGAACTATTGCAGCAGACAAATCTCGCTTCACCGAACTCGGAAAACTCCATACAGCGTGGTACAGAAGAGAAACACAACGTCCATTTTGACGACATCTGATATCAAAATGGCAAAGGCGTTACCGCGACACCGGTTACAACAGCCACCTCACCTCGCGGGCTACTGTTATTCCGATTTTACGAGGAAGGTCAGTTCTCCGGGGTTCGAGGACGCCTGAGGCCTCAACGGCGACCCGTTCAAAGAATAATCAGTCGTACAAAAAGCAGTCGTACAAGCCCCGGTATTTCCTTATCTTCCGGCCCTCTACATTGCGGGGCGCAGTACTGGGGTTTGTGGCCGAAGCGACAGGGAGCGAGAATGTGTCGCAGAATCCCCTCCATGTATAATTATTTCATTTATATCACTTGTGCAATTTCGCGAAATATGCAGGGCAAAATCCTGCATAACTATTTAACGTCTATCTACTTTTACAAACTTTGTGTCCACCCTAGATTAAGATAATAAAATATAACAATTGGTCATATAGAAAACTATTTTTAAAATACAAAAAGCATCTCGTAGGTTCCAGCGAGTTTCGAACTCACGACCTTCTGCGTGTTAAGCAGATGTGATAACCACTACACCATGGAACCTTGACGCACAAATAGAGTAAATTTATACTGTATATTATTTCAATTATTGCTTTATTTGTGTGTATGTATAGACTTGTTAATACCTGTTGCAGGAGTAGGTGCGCCGGAGTAACATACACCGTGTCTTATGCATTTTAAACTTGGCGGATCCCATCCCCTCGCCAGGTACGATCACATTCGGTTTCTTCCAGAGAGAAAATGAATGAGATAGGATGAAAGCAAAGTTGATCTCTTTGGGTTTTGAATGAATATCGCAAGCATTTTATCCATTGTTCTAACAACTCTGCGAATTCACAGTCTACATACTTATAGTTGATGATTTACAAAATATAAAAATCAATAAATGACACAAAAATGTGGTTATGATTTGCAAAAGGGGCATAAAAAAAGATTAGTACGTCAAATGTCGATGTCGTGCTCTAAAATATTTTGAAATAATTCACGGGTTCCAAATCATACTGGGTGGGGAAAGTTGGACTTTTGCTTACAATTTTATAAGCGGGGAAAGTTGGACTTTTGCTTACAATTTTATAAGCGGAGTTTGGGGGGAGGGTCGGTACTTGTCTAGTGTACGATCGTAAATATGGGATTTCTCTTAATATTCTTTTTTTTTTTTAGTCATATATAATGTTTTTTGGCATAGGTTAAGAATAACGTCCTCGAAATTGAAACTAGGTTTTCTGACAAGTGAATGTGTTTGTTTTTTTTTTTTACAATGAAATTTACGATACACTCTTTGTTTATTTACAACAGGTCTCTATAGTGATATGGTGTTAATTAGTATTGCGTGTGTGATTATTTTCTCTTATATATATATATATATATATGTGTGGGTGTGTATATGTGTGTATATATATGTGTCTGTATGTATATATATATGTGTGTTTGTATATATATGTGTGTTTGTGTCATCATCATCGTTTAGATGTTTTTACCCAAATCCCTTATCATTCTCTGTCCTTCTTATGACCCGGCCTTAATTTGTTTATAGTTGGTGCCAACTTTGGCAAGATATTACAAAAACATCTAAACGATGATGATGACACAAACACATATATACAAACACACATATATATGGCATAGGTTAAGAATAACGTCCTCGAAATTGAAACTAGGTTTTCTGACAAGTGAATGTGTTTTTTTTTTTTTTTACAATGAAATTTACGATACACTCTTTGTTTATTTACAACAGGTCTCTATAGTGATATGGTGTTAATTAGTATTGCGTGTGTGATTATTTTCTCTTATATATATATATATATATGTGTGGGTGTGTATATGTGTGTATATATATATGTGTCTGTATGTATATATATATGTGCGTTTGTATATATGTGTTTGTGTCATCATCATCGTTTAGATGTTTTTGTAATATCTTGCCAAAGTTGGCACCAACTATTTTAATGTAAAATAAAATAATTATTGGATTCTCCAGCTCCTGTATCAATATAAATCACTTACAATAAAATTTCGTCGGAGATAGATTAACAAAATTTAATAAGAATGTTAGGTGGGGTGGGGAATAAAAGCGGGTGGAAGGTGGGGCGATAATTCAAGACCTGAGAGTACGGCATTACAACGGGTGAGAGGGTACTATCAGCAAGGGAGGTAATCACTGAGAAAAGGAACACGGTAACTCTAATGCTAGGCTTGCAAACATCAGCAAAATAAAAAATATAGTTCAAATGCACTTGAAAAATAGTAATACTTGATTCAATATTTGTGTATAAGTATAAGAAAGGCGTAAATTTAAACAAAAATATACAATAAAATGTAATGAGATGATAATTATATTAAACAATTATATATAGAGTAAATTTACACTGTTTCGTCATCAAGGTTCCATGGTGTAGTGGTTATCACATCTGCTTAACACGCAGAAGGTCGTGAGTTCGAAACTCGCTGGAACCTACTTTTTTTTTTTTTTTTTTGTCCTCTTCTTAAATATCTATTTTTATTTGTCACAGACAGAATAATTGACATTCCATTTCGCTGTGTTCTTTATACAACCATGTAAGAAAAAAAAAAACCCAATAACTCACCATATACACATGTACATATGCGCTCACATAACATGTAGAGACACAAACTGGGGCCATTTACATATTCAAATTAGGGGGCGCACAGGACAAAGACAACCTCTTAAAATCACTACGGTTTTGGAAATTAAGGTTAATACTATTCATTCATGTGTCTGTTGTGTGCGTGCGCTTGTGTATAGGTATATGTGTTGAGAGGACCCTTCAGTCATAACACAACTTATTGAGTACTGCTGTCCCAAAAAACACCCAGTACAGTTAGTTGTTGGTAATAGGAAGAGCATCCAGCTGTAGAAACCATGCCAAAAATAGTATTAAGAAGGCTCTTCACTTGTGTCAACCTCCCCAGTGCTGGTACCATCTTTACTTGTGTCAAGAGCCTGACAACCTCCCCAGTGCTGGTACCATAATAAAAATGCACTGAATACACAGGAAGGGCATCCAGCTATAGAAACATTTCCAAAACATCTCTTCAATTATATCAAAGACATGACCACTTTCCTAGTGCTGGTGCCATAAAATGCACCTGATTCAATGTAGAGTGCGGGGGTGGAGAAGAAGCAAGGACGCCAGAGGTCTTGATGGCGACCAGTTCAAAGAGGAAGCAGTTGGTTAGGCCCTGGCATTTAACTATATTCCTTTCCTCCACATTGCAGGCAGCGTAGCCTTGGTTTGTGATAATTATAGTCCTACACTGTAAATGTGGTTGGCGTTAGGAAGGGCACCCAGCTGTAAAATACCCAGCCAAATCTATAGTCCTCGCTGGAGCAAGGTGTGATATGCTCAACCCTGGCCAGACAGGCTTCCAGACATGGATGACCCATCTAACCCATGCAAGCATGGAAGAATTGACGCTAATGCAACAACTCAAGTTGGCTGTGGACAAGTGCACCACCATGCATTTTGGGAGTAAAAACCCAGCGTCCACATACTCCCTCCACAGCACTAATATCAAGAAGTCTTCTTGTGAACGTGACCTGGGCATTACAGTCAGCAGCAATTTGAGTTGGACGAAGCACGTCTCTAAAATTGTCATGAGGGCTGAGGGTGCCTTAGCATCACTCAACAACCTTTGTCAGCCGCTCTCCAGCTATCTATTTAAGGCTGTACATGGCTATGGTGCGGCCACACTTAGAATTTGCATCACCAGTCTGGAACCCCTATCTTGCTCAGAACATTGACCGCCTGGAAACTGTTCAGAGACGTGCAACCAAGCGAATACCCTCCATCAGGCATCTACCATACTCTGAACGCCTTGCTTCCCTGGGCATGGATACATTGAAGCTCCGACGCCTGGCAACTGACTTGGTAAACACCCACAAAATTGTTAACCATCTTGCCAACAACAACCCTGAGTACCTTTTTGATTTCCATGTGTCTAATACACGTGGGCATGCCCACAAAGTCAGAAAACAGCACAGTTCCCATGACTTTCGGAAACATTTTTTCACGCTCAGAGTTGCTGAAGCATGGAACAAACTGCTTGCGTCTGTTGTTAGCTGTCGAGACACTGCATCCTTTAAAACCTCCATGGAACAAACTACCTGCATCAGTTGTTAGCTGTCGAGACACTGCATCCTTTAAAACCTCCATGCTTCCCGAGATTCGCCAACACTACACCTAATGTTCCCCCTCCATACACATACACACATGTATATTATGACTCATACACTATTCACTTCCCTGACGTTTGTATATTATTCTATGTACTATACATACACCTTTGACGAGTTGTAGTGCACCTGGGCGCTTTACACAATAATTTCATTATTATAAGCGGAAATGATGGTGATGAGATGTGTCTTCTGGCTCATCTGAGAAGTCAGTAGCCCCGACTGAATATTGATCTGGTCTGTGATGACCACTGCAACACAAGCTAGTAGGGTAGAAGACATTCAATGATAATTGTTTCTACAGGCACAAGGCCAGCAATTACCCAGTGTATTACTGGTACTTTATTTTATCGACCCCCGTAAGGATGAAAGGCAAAGTTAACCTCGGCGGGAATTGAACTCAGAATGGCAAGGGCCGTAACTCTATGCGTCAAAGCATAGCGTCTGACCCTCTACCGATACTGCCTATCCACCGACATTCAATGATAATTGTTTCTACTTTTGGCACAAGGCCAGCAACTACCCAGTACATTACTGGTACTTTATTTTATCGACCCCGTAAGGATGAAAGGCAAAGTTAACCTCGGCGGGATTTGAACTCAGATCGTAAAGGGACGTAACTATGCTGGAAAGCATGGCGTCCGACTCTCTACTGATACTGCCAATCCACCGACATTCAATGATAATGATGTATAAACAAGAAATAAAAAAAATATCTTCTCAACCCCCAACCCTGCAATTGTCACAGCAAGAATACAATCAACAAACAAAAAATCTGTCAAGAAATAAATTTTATTTTCATATGAAAAAAAAAATGTAATAATAATATTTATCAATGAATGAAAAAATACAAAACAACATTTCCTTCTAATATAGAAAAACAAAACCAAAAAAGAAACATTTGAAATTTTCAAAATGAAACCATTTTATATATACATACATATATATCTATACATATATACATTACACACACACACATATATATATATATATATATACATTACACTCATATGTACATACACATGTATATACATATATATATGTACACACATATATAAACACACATACATACTTCATATTTTCTACACACACACACACACCTGTGTGGTCACATGTATGTATATATATATATATATATATGTACACACACAGATATATACATATAAACCCACATATTTATGTACATATGTATATTCTCCGATATATATATATATTTAGGAAGGTGATGGTCAAGTGTTGACCTTTGACACAAACCTACAGGCAGATATACCTAGTGACATGAAAACCTGAGAGAGATAACATGACATACAAAGATGGTGGTGGTACAGTAGTGGTGGTGATGGTATAGTAGTTGTGATGGTGGTGGAAGTGTTATAATAATTGTTTCTACTTTTGGCACAAGGCCAGCAATTACTGGTACTTTAATGGTGGCGGTGGTATAGTATTGATGATGGTGGTTGTGGTACAGTAGTGGCAATGGTGGTGGTATAACATTGGCTATGGTTGTTATAGTAATGGTGGTGGCATTTCCATTTATGGCAGCAATTATTTAGTAGGTGGTCATGTGACATCACTATTTACATTCTAATACAAAAAACAAGAACATGATGGTAGAGTGAGTGTGTGTGTGTGTGTGTGTGCGCGCGCACTAAACTTTGGCATGGCATGATGATGCCTCAGGGATCACTGACCTAGAATGACCCCACTCCCATCAAGCAAGAGCAAGAAGTGTACTTAACTGAGGAATGGATTAATTCGATTATAATACTATTGAAGTCTCTACATTATAAATAAAGAATATATTTTCATAAATAGCATCCACACACATGAACACCAGGTCCGAACAGAGGAACCAAACTCCCATAGTTATCTAACTAATAATTATTTCTACTTTTGGCACAAGGCCAGCAATTATCCCAGTGCATTACGGGTACTTTATTTTATCGACCCTATAAGGATGAAAGGCAAAGTTAACCTCGGCAGGATTTGAACTCAGATCTTAAAGGGCCGTAACTCTATGCTGCAAAGCATGGCGTCCGACCTTCTACCGCCAATCCACCGCCCTTATCTAACTAATTATTGTTTCTACTTTTGGCACAAGGCCAGCAATTACCCAGTGCATTACTGGTACTTTATTTTATCGACCACGTAAGGATGAAAGGCAAAGTTAACCTCGGCGGGATTTGAACTCAGTCCGTAAAGGGACGTAACTATGCTGCAAAGCATAGAGTCCGACCCTCTACCGATTCTGCCAATCTAACTAATAATGGTTTCTGATTTGGGCACAAGGACAACAATTTTTTTTTTTTAGGGAAAGAAGAAGAGGTTGATTAAAGCAACCCCAGTGCATCACTGGTACTTTATTTTATCGACCCTGTAAGGAAGAAAGGCAAAGCTAACCTGGGCGGGATTTGAACTTAAAATGTAAACGACTAACTATGCAACGAAGCATGTAGCCCATTGCTCTATGAATACATAATCCACGGCATTGGTTATGTAACTAATAATAGTTTGATTTAGGCACAAAGCCAACGAATATTTGGTGGGAGGGCATTAACCCTTTAGTATTTAAACCGGCCAGAATTCTCTTACCTCTTTCTGTACAAACTGGTCGCTCATACTTATTTTTTATTTTGAGAAAAATACCTTAACATATCAAAATCTTGTAGATTCGATATGTGAGATAAAGTGTTTACTGTGAAAATACAATAGTATATATAGAGTAAAGTAAATGCTAAAGGATTAAACCCACTCCAGTGAATTACTGGTATTTTATTTTATTGACCTTCCCAAGGCATCAAAGTAAGAGGGTAGACTTAAAAGTTCACAGGATGACTATGAAGGAGTAATGTTAGGACAGTGAAATCTTGTATGCTTTAATTTCAACTCTTCTTAATAACTGCATTGTTTCCTTCCAGGGACTATGCTGAAAAATAAACCTAATTTAGTTATTCCATGAGAGTATCTTGGTCATAGGGTGACTATGAAGGAGTGATGCTAGAGCTGTGAAATCTTGCATGCATTAATTTCAACTCTTCTTAATAACTGCATTGTTTCCTTCCGGGGACTATGCTGAAAAATAAACCTCATTTGGTCATTCTATGAGAGAATCTTGGTCAGCCAACCCTTGTATAACAATATCCGATTCACCATGATTTCACATTAAGAATCTTGCAAAACAAATCAAAGACGATAGTTCGTCTAGGACTACATTATCCAACATGTTCTTCCTTGTTTATCATCATCCAATATGGCCTGTTTTTTTGTGTTTTTTTAATAATAGAGAGTAGTTTGTAATAGACTGCAGTTTCTAGCAGGTGAGGTTACCACATACTGTATATAGAGATCCCCTTTGGTGATGAATCACCATGGGCTTCGCACCTAGAAAGTTCTCACTCCGATGCATAAAGTCCAGGCAAAGTGTGTGGAGAGACGCTGTCTTGCAACAGGCCCATTCAATCCATGCAGGCATGGAAAAACGTATTTAAAAATACAAAAACCAAAATCCGAAGAGGGCTCAATAAGGATTGTTTATAAGTATATATATAAACCCGTATTCACCCTATACGGTATCTTCAGAAGTAGGGTGAAAGCAGAAATTCTTTGCTTAAACTTTAATCTGAACAAATAATAAACAAATATATATATATATTTATATAAATAAAGTGCATAGACCACCCCCCCTTTGTTCATGAATAACCATGGGATTTGCACCTAGTAAGTTCCCCTCTGAGGCACAAAGTCCAGTTAAGGTTGTTGGTAGAAGACCAGCAATTGTCCATGCATACCAGTCTCCCCTCTCCACACCACCGATGTTATCCAAGAGAAAGGGAATTGCCGATACAGCTTGGCACCAGTGATGTCGCAACTCATTTCTACAGCTGAGTGAACTGGAATAACATATAAATAAAGTGTTTTGCTCAAGAACACAACACACTACCCAGTCTGGGAATTAAACTCACAATCTGACAATTGTAAGCCCAACATTCTAACCACTAAGCCATGTGGCTTCACATATACAGTATATACTCATATATGAATCAAGAAATATGCGACAAGAAAAAGAAAAAAAAATTAAATTATAAAATATGGAGGTGTGGCTTTTATTTTGCTGATTTTTCGCCAACTTGGTATCTATGTACGAACGTTACCAAAAGTGATTGCTTTAAAATAAAACACTGTTTTACTACATTTTAGAAGTATTTTTACAGAATATTTTTCCTACTCACAGTTTTGATTTAGGTTTTCATTTCTCCTAGCCTGTAAGAGGCCAGGTCCCTATTTAATTCATTTTTATTTATTAAAATGTTCTAATTGGGTCTCTTGTTGGCTCAAATGATTTTTCCAGTTCTGTATGATGTCATGTGTGTGCCAGATGTGGAAGGGAGAAAACACATCAAACACATCCCAATATAGAAAAACGGACATTGATGATGATGATGGTGGTGGTGGTGATGAAGATGATGATGATGAAGATTATGATGGGGGGGTCATGAAGATGGTGGTGGTGATGAAGATTATTATGACGGTGAGGGTTGATGATAATGGTGATGATGATGATGATGATGATGACAATATAGGCAATGGTAAAGATGACAATATTGATGGTGATGGTGGTGTCGATGAAAGTAAAATTAAAGCAATTTATCCACAAAGGTTAAGAAAAAGTATCAAAAGTAGTGAAATAGAATAAATTTTTTTTTTTTTTTTAAATCATCACCACCACCACCACCATCATCATGATTATCATCATGGTAGTGATAGTAATGAGTGATGATGATGGTGGTGGTGGTGGTAGTGGTGGTGTAGAAAATGGTGATGGAGTTGGTGAATGTGGTGCTGAAGATGATTATGATGACGAAGATGGTGGTGATACCAACAAACCAACAACACTTCATAACCCCCCCCCCCCCCCCCCAATGCAATTTCTCTTAAGTTAAACAATGTAGTTTGTGTGTGTGTGTCTGTCTGTCCGTGTCTGTATGTGTTTCAATACGATAATCAGCAAAGGATTTACCCTCCAACACCACCATGTCATTTAAGAGTGCATATGTGTGTATGTATATACTCATACACACACATAGACATTATACATAAACGCTTGCATGTACATAAATATAGATAAGCATACACACATGAATTCAGACATAAATATAAATGCATATTTATATACACACATACATAAATGCATATAAATATATATATATATATATATATATATATACACATACATAAATGTATGGATACATGTGTATGTATGTATGTATATATATATATATATATATATATATATATAAAATTAAAATGCTAACTTCTCATTTACATATAATTTGGGGGCATTTACCTTTTCCAAACATGGAAAAAAAGGTGTAGAAATTAATATTATATACACACATGCTTTTATACACACACACACACACACACACAGAGGAGCCTTTGAAAAAGCCAAATGGCTCCTTAGCTGCTATCTCCCCCCAAAAAACTGCCCTGAAAACCTAATTTGTCCAAATCTGTCTCACACATACATATGTAAACACACAGATACACACAAACACCTATATATATATATATATATATATGTACACATTTACATAGGTGTAGTTATACATAGGTAACACCACAAGAACTGCTGCCAGCCACAGTCTCCTGTTTACTCAATCAGCTCAAACAGGAGAAACAAACGCTTCAGGTGTTTAGGAAACTGGGGTAAATTTTCCTTCAGTTTCATTTCAATCTTGTAGATATTGTAGACGGTGCTGATGTCTTTGATGAACACGTCCAAGCAGGCGTCAGAGACACACTGCGTCTGTTGACAGTCCGCCGTCGATTCATCAACTTCAACGACCGAATGTGAACAGTCGCTTTTGTGACATTTACACTTGTCGGTTGACGCCTCACTGTCATACAGTGACACCGACGGTTCGTGCCGGCTTTGCTTTGCCTTCGCCCGCCACGTTATGTACGGCAACTGTGCGGTATTCAGGTAGCAACGGATCAGGTGGAATACAAAACAGGAGTACTTCTCGATCTGGGAGTAAGTCAATTTAGTTACAATGTCAGAACTGTTTGTGTTGGAAGAGGGATGTTTCACATCTGTAAAGAAAGATGGAATACTATGAAAACAAATCATATCAATATATATACTGGAATATAAGGCAAAGAATACCTAAAAAAAAAAATCAAAAAATCAAAAAAAAAAAATCGATGATAGTAGTTGGTCTATATTCAGGGTCAATATTTGGACGATATTCACCAACTTCAAATTTTACATAAATAAGGTTTAGATTTTCGCCCATTTGTCAGACATAAAATAGTGGGGTCGGCATATATTCAGGTTCAATACTTTGATGATTTTCACAAACTTCAAATTCTATTTGGATTTTTGCTCATTTCTCAGACATAAAATAGTGGGGTTGGCTGATACTCGAGTATATATATATATATATATATATATATATATAGTAATAATAATAAATGTGATGACTAAAATCCGAAGAGGGCTCGATAAGGATAAATATATATCAAATATATAAAAACCAAAGAGCAAATATTTATTAAAATAACAGACTAAAGTTTAAGCAAAGAATCGCTGCTTTCACTCTTAACGAGGTCTTCTGAAACTGAAGAAGATCCCATTAAGGGTGAAATCAGTGATTCTTTGCTTAAACTTTAATCTGTTATTTTAATATATATATATATATATATCGGAGGCACATGGCTTAGTGGTTAGAGCATTGGCCTTGCAATCGAAAGGTTGTGAGTTCAATTCTCAGACTGGGTGATGTGTTGTTTCCTTGAGCAAGACACTTTATTTCACATTGCTCCAGTTTACTCAGCTGTAGAAATGAGATGATAGGGACTGAGGTCCCTATCATTCCACTGCAAAGTGGTCGTGGAGGTGCCACGGCAAAAAAGCACCCAGCACTCACTGTAAATGAGGTTGGTGTTAGGAAGGGCATCCAGCTGTAGAAATCAAGCCAGAATCAGTTCCTGTCCCACCCTTGCAAGCAGGGAAAAAGCGGACGTAAAATGAAATGATGATGATGATGATGATCGGAGTCCAGTTTAGTGTTTGTGAGGAGGATGACCGATTGAACAGGAACTTCAAGACTAGTAATAGGTAGAGACTTAACCACTACCATGCTAGTCGATACATCGATCTCTACCATTCAATCGACCCTCCAAAATGATCGTAAAACAATTAACTAACTCTCTACATACACCTGACTTATATTTTTATTATTCAAACACACACACACACACACACACACACACACACATATATCATCATCACCGTTTAACGTCCATCTTCCATGCTAGTATGGATTAGACAGATGTCCCACTTGAGGCAAGATTGGTCGGGTGACCGTGTCTCGTTTGTATAGGACTATCTGGCAGGTTTTCTACGGCTGGATGCCCTTCCTAACACAAACCACATTTACGGTGTGGACTGGGAGCTTTCTACCGTGTTACCTACATGGCCACATTACAGCGTGGACTGTGTGTTTTTTTTAGGGGAAATGGGTTGGGGTGAATGCTTGATTTGGAGGGGCGTACTGCCTGTAGGTTAACTCTGCACGTAGGTAAGGTGAGTCTCCCCCCCCCCCTCTCTCTCTCTATATATATATAAGATAGTTTGGAATAACAGAAAACAAAAAACAGACAAACGCAAGAGTAAATGTTACAAATATTAGTTTCACACTTGGTGAGAGTTGGGTGTGTGGTATATATATATATATATATATATATATATAGATATATATAGATATATATATAACGAAGGAAATGTGGTAAGGAACCAGGTGGACCATAACGCACCAAAGTACTCAATACTTGGGGTAGTAGAGTGGGTAATAGGAACCAGTAAGACCCCGACAGCTGAGCTCAAGCCGTTTCGACGGCTAATTCTGGACGAATTCCGTCGAAACGGCTTGAGCTCAGCTGTCGGGGTCTTACTGGTTCCTATATATATATATATATATATATATAGAAGGAAGTTAATTCTGAAACTTACCAAATATTTCTGAATGGTTTGACTGGTTAATGGAATTATTGTCATGATTCATGGAATTGTTGTCGTCAGGAAGAAAAGTATTTAATACAGCCACCATTTCTTCTGTGGCAGCCAAGTCAAGGGGAGTACAACCATCACTGGTCTTTAACTGAAGTAATTTGGGTCCTTTCAATATCAAATAAATGCAGAGAATTAGGATTAGGAAATCACACAAGACAGACAATTCATAACTATTTTACATCTCAAAATACAAGGGTTGATGGAAAAATTCATAGGCTGATTATGATGGAGTGATGCTACTGCTATGAAATCGTGTGTGTTAATTTCAACTCTTATTAATAACTCTGTTTCTTTCCAGCCACTGTGCCTCTTCAATCCCATCAGTAGTCAGGGTCAAAAGAGAAAAAAGGTCCCAGGAGCAGACTGTCCAATGTATCCTCACTATCAAACTATACCCTATCAACGTCAACGCTACATATTTTTATGAGGGTGGGTCAAAAAGTTCATAGGCTGACTTTGAAGGAGTGATGCTAGTGCATTAATTTCAACTCTTATTAATAACTGCATTGTTTTTTTTCCAGGAACTATGTTGAAAAATAAACCTCATTTAGTAATTTCATGAGAATATCTTAGTCAGCCTACGAACTTTTCAGCTGACCCTCGTACATGGAAATACTCAACACTTTTCATACCAAACCATGTCTGTGTTTATCTAAAATAGTGAATTGGCAGACCTGTTAAAATCCAGTGTGGAATTTTGTAGCTTTCCTACCAAAATACCTAAAAATGAAGACAACTTATTTTATATGTTAAGTCCCAGTTCAATATGACGTAACAAATAGCATCATCACCATTTAACGTGCATGGGTTAGACATGTTGTCACATTATGAGACCAGACAAGTCAGGTGAACATGTGGTGCACATATGATCCATTTTGGGCTGATTTTATATGGCTGGATGCCCTTCCCAATACCAAACACCTTACGAAGTAGACTGGATGCTTTCTGTTGTGGCATCAGTACAAACACCTTACACGGTGGATTAGGTGCTTTTTGTCATGGTACCAGCATGATCCTCATAGGGTGGACAGGGTGCTTCTTGCTGTGGTACCAATACAACCACCTTACAGTGTGGACTAGGTGCTTCATTGTTGTGACACCTGTATGACTGCCTTACAGGGTGGGCTGGGTGATTTTTGTCATGGCACTATGCACAAAAAAAAAAAGAAAATATTTGAGACTCCAATCTGCTATTTTCCTCTTCCCTTTCTACAACTCTCTGTGATGAAGGATTTTGGTGGAAACCTTCAAACACCATCTTCTAAGTCTCCTTCCTTACAGTACACAAACTTGTCCTCAAATTTACAAAACAAGCCTACTTACCTTTGTACTTGAGTAAGAGCTGGGCACAGGCAATACTTTCATTTAAGACAGCATCATGAAGTGGGGTGATTAGATCTTCAGCTGTTGCACAGACATCTACCCTGGTACTTTGGGGTTGGCTGTAACCTTAGAACAAGCAAAAACAGAAACATTATTAAATAATAAAGAAATGGTTTCTGATTTAGGCACAAATAATAGGAATAGTAATATGCCATATGTGCTTGAATATATTATACAGTAATATATATGCTTGTATATATTATACAGTAATATATATGCTTCTATATATTATACAGTAATATATCTGCTTCTATATATTATACAGTAATATATATGCTTGTATATATTATACAGTAATATATATGCTTCTATATATTATACAGTAATATATCTGCTTCTATATATTATACAGTAATATATATGCTTCTATATATTATACAGTAATATATATGATTCTATATATATATGCTTCTATATATTATACAGTAAAATATATGCTTCTATATATTATACAGTAAAATATATGCTTCTATATATTATACAGTAATATATATGCTTCTATATATTATAGTAATATATCTGCTTCTATATATTATACAGTAAAATATATGCTTCTATATATTATACAGTAATATATATGCTTCTATATATTATACAGTAATATATATGCTTCTATATATTATACAGTAATATATATGCTTCTATATATTATACAGTAATATATATGCTTCTATATATTATACAGTAAAATATATGCTTCTATATATTATACAGTAAAATATATGCTTCTATATATTATACAGTAATATATATGCTTCTATATATTATACAGTAAAATATATGCTTCTATATATTATACAGTAATATATATGCTTCTATATATTATACAGTAAAATATATGCTTCTATATATTATACAGTAAAATATATGCTTCTATATATTATACAGTAATATATATGCTTCTATATATTATACAGTAATATATATGCTTCTATATATTATACAGTTTATATGCTTCTATATATTATACAGTAATATATATGCTTCTATATATTATACAGTTTATATGCTTCTATATATTATACAGTAAAATATATGCTTCTATATATTATACAGTTTATATGCTTCTATATATTATACAGTAATATATATGCTTCTATATATTATACAGTAATATATATGCTTCTATATATTATACAGTTTATATGCTTCTATATATTATACAGTAATATATATGCTTCTATATATTATACAGTTTATATGCTTCTATATATTATACAGTAATATATATGCTTCTATATATTATACAGTAATATATATGCTTCTATATATTATACAGTAAAATATATGCTTCTATATATTATACAGTTTATATGCTTCTATATATTATACAGTAATATATATGCTTCTATATATTATACAGTAATATATATGCTTCTATATATTATACAGTAATATATATGCTTCTATATATTATACAGTATATATGCTTCTATATATTATACAGTAATATATATGCTTCTATATATTATACAGTAAAATATATGCTTCTATATATTATACAGTAATATATATGCTTCTATATATTATACAGTAAAATATATGCTTCTATATATTATACAGTAAAATATATGCTTCTATATATTATACAGTAATATATATGCTTCTATATATTATACAGTAATATATATGCTTCTATATATTATACAGTTTATATGCTTCTATATATTATACAGTAATATATATGCTTCTATATATTATACAGTTTATATGCTTCTATATATTATACAGTAAAATATATGCTTCTATATATTATACAGTTTATATGCTTCTATATATTATACAGTAATATATATGCTTCTATATATTATACAGTAATATATATGCTTCTATATATTATACAGTTTATATGCTTCTATATATTATACAGTAATATATATGCTTCTATATATTATACAGTTTATATGCTTCTATATATTATACAGTAATATATATGCTTCTATATATTATACAGTAATATATATGCTTCTATATATTATACAGTAAAATATATGCTTCTATATATTATACAGTTTATATGCTTCTATATATTATACAGTAATATATATGCTTCTATATATTATACAGTAATATATATGCTTCTATATATTATACAGTAATATATATGCTTCTATATATTATACAGTATATATGCTTCTATATATTATACAGTAATATATATGCTTCTATATATTATACAGTAATATATATGCTTCTATATATTATACAGTAATATATCTGCTTCTATATATTATACAGTAAAATATATGCTTCTATATATTATATAGTAATATATATGCTTCTATATATTATACAGTAATATATATGCTTCTATATATTATACAGTAAAATATATGCTTCTATATATACAGTAATATATATGCTTCTATATATTATACAGTAATATATCTGCTTCTATATATTATACAGTAATATATCTGCTTCTATATATACAGTAATATATATGCTTCTATATATTATACAGTAATATATATGCTTCTATATATTATACAGTTTATATGCTTCTATATATTATACAGTTTATATGCTTCTATATATTATACAGTAATATATATGCTTCTATATATTATACAGTAATATATATGCTTCTATATATTATACAGTAATATATATGATTCTATATATTATACAGTAAAATATATGCTTCTATATATTATACAGTTTATATGCTTCTATATATTATACAGTAATATATATGCTTCTATATATTATACAGTAAAATATATGCTTCTATATATTATACAGTTTATATGCTTCTATATATTATACAGTAATATATATGCTTCTATATATTATACAGTAAAATATATGCTTCTATATATTATACAGTAATATATATGCTTCTATATATTATACAGTAAAATATATGCTTCTATATATTATACAGTTTATATGCTTCTATATATTATACAGTAATATATATGCTTCTATATATTATACAGTAATATATATGCTTCTATATATTATACAGTAATATATATGCTTCTATATATTATACAGTAATATATATGCTTCTATATATTATACAGTAATATATATGATTCTATATATTATACAGTAATATATATGCTTCTATATATTATACAGTTTATATGCTTCTATATATTATACAGTAATATATATGCTTCTATATATTATACAGTAATATATATGCTTCTATATATTATACAGTAATATATATGCTTCTATATATTATACAGTTATATATATGCTTCTATATATTATACAGTTTATATGCTTCTATATATTATACAGTAATATATATGCTTCTATATATTATACAGTTTATATGCTTCTATATATTATACAGTAATATATATGCTTCTATATATTATACAGTAATATATATGCTTCTATATATTATACAGTAAAATATATGCTTCTATATATTATACAGTTTATATGCTTCTATATATTATACAGTAAAATATATGCTTCTATATATTATACAGTAAAATATATGCTTCTATATATTATACAGTTTATATGCTTCTATATATTATACAGTAATATATATGCTTCTATATATTATACAGTAATATATCTGCTTCTATATATTATACAGTAATATATATGCTTCTATATATTATACAGTAATATATCTGCTTCTATATATTATACAGTAAAATATATGCTTCTATATATTATACAGTAAAATATATGCTTCTATATATTATACAGTAAAATATATGCTTCTATATATTATACAGTAATATATATGCTTGTATATATTATACAGTAAAATATATGCTTCTATATATTATACAGTAAAATATATGCTTCTATATATTATACAGTAATATATATGCTTCTATATATTATACAGTAATATATCTGCTTCTATATATTATACAGTAATATATCTGCTTCTATATATTATACAGTAATATATATGCTTCTATATATTATACAGTTTATATGCTTCTATATATTATACAGTAATATATCTGCTTCTATATATTATACAGTAATATATATGCTTCTATATATTATACAGTAATATATCTGCTTCTATATATTATACAGTAATATATATGCTTCTATATATTATACAGTAATATATCTGCTTCTATATATTATACAGTAATATATATGCTTCTATATATTATACAGTAATATATATGCTTCTATATATTATACAGTATATATGCTTCTATATATTATACAGTAATATATATGCTTCTATATATTATACAGTAAAATATATGCTTCTATATATTATACAGTAATATATATGCTTCTATATATTATACAGTAATATATATGCTTCTATATATTATACAGTATATATGCTTCTATATATTATACAGTAATATATATGCTTCTATATATTATACAGTAATATATATGCTTCTATATATTATACAGTAATATATCTGCTTCTATATATTATACAGTAAAATATATGCTTCTATATATTATATAGTAATATATATGCTTCTATATATTATACAGTAATATATATGCTTCTATATATTATACAGTAAAATATATGCTTCTATATATACAGTAATATATATGCTTCTATATATTATACAGTAATATATCTGCTTCTATATATTATACAGTAATATATCTGCTTCTATATATACAGTAATATATATGCTTCTATATATTATACAGTAATATATATGCTTCTATATATTATACAGTTTATATGCTTCTATATATTATACAGTTTATATGCTTCTATATATTATACAGTAATATATATGCTTCTATATATTATACAGTAATATATATGCTTCTATATATTATACAGTAATATATATGATTCTATATATTATACAGTAAAATATATGCTTCTATATATTATACAGTTTATATGCTTCTATATATTATACAGTAATATATATGCTTCTATATATTATACAGTAAAATATATGCTTCTATATATTATACAGTTTATATGCTTCTATATATTATACAGTAATATATATGCTTCTATATATTATACAGTAAAATATATGCTTCTATATATTATACAGTAATATATATGCTTCTATATATTATACAGTAAAATATATGCTTCTATATATTATACAGTTTATATGCTTCTATATATTATACAGTAATATATATGCTTCTATATATTATACAGTAATATATATGCTTCTATATATTATACAGTAATATATATGCTTCTATATATTATACAGTAATATATATGCTTCTATATATTATACAGTAATATATATGATTCTATATATTATACAGTAATATATATGCTTCTATATATTATACAGTTTATATGCTTCTATATATTATACAGTAATATATATGCTTCTATATATTATACAGTAATATATATGCTTCTATATATTATACAGTAATATATATGCTTCTATATATTATACAGTTATATATATGCTTCTATATATTATACAGTTTATATGCTTCTATATATTATACAGTAATATATATGCTTCTATATATTATACAGTTTATATGCTTCTATATATTATACAGTAATATATATGCTTCTATATATTATACAGTAATATATATGCTTCTATATATTATACAGTAAAATATATGCTTCTATATATTATACAGTTTATATGCTTCTATATATTATACAGTAAAATATATGCTTCTATATATTATACAGTAAAATATATGCTTCTATATATTATACAGTTTATATGCTTCTATATATTATACAGTAATATATATGCTTCTATATATTATACAGTAATATATCTGCTTCTATATATTATACAGTAATATATATGCTTCTATATATTATACAGTAATATATCTGCTTCTATATATTATACAGTAAAATATATGCTTCTATATATTATACAGTAAAATATATGCTTCTATATATTATACAGTAAAATATATGCTTCTATATATTATACAGTAATATATATGCTTGTATATATTATACAGTAAAATATATGCTTCTATATATTATACAGTAAAATATATGCTTCTATATATTATACAGTAATATATATGCTTCTATATATTATACAGTAATATATCTGCTTCTATATATTATACAGTAATATATCTGCTTCTATATATTATACAGTAATATATATGCTTCTATATATTATACAGTTTATATGCTTCTATATATTATACAGTAATATATCTGCTTCTATATATTATACAGTAATATATATGCTTCTATATATTATACAGTAATATATCTGCTTCTATATATTATACAGTAATATATATGCTTCTATATATTATACAGTAATATATCTGCTTCTATATATTATACAGTAATATATATGCTTCTATATATTATACAGTAATATATATGCTTCTATATATTATACAGTATATATGCTTCTATATATTATACAGTAATATATATGCTTCTATATATTATACAGTAAAATATATGCTTCTATATATTATACAGTAAAAGGCAGGGGGCCGGACGGGTTGAATTTCTTTAATTATTTATTTCTGGAAATTACATCTGTCCGACCTGTCATTTTACTTTATAATATATTTAACTCAGTTCCCGCATCACCAGGATTCAACATCAAAGATGGACGAGTTGCATAACATTGAGTGCTTTTCTCATATTACATCATGATTAACATTGCAGAACAAATTTAAACGTATATATATATATATATATATATATATATATATCCACCAGTAACTCTTTAAATTTTAGCAGTGGTGGTCATAATAGCAATGATGGTAATAATGAGAGTAACATCAATGATGGTGATGGTGATGATAGTGATAATGATGCTGGTGCTGGTGGTGGTAATAGTGATGATAATGATGATGAAAATATAATAAAATATCTAACTATAATAAAGTAAGGAGTGTGGGACGGTGTCCAGAATATATTTTTTTATCCCGTTTGTAAAATAAGTTGGATTATTTTGAATAAATAATAAATGAATATTACATAATTTATCTACTAAATTTCATTATTCTTGATTAAATATAAATAATTTTGTTGCTTATTTTAAGATTCACTTCTTTAAAATTTTCAAATGTCAACACTTCCAGTTAGCGATCGCTTAAATAAACATTCATATATTTCCGTCATTAATTTTCTCCTAATGCATCATCATCATCATCATCGTTTAACGTCCATTTTCCACGCTAGCATGGGTTAGACGTTTATATATATAATATCGTCTTTTTTTTAATGTATCATGGATTACGTTACTGATTACATAAGACAGTGTAACGCAATCTTCGTTCAATTTTTATGTATTATATATTGTCAAAGACGATTTTATTTGATGTATCATATCTACATGTATATATACCTGCGTATAATATCAATATGCACACTACAGATGCTAGCAGAAAACCACCAGAGGGGTGGTTTTTCTGCTAGTATAAATAAAAAGATGAAGATAGCTTACAAGCACTGAAGTATGTGTTGATGGTGCGTACACGATTGTAGTTGAGGAGCTCTGTGACACATTCTGGATGGTTGTGATTACAGGCCTCATGTAGGGGTGTCCAACCGTTGTTATCCGTGGCATTCACATCAATACCTGTACAACAACAACAACAACAATAAATATAATTAACTCACTCAGGAACTTCCATTTACCCTTATTTGGGCATATCTTACCTCGCCCTTGTTGTAGCAGGTGAGCGAGACATGTAGAAGCTTTGTTTCTAAAAGCCTGTTTGTTACCTTTTACAATCACTACAACATAGCTATGATGTTTCAGCAAAGCCGTTGGGCTATAAACGATACTGAGTCCTACCTCCCTTTTTTTAACAACCAAGATGACAAGATCTGAACATAGGGCATATGTTTATGTCAGCATGGAAGACAGGAATAAAAAAATGATGATTAATATAACATGTTTTTTGACAAGATGAGAGCCAAATGTAAAGAAAAAAAAACCCTTAGAGGAGAATTAACCCTTTAGCATTTACATTACTCTATATATACTATTATATTTTGGTAAAGGCTTTACCTCACATAATATCAAATCTATGAGGTTTTGATATTATATATTTTGAGAAGAATACCGTAACATCAGTACGAGTGGCTGATTACAGCCAGTTTGAACAGAAAGAGGTGAGAGAATTCTGGCCAGATATGGCCAGTTTAAATGCTAAAGGGTTAAACCTCTCTTCTTGATCTCCGACTATCAGAGTTTGAGCAAATAAGGATTTCTAAATTAGGCACAAAGCCGGCAATTTGTAGGGACCCCAGTATGTCACTGGTACTTTATTTTATCAACCTTGGAAGGATGAAAAGCCAAGTTGGCCTTGGTGGGATTTGAAATCACAACATAAAGAGCTAGAACAAATCTGATTAGCATTTGTCCGACATTTTAACGTTTCTGCCAATCCACCACCTGAGCAAATAATACAAGCCAAGAATGAACACAGAATATTATAGGTACTCCTTGGTTTGAAATAGACAGACCTGACAGCTAATTGGGTGAAGCCCAAGTATCCTGAGTGCTGGAGTCGTCCACCATATGCAGCCCATTACATAAAGACAGTTAACCAATGATAAAAAGAGATATATACATACCTGGCAGTGTTAGTAAATCCCGCACCTGATCAACATCGTTCTTCATACACGCTATATGTAGTTTTGTTTCACCTTCACAGAACAAAGAAAAAAATAATTGTTTCTGATTAAGGTACTGCTATAAGCCAGACACTTAAACAACTTGCAGCTGTATGGGGTTGGTAGGGTACTACTATAAGCCAGACCCTTAAACAACATACTTAAAGCTTTACAGATTGAGTAGGGTATTACTACAAGCCAGTACCCCTAATAAACTACTTAAAGCTGTATAAACTGGGCAAGGTACTACAAGCCAATACCCCTAACAAACTTGAGACTCTCCTAAGGGATGGTAAGAAAGTTAAAGTTTTTGATAAAACGTCCCAGACTGACCTTTATGGTTCCGTTTGTTAACGTTGCGTGCTAAACGCTTCGTTAGATATATCTTGTTGACAGGAGACAGCGGAGATGACCCGGGTGAATTAGATTCATTGTCGGATGTCATTGGACCATTTGTTGTATCTTCAGCTAATACAGTGTGTGATCTGCAAAGAAGAAGCACAATTGATATATAACAATGTATATATACATCATTTTACGAAAACATAAGGGTCAAATAGTTGGTGCTAAGTTTGACAAGGAAATAATTGTTTCTACTATTGGCACAAGGCCAGCAATTAGCCAGTACATTACTGGTACTTTATTTTATCGACCCCGTAAGGATGAAAGGCAAAGTTAACCTCGGCGGGATTTGAACTCAGACTGTAAAGGGACGTAACTATGCTAGAAAGCATGGCGTCCAACCCTCTACCTATACTGCCAATTCACCGCCCAAAGACAAGGAAATAATGGTAGTTTGATATATCCTCCCTACCTAGCTTTCTCTACCTGTGTTGACAAGTAGAACAGCGGTCAACTGCTGCTATCTTTAGCTATCTATCTGTCTATATGTTAATCTATCGCTCTCTGCCTGTCTATCTACCTTCCTACCCACATATATGTCTGTCTATCTATCTATTTTTGGATAAGAACAACAATAACAACAGACCACAAATCCCAATCCCTGTGATGGACTGGCATCCAGTCCAGGAGGGATGGGATATCTTGTACTTTCAGTCACTTAACACCAAAAGATTTGGGATAAGCTAATGAAGTTCAGGGCCCGTGACATAATTTAGACAAATCCCAATAGCAGTCGGAAGAAAGAAAGACAGACAGACAGACAAACAGTACGACCACCTTACAGGGTGAACTGGGTGCTTATTTTTTGTCAAGGCACCAGCACTGCTCCTACACAGAATAGGCTAGGCTGGATTTATCTAAAAACCTTCCATCAGAATTTTATGTAAGAACCTATGTTAAGTTATGTTCCTAACACCAGCTTAATGATAAGAAAATTAGTTATTTTATGAAATCCCTCAAAAATAAAAATTGTAGGCAGTCATTTGTTAGAACTATGGCAACAAAAAGGTTAAGACAGTCCTATGTGATTGGAGGGAGATTTGGCTACTATTTCTATCAGGTAAATCAACTATGTAAAGGGGCACCCTTATTTGCTCAAAACAAGGTTTGTACACAAATTGTAATACTTACGTTTTTCTTTTCAAAGGTCGACATTTGACCTTACATAAGACACTCAGGTATTTTTTTACCTGTATAAAAGACAAATATAACAACAATTGAAATAATTTTAAAATAGGTAAACACACACTCATACAAACAGACAGACACAAAGAGACACACGCACACACAGACACACCTACACCCACGTTTATGTATATATGTGTGTCCCTTTTTACCATCTCTAGCGGGCTTACATGCGCCAAAATTTATCAAACTATTTTTCACAAGGTCTGTCATTAATGAAGAAAATAGGGCGATGGACTGGCAGTATTGGTAGAACATCAGACACCATGCTTTGCAGTATAGAGTTATGGCCCTTTCATCCTTATGCAGGTTAATAAAATGAAGCAACAGTAATGCACTGGGGTATTTGCTGGCCTTGTGCCAAAAGTAGAAACAATTAATGAAGAAAATATATTTAGCATGAGCTGGCTGTTGCTTCATGATCCTGGTGGACAGAAATGACGGAGACATGTTCACATAGTCATTCATTCCAACTCACAAGGGCAGGGGAAGCATTCCTGCAGGTGATCAACTCCACCTGGATAGCAGACAAATGCTTAACAGTATTTCCCAGCTCTTTATAAGTGGATTGCGAGAATCGGTAGAGGATCAGTCATCAAAATATTTTGAGTATTTGGTTACAGCTCTTTATGTTATGAATTCAAATCCTACCAAGGTCAACTTTGCTTTTGATCCTTCCAGGGTCAATAAAATAAAATAAAGTACCAGTCATGCACAGGGGTCCATGTAATTGACTTTCCAGTCCCCTCAAATTGTTGGCCTCGTGTATACATTAGAAATCAATATTTATATATTTTTGATAATAATAATGAAATTATTGTGTAAAGTGCTCAGGTGCACTACAACTCATCAATATAGTACATAGAATAATACACAAATGTCAGGGAAGTACATGTGTGTATGTGTTAGCTGTAGTGTTGGCGGATCTCGGGAAGCATGGAGGCCTTAAAGGATGCAGTGTCTCGACAGCTAACAACTGATGCAGGCAGTTTGTTCCATGCTTCAGCAACTCGGAGCGTGAATAAATGTTTCCGAAAGTCATGGGAACTGTGCTGTTTTCTTACTTTGTGGGCATGTCCACGTGTGTTATATATATATATTTTTTTTTTTTAAAATAACTACTGTATATACTAAAATATATAAACCAAATATGTGACCCCTCAAAAAATTGATGGTAAAATGGGGAGGAGGGGTCGGTTTATAAAAACCATCTAAATAATGTGTTGATTAGTTGCCTCGGCTTATATTCAAGTATATACGGTAATAATATTAATTGTTTCTACTTTTGGCACAAGGCCAACAATTACCCAGTACATTACTGGTACTTTATTTTATCGACCCCGTAAGGATGAAAGGCAAAGTTAACCTCAACAGGATTTGAACTCAGATCATAAAGGGCCGTAGCTCTATGCTGCAAAGCATGGCGTCCGACCCTCTACCAATACTGTCAATCCTAACATTAATGTTCATTGTTTATGTCCATATTTTCTTGTTAACCCAGTTATTTTGTAAGCTAAATTCGAAGATTAGTAATCTGGTGTATTGAAGACAACTTACCTACCAAAAGAATATTTAACCCTTAAGCATTTATATTACTCTATATATATTATTGTATTTTCGCAGTAAAGGCTTTACCTCATATCGAATCTATGAGATTTTGATATTTATTTTGAGAACAATACCTTAGCATCAGTATGAGTGGCCAGTTACGGCCGGTTTAGATGCTAAAGAGTTAAGCTAAATTTGAATATTAGTAATAATCTGGTGTGTTGAGGACAACTTACCTACTGAAAGAATATTTAAATAGAAAGGTGTATGTGTAAGCATATGTATGTGTGAGTGTGTGAGCATGTCTGTGTGTGTACTTACAAGGTTAGTGAGGTTTATGCTATCACCAGTATCTGTGTTTATTATGTCCAGGCTATCATGGAAGGATTTAGTGATGATATAGGAGATGGACAGTGCTAGCCAGGGAAGACTGATAGCATTTAATACTTGGTCAAATTTCTTGAGATCATCCTGACAACCATCTGCAAACAATACAGATACAAAATTTATGGAAATAATTTGAAAACTCAAACACAAGAATAGTTAAAACAATCAAATGCTGTCAACGTCAGCATGCAAGTCAGGTAAAAATATTTCAAAGGAAAGAAATCAGTGTCCAATGGGCAGTAAAGAGAAAAGTAAAGTTATGAGGTGAGTAACAGGTAGATGAAACATAGAAAAGACTGAGAGAGGAGGTGACATAGAAAAAAGAAGGAACAGTGTGTTGGCAGGTAGAAGTGATAAGAAGAAAGGAAGACAAATGGAGATTAAGGTTTAAACGATAGAAAAATCACACACGCATCTGACCTCATCAGCTCTCAAACTAGCTTGCAGTTTCGCACGGATTAAGCAAGAGGACTATTCTTGCATTCTAGTTTTCAAATTATTTCTATGAATTTCAAATACACTCATGTTTTGTCTTGATTTTCAAGGCAACAATACAAAGCGAGAGTAACTTACAATAAATTTCTTTGCTGACTTCGTGAATAAATATATTTAAATTAGTTTCCTGCTGTACAATAGCAAAGTAATCTTTGATGGAATCAAATCGATGGTAAGCCTGTCGCAGATTCTCTGCTACCATTAAGATCAGACTTAAAACAAGAGACAAAACTTCTTTCTGAAAAAAGAAACAAAAAAAAAACAAAAACAAAAAAAAACATAAATAAATTGAATATGCAGGTAATCAACAAGTTTATGATGGGGGTGATTGTTAGAACTCAATGTGGCCTCGAAAAACGAAATTAGGCGGTGATTGCTATAGCACATCACATAAGGTTCCCTCAAAGATTCCCCTCAAGAGTCATTTATATGTTGTGAGTGTGTATTGAACAATGAAAACAAGACAAAAAGTCAAAGATAGGTTCTTAATTCATTGTTTTACAACCATTTCAGAGAGTTGATTGATCATGGTAGATCGATATATCAACAAGCAGATAGCGGTTATGTCATAACCTATTTCTAGTCTCGAAATCCCTGATCTATCACACCTTCTTCAGAAACAATCTGATTGTTTCTGAGGAAGACAGTATGATCAGAAAACAATGAACTAATTAAGAACCTATCTTCGACTTTTGTTCAATACACACACACACACACACACATATATATATATATATATATATAAATATATTATTTAGTGGTTAGAGCATTGGCCTTGCAATCGAAAGGTTGTGAGTTCAATTCTCAGACCAGGTGATGTGTTGTTTCCTTGAGCAAGACACTTTATTTTACATTGCTCCAGTTTACTCAGCTGTAGAAATGAGATGGTAGGGGCTGGGGTCCATATCATTCCACTGCAAAGTGGTCGTGAAGGTGCCATGGCAAAAAAGCACCCAGCACTCACTGTAAATGAGGTTGGTGTTAGGAAGGGCATCCAGCTGTAGAAATCAAGCCAGAATCAGTTCCCGTCCCACCCTTGCAAGCAGGGAAAAGCGGACGTAAAATGATGATGATGATATATATATAAATTAAAATATTAAGAAAGCAGAGAAGAGATTAGAAGCAATAAAACAAATTAAGAAAGCATAAAAACATTTTTTTAAATGGAAACAAGGAGCTGGGGGTGGAGGTGGTTGATTGACTAAATCTCATTCTTGCATGATGGATGTCAGTAGTTAACCCTTTAGCATTTAAACTGGCCGTATCTGGCCAGAATTCTCTCAACTCTTTCTGTTCAAACTGGCTGTAACTGGCCACTCATACTGATGTTAAGGTATTGTTCTTAAAATACATAACATCAAAATCTCGTAGATTCATAATTATGTAAGATAAATCCTTTACTATGAAAATAAACTAGTAAATATACAGTAATGTAAATGTTAAAGGGTTAAACCTGTTGGTACCAAATTAATTGAAGCTGACCCTGCTTCTGTGACACCAAGCTCTTTATTTATCATCAACATCTTGGCATAAAAAAAGGGTTGGGTGAAGACAGTTTTACTTACCCTGTAAACTTCGGGGAGATCGGCCACAATTACTTTGTGTAATAAATCCTTCAGTTCTAGACAAGCTTTATTTACAATCAGTCCATAACTGGAACCCCAGATAATGGATCTGATTAAACAGAATGACATCTTACTTCCTTCTGCTCTACCATTCTGTTTTGGACTGAAATTAATAAGAAAAAAAAATACATTTAAATTTATAAGATTTTGTGCCACACAAAAGGCTTATGGCAAAACTCTCTGCAATGGGTGTGAGGGATGATCTTTTCGACTGGTTGAAATCCTTCATTCTCAGCCGAAAAGAAGTAGTCACGGTTCTGGGTCAGCATTCTTCACCATATGAGATGTCATCTGGTGTACCACAGGGATCTGTTCTTGGTCCTCTTTTGTTTGTGGCATATATTAATGACATAGATGCCAACTTACAGAATGCCACGGTACTAAAATATGCAGATGACATCAAGCTGTACCTTGAGATAAAAAGGACTGATCCTGAAATCTACAACTCTTTCCTACAATCAGACCTGGACACAATGCAGCAATGGATCACAGACTGGCAACTGAAGCTGGCTGTGGACAAGTGTACCACCATGCATTTTGGAAGGAAAAATCCAGCGTCCACATACTCCCTCCACAACACTGATATCAAAAAGTCCTCTTGTGAACGTGACCTGGGCATTACTGTCAGCAACGATTTGCGCTGGACAAAGCATGTCTCTAAGATTGTCAAGAAAGCCGAAGGTGTCTTGGTATCACTCAGCAAGACCTTTGTTAGCCGCTCTCCAGCCATCTATTTAAAACTGTATACAGCTATGGTGCGACCACACTTGGAATTCGCATCATCAGTCTGGAACCCCTATCTTGCTCAGAACATTGACCTCCTGGAAACTGTTCAGAGACGTGCAACCAAGCGCATACCCTCCATCAGACACCTACCATACTCTGAACGCCTTGCTTCCCTGGGCATGGATTCATTGAAGCTCCGACGTCTGGCAATGGACTTGGTGAATACCCACAAAGTTTTTAACCATCTCGCTAATTGCAACCCTGAGCGCCTCTTTGATCTCCATGTGTCTAACACACGTGGACATGCCTACAAGATCAGAAAACAGCACAGCTCCCATGACTTTCGTAGACATTTTTTCACGCTCAGAGTTGCTGAAGCATGGAACAAACTGCCTGCGTCAATTGTTAGCTGCCGAGACACTGCATCCTTTAAGACACTCATGCTTCCCGAAATACGCCAAAACTACACCTGATGTACCCCTTTCATACACATGCACACATGTGTGTATCATGACTCGTGCACTGTTCATTTTACTGATGTTTGTGCATTGCCCTATGTACTGTACATGCACTTTTTTGATGAGTTGTGGTGCACCTGGGCAGTGTACACAATATTTCATTATTGTTATTGTTATTATATCATGACTCATACACTGTTCATTTTCCTGACACTTTATTATTCTATGTACTATACATGCACCTTTGATGAGTTGTAGTGCACCTGAGCACTGTACACAATAATTTCATTATTATTATTATTATTAAAAAAAGATTCAAAATAAACAATTGTATTTTTTTTATAAGCATCGAGCAAATCATGGATTTTGAATGTATGTAGGACAACAAAAATCACCCAGCCCACACTGTAAAGTGGTCATTTTGGTGCCACAATAAAAAGCACCCAACCCACACTGTAAAGTGGTCATGTAGATATCACAGCAAAAAGCACTGTCAACACACACACACACATATATATATATAGGGAAAAAAGAATAAGTATAATAAATTTTGCACCAGTTTGCGTTACAAAGTTCTTATTAATAATAAGAACTTTGTAACGTGATCTGGCACAAAATTTATTATACTTATTCACGTGACAGTCATCAACCAACCAAATTACTTTTCTAAAAAAACCTAGCATTTCAAGCCACTTTTTTCAGCATAAAACAGAAGTAACATTCGAACACTAACCAGATGCGAGAAAAACAACAAACCCTCCATCTTAATTCTACTTTTGAAAAGCATAAGAACTGCGAAACCGGTATAGGAACCAAATATATATTCTTAAAAAGACCCCAGTTGCATTTTCGATTTCATCTTTTTTCCTTATACTTTCACTTGTGTAGGACAACTCGTTTTTTTTTTTTTTCATTTTGGAAAAAACCCCTCATTTTCTAATATATATATATATATATATAAAACGAAGGAAATGTGGTAATGAACCAGATAGACCATAACGCACCAAAGTACTCAATACTTAGGGTAGTAGAATGGGTAATAGGAACGAGTTCCCATATATATATCCATCTGAGCCATACAAGCATGAAAAAGCAAATGTAAAATAATGATGATATATATTTCATTTTCAAATAAAATGAAATATATATCATCATTATTTTACAGAGTTCAAATCCCGCCAAGGTTAACTTTGCCTTTCATCCTTACGGGGTCGATAAAATAAAGTACCAGTAATGCACTGGGTAATTGCTGGCCGTGTGCCTAAAGTAGAAACAATTATTTTACATTGGCTTTTTCATGCTTGTATGGGTCAGACGGATCTGTTCCACCACACCGTCCCTCCACTTATTGCAGTCCTTTGTCATCTAAATATAAACATTGAAAATTGCTCCCTGTGTAGGGACGAGGTTAATTAGTAGATTACCTTTTCAAGCTGTCATTGAAGTCTTGTTGAAAGATTGTGTCAAGGTATTTGAGGAGTAAAAGGCTACCGTGAGACGAACAATTATTGACATCTGTAGGGGACAGCTGCAATGAGGACCTGAAATAAAGCAGATCTTTTTACAGTGATGATGATGATGATGATAACAATAGTGGTGATGGTAGTGTTAGTGTGATGGTGGTGGAGTTAGTGTGGTGATGGTGATGGTGGTGATGATGATGATGATGACGATGATAATAATAATAGTGGTGGCAGTAGTGAATAGAGGTAGTGGTGGTGGTGATAGTGTTGTGGTGTAGTCTGTGCTGGTATTGAAGTTAGTGTGGTGATGGTGATGATGGTGGTGATGGTAGTGTTGGTGTGATGGTGGTGGCGATGGTGTTGGAGGTACTGGTGATGGTGGTAGTGTTGATGTGATGATAGTAGTTCTGGTAACGGTAGTGTTGGTGTGATGGTGGTGGCAGTGGTGGTGATGGTGGTAATGTTGATGTGGTGGTAGTGTTGATGTTGTGGTGGTGGTAGTGTTGATGTTGTGGTGGTGGTGGTGTTGATGTGGTGGTGGTAGTGTTGATGTGGTGGTGGTAGTGTTGATGTGGTGGTGGTGGTGGTGTTGATGTTGTGGTGGTAGTGTTGATGCTGTGGTGGTGGTGGTGTTGATGTTGTGGTGGTGGTGGTGTTGATGTTGTGGTGGTAGTGTTGATGTTGTGGTGGTGGTGGTGTTGATGTGGTAGTGGTAGTGTTGATGTTGTGGTGGTAGTGTTGATGTGGTGGTGGTAGTGTTGATGTTGTGGTGGTGGTGTTGATGTGGTGGTGGTGGTGTTGATGTGGTGGTGGTAGTGTTGATGTTGTGGTGGTAGTGTTGATGTTGTGGTGGTGGTGGTGTTGATGTTGTGGTGGTAGAGTTGATGTGGTGGTGGTAGTGTTGATGTTGTGGTGGTAGTGTTGATGTGGTGGTGGTGATGGTGGTGGTAGTGTTGATGTGGTGGTGGTGGTAGTGTTGATGTGGTGGTGGTAGTGTTGATGTGGTGGTGGTAGTGTTGATGTGGTGGTGGTAGTGTTGATGTGGTGGTGGTGATGGTGGTGGTAGTGTTGATGTGGTGGTAGTGTTGATGTGGTGGTGGTGGTAGTGTTGATGTGGTGGTGGTGATGGTAGTGTTGATGTGGTGGTGGTGGTGGTAGTGTTGATGTGGTGGTGGTGGTGGTAGTGTTGATGTGGTGGTGGTGGTGGTAGTGTTGATGTGGTGGTGGTGGTAGTGTTGATGTGATGGTGGTGGTAGTGTTGATGTGGTGGTGGTGGTGGTAGTGTTGATGTGATGGTGGTGGTAGTGGTGGTGGTAGTGTTGATATGGTGGTGGTAGTGTTGATGTGGTGGTGGTGGTGGTGGTGGTAGTGTTGATGTGGTGGTGGTGGTAGTGTTGATGTGGTGGTGGTGGTGGTAGTGTTGATGTGGTGGTGGTGGTAGTGTTGATGTGGTGGTGGTGGTGGTGTTGATATGGTGGTGGTGGTAGTGTTGATGTGGTGGTGGTGGTAGTGTTGATGTGGTGGTAGTGTTGATATGGTGGTGGTGGTGGTAGTGTTGATATGGTGGTGGTGGTAGTGTTGATGTGGTGGTGGTGGTAGTAGTGTTAATGTGGTGGTGGTGGTGGAATATAAAACTGATTATATGGTTATAATTTCACTTACAAAATAATTTCCTTGATAAACTCCCACTCGCTCTGATAGTGTCCCCTTTTCTCTCCTTCCTGCAGAGCCTGTTGATATAGGTGGCGCCACGTGACACTAGGGGGGAACAAGCTCAGTTGTTTCATCAACACTTCATAGCATTGACTGTTGAGGAGAGAACTTGGGTTTCTCTGAAATATTTCAACAGAACAAACAATTGAATGAATAACAACCACAATAATAATAATTGTTTCTACTTTTGGCACAAGGCCAGCAATTACCCAGTAGATTACTGGTACTTTATTTTATCGACCCCGTAAGGATGAAAGGCAAAGTTGACCTCAATAATAATAATAGTAATAACAACAATAGTAACTGCAACAGCAATAGTAACAACAACAACAACAGTAACCACAATAACAACCATAATAACAACAGCAACTACAGTAACAACAACAATAACAACACCAGCCATAATAATAACAGCAGCAGCAACAACAATGACAACAACAACAACAGTAACCACCACCACAACAACAACAACACCAGCCATAACAACAACAGCAACCATAACAATAGCAGCAGCAGCAGCAACAGCAATGACAATAACAACAGTAACCACCACAACAACAACAACAACAACACCAGCCATAACAATAACAGCAACTATAACAATAGCAGCAGCAACAGCAATGACAATAACAACAACAGTAACCACCACAACAGTAACCACAACAACAACAGTAACCACAACAACAACAGTAACCACAACAACAACAGTAACAACAACAACAACAGCAACAACAACAACACCAGCCATAACAATTACAGCAACCATAACAATAGCAGCAACAGCAGCAACCGCAATGACAATAACAACAGTAACCACAACAACAACAGCAACTACAACAACAACAACAACAACAACAACACCAGCCACAACAACAACACCAGCCATAACAATAGCAGCAGCAACAGCAACGACAACAACAACAGTAACCACAACAACAACAACAACAACAGCAGCAGCCATAACAATAACAGCAGCAGCAGTAACAATGACAACAACAACAGTAACAACAACAACAGCAACTACAACAAGTGGAGTTAAAGAGTGACAGAAGAAGCTACATACCAACAATATGTGTTTCATAAGATAATAGCATATCTCTGGAGGTAGATAGGAGCCAGCAGATACAAAGTCCAGCGCCATGGACAGTCCTTCATGAATAGCATACTCCTCTTGTAAGCAACAATTGATCATTTCTACAAAGGACCGGTGCATAACCATTGGAGGTACTGTCTCTGTGATCTGGCCAAACAAATAAGAAAAAAAAAACATTTAACCCTTTAGAGCATTTACATTGCTGTGGATTGGCAGTATCAGTAGAGGGTCGGACGCCATTCTTTGACGCAAAAGAGTTATGTCCCTTTACGATCTGAGTTCAAATCCCGCCGAGGTTAACTTTGCCTTTCATCCTTACGGGGTCGATAAAATAAAGTACCAGTAATGCACTGGGTAATTGCTGGCCTTGTGCCTAAAGTAGAAACAATTATTAAAATGAGACTATTAATAATTGTTTCTACTTTTGGCACAAGGCCAGCAATTACCCAGTGGATTACTGGTACTTTATTTTATCGACCCCGTAGGGATGAAAGGCAAAGTTAACCTCGGCGGGATTTGAACTCAGACCGTAAAGGGACGTAACAACAATAATAATAGGAGTGAAGTAGCAATCGATGTAACTAGATTAGTTGTGCCAAAAGTAGAAACAATTATATTTTTATGGTAAAAAACTTTATCTCACGTAATATGGAATCTACGAGATTTTGATGATGTTACTATTTATTGGGCAGTGGATTGGCAGTATCGGGAGAGCGTCAGAAACCATCCTTTGCAGCATAGAGTTATGGCCCTTTGTGTTCTGAATTCAAATCCCGCCGAGGTTAGCTTTGCATTTCATCCTTACGAGGTCGATAAATTAAAGTACCAGTAATGCACTGGGGTAATTGCTGGCCTTGTGTCAACAGTAGAAACAATCATTTATTTTGAGAACAATACCTTAATGTCAGTATGAGTGGCCGGTTATGGCCAGTTTGAAAGAAAAAGGTGAGAGAATTCTGGCTGAATATGGCCGGTTTAAATGCTAAAGGGTTAAACAAAATGTGTCTACATTTGTGTTTGTGTCTGAAGGAGAGAAGACTGCGTTGGTATGGACAATGATTGGTGGGTGAAGAAATGCCAGGAAATCCCAGTGGAAGGAAGCTGCAGTAGAGGTAGACCAAGTAAGACCTGAACACAAATCGCTAAGACTCACGAAGGAGATAACGAAGGAATGTGATGAGTGGAAAGATGCTGTGTTGAGAAGGACCCGTCCAACAGATACAGGTGTGGAAAAACAGACATAAAGACAACAATGATGATTATGATGTCTGCGTTTATGTCCTGTAACTTAGCAGTGGAACAAAAATGATTTCGATAAAGCAAGTAACAAGATTTGACAAAATAAACACTTGGGTCAATATGATTGACAAAAAACCCCCCCCAAAATCAAACAAAAAAAAACAAGGTGCTGCTCTAGTATGACCCCAGTCTAATCACTGAAACCAGTATAACAAAATATAAAAAGGAATATTAAAAATATAAAATAAAAGAATAAGCTAGTATAGTTAATATGAAACTAGGCTTGGCCTGGCCCAAGTGAGACCGGCAAATAGAAACACATAGAGTGGGACGCTAAGGCAGGACCCACCCATACTTGGGGATTGTGTCCTGTATAATCAAAAACTGGATGATGACGATGTAAGATATGTTATAAATGGCTGATAAGTATTTCAGAAAGCCGGTACAATGCAGTAGAAATATATTGGGTAAAGGATGACAAATAAAACGAAACCAAGAAGTGTTTTTCTTATCCAGTATATTTCAACCCTCTTTTCAAAGGTAAAAATGAAACTGGTGCAAAACAAAATGAACAATCAATGAGTTCTTCCTAACTAATGACATATCCAGTTCCACCATGACCACCACCAATAAACAATGCAACAACAATTTACAAACATGACTTTACATTCTGTATAACAACAATAATTTCTAGGCTGGTAGCCACACATTTTGAGGGTAAGGTCCATGTTATGTTATGCCATGGGCAAGAAACTCTTGCTGGAGTTATAAGAGGTGCCATAGTTATATATAATTGCTTCTACAATAGGCACAAGGCCAGCAATTATCCCAGTGTATTACTGGTACTTTATTTTGTCGACCCCCATTAGGATGAAAGGCAAAGTTAACCTCGACGGGATTTGAACTCAGAATGGCAAGGGCCGTAACTCTATGCGTCGAAGCATGGCGTCCGACCCTCTACCGATACTGCCAATTCACCGCCCTATAGTTCTATATAATATGCCTTGGGCATATGTTTCTATGTAACAATGAGGAGCAACAGCCAGCTGTGACACACAGGAGCAACAGGCAGCTGTGACACCCAGGAGCAACAGGCAGCTAAGACACCAAGGTGTCAAATAGCCACCTGTGACACAAAGGAGTAACAGCTATCTATGACATGAAGGTGTCAAATAGCTAGCTATGACACCAAGGTGTAAAAAATCCAACTGACACCTAAATGTGATAACTATCTCTAACACACCAGAACCAAAACACAAAAATAACATCTAAAATAAATGTAAAACTTTACTTACTTTAGGTTGTTGTTGTTGTTGTTGTTGTTCGTTAACACAACCTCCTCCTCCTCCTCCTTTAGATCTGTACAGAGCTTGCCAACTGTTGGATTGTTGAGATAACTGTGGGAGCAGAACAGAACAGAACATAGACTTGAGGGTTATATATATATATATATATATATATATATATATACACACACACACACATGTATGTATGTATGTATGTATGTATATATCCTATTTGCAACAGCACAGCTCACCAATTTTTCATTCATATATATATACATACATACATACATACATACATGCATAGGACACGTGTATGTATATATACTTTAAAAAATTAACAAAGAAAGGACGTGTATATATATATATATATATATATATATATATATATATATATTATATATATATATATATATATATACTTAAGAAGGTACAAGCTGAAGCATATAGACAATATGCCCCCACTCCCCCCACCGCAAGGTGGTCGTGGAGGTGCCACGGCAAAAAAGCACCCAGCCCACACTGTAAAGTGGACGTGTAGGCGCCACGAAAAAGCACCCAGCACTCACTGTAAATGAGGTTGGTGTTAGGAAGGGCATCCAGCTATAGAAATCAAGCCAGAATCAGTTCCTGTATGAGCAAGGCATGGTCAGCCGACCAGACACTGCCCACAACAGGACAACCCGTCTAACCCATGCTAGCGTGGAAGAACGGACGTAAAACGGTGATGATGATGATGATGATGATGACATTTATAAATGTAGATAGATAGATATACACACACACACACATAAATATAGATAGATATACACATATATACACACACATATATAAACACACACATATATAAATGTAGATAGATAGATATACACATACACACATATATCAATACATGTGGACTACACCACATGTGGTACCTACTTACAGCTAGGCGGACTGGACTGTTCACAGTTGTTTTGGTCATTGACATTGCCATGACCCCTCCATCTGATTACACAATGTGCACTCAGCCATTCCACACTCCCTCTCCAACACTCTACTGACTGTGACATACTCTCTCTCTCTCTCTCTCTCTCCTGACTGTGTCACACACGCCCTACCCAACACTCTACCAATTATGCCACTCTCTTCCCCCAACACTACCAACTGTGCCACACACACACTCCCTCCTCAACACTACCAACTGTGCCACACACACTCCCCAACACTACCAACTGTGCCACACACACTCCCCAACACTACCAACTGTGCCACACACACTCCCCAACACTACCAACTGTGCCACACACACTCCCCAACACTACCAACTGTGTCACACACACTCCCCAACACTACCAACTGTGCCACACTCCCTCCCCAACACTACCAACTGTGTCACACACACTCCCCAACACTACCAACTGTGCCACACACACAAGAAATAACAGCTCAAACCTACCCGTAGGTACTTCTGACTTGCCAGCGCTGATTCAACAGTAAAATTGAGAGGTACTTTACGTTTCAATGCCACACTGATCTTCCGCTTCAGTCCTTTACATTGTTTATAGTTGGAAATATCCGGCAGAGTGTCCTACAAAATACACAGCAAGTTATTGATGGGAATAGAGCCCCAGTGATGTATGTTGTGAAGACAAATGGAGTGAGATGGCTGGGTCATGTGTTGAGGAAGGAAGAAAGTGACTGGGTGAGAGGATTGATGGGAATAGAGCCCCAGTGATGTATGTTGTGAAGACAAATGGAGTGAGATGGCTGGGTCATGTGTTGAGGAAGGAAGAAAGTGACTGGGTGAGAGGATTGATGGAAACAGAGCCCCAGTGATGTATGTTGTGAAGACAAATGGAGTGAGATGGTTGGGTCATGTGTTGAGGAAGAAAGAAAGTGACTGGGTGAGATGATTGATGGAAATAGAGCCCCAGTGATGTATGTTGTGAAGACAAATGGAGTGAGATGGCTGGGTCATGTGTTGAGGAAGGAAGAAAGTGACTGGGTGAGAGGATTGATGGGAATAGAGCCCCAGTGATGTATGTTGTGAAGACAAATGGAGTGAGATGGTTGGGTCATGTGTTGAGGAAGAAAGAAAGTGACTGGGTGAGATGATTGATGGGAATAGAGCCCCAGTGATGTATGTTGTGAAGACAAATGGAGTGAGATGGCTGGGTCATGTGTTGAGGAAGAAAGAAAGTGACTGGGTGAGAGGAGTACATGGTGTGGCGGTGTGTATAATATTATGGTGTGTAAAACTATGTTTACAGTATGTATAATATTATGGTATGTCCAGTACATGGTGTGGTGTGTATATTATGTGTGGTGTATATAATATATGTGATATTTATAAGTATGTTTGCAGTGTATATAATGTCATGGTATGTGCAGCACCTGGTGTGGTACATAAAACAATTAAAGGTGTGGTACTTACATCAATGAGGTAGTCCCTAATATAAGTGACATGCAAACACTTAATGTTCGTCTTCTGTAGGGGTTTCACGTGATCCCAGTGTCGAGAGTCAACAAACACATAATTTACTCGGTCAGTTACATCACCAATGCTCTTAATTGGTAGCTTTATCACATATAACACACCACCGCCATACGACAGTATCCTGAAATACAGCATTCAAATATTCAGCAACATCTAACAACTGTTTATATAAATACTGAGGGCTAAATAACAACAATAACACAAACAACAAACAATAACTGCAACATAACCAACTGTACTAATAACAATTAACACCAACAACAACAACACCAACAACAACACCACCACCAACAACACCGCCACCCACAACACCAGTACCACCAACAACAACAACAACAACACCAACACCAACAACACCACCAACACCAACAACAATGCCACCTACAACCACTACCACCAATAACAACACCACCAACACCAACAACGCCACCAACACCAACAACACCACCAACACCAACACCACCACCAACAACAATGCCACCCACAACACCACTACCACCAACACCAACAACGCCAACGCCACCACCAACAACACCACCAACAACAAGAACAACATTAACACCAACAACACCACCAACACCAACAACGCCACCACCAACAACGCCACCACCAACAACGCCACCACCAACAAGAACAACATTAACACCAACAACACCACCAACACCAACAACGCCACCACCAACAAGAACAACATTAACACCAACAACACCACCATCAACAACATTAACACCGACACCACCACCAAGTGCAAAACAAACCTACCTTTGATATATAATTCTCCTTCGATTACTCCTGACAAGGACGGCCACCTTCCAGTTGTCAAAAGCAAGCCCTTTGTTCTTTTGAATCAACTTGCGCCACCGAGAGGGAGCTCCACACATGTGCATCTGACTGGAGTCCCTAGGCTCAGCTTGGTGAGGTCCCCATTCATAATTGTACTCTTGAACCCACATTCCATTTTTGGCACTGTCGTAGATGAAGTCGGGAGTAAGTATCCATACCCCTAAAAATATAGAAACCGAATGATACTGTTATAGAATGATCAAATAAGGTTTATTTCTCAATATAGTCCCTGGAAAGAACCAATGCAGTTATTAATAAGAGTTGAAAGCAACCTTTTAGTATTTGAACTGGCCATATCCAGCCAGCATTCTGTTCAAACCAGCTGTAATTGGCCGCTCATACTGATATTAAGATATTGTTCTCAAAATAAATACTATCAAAATCTCATAGATTCGACATTATGTATGATAAAGCCTTTACCATGAAAATATAATAGTAAATATAAAGTAATCTAAATGCTAAAGGGTTAATACATGCAAGATTTCACAACTTAAGCATCACTCCTTCATAGTCACCCTATGAATTTTTCAGCCAACCCTCGTATTAGTAAAGCCTGTAATGTGGTAGTGGTAGTGCTGGTACCACTTGGTAATGTGGTTGGTATTAGGAAGGGCATCCAACCACAGAAATCATGCTAAAAAGCAGAACATTAACCCTTTAGCATTTAAACCAGCCATATCCAGCCAGAATTCTCTCACCTCTTTCTGTTCAAACCGGTCGTAACTTGCTACTCATACTGATGTTAAGGTATTGTTCTCATAATAAATAATATAAAAATCTCAGACTCAATATTATGTGAGATACAGCCTTTACCACAAAAATACAATAGTATATAGAGGGTAATGTCAATGCTAAAGGGTTAAGCTATGCATAACTTATTTCCTTTAACCCATGGCAGCATTAAAAAATGCAACAAGACAGATCAAATTGGATCGGATTGATCTCTGTATGAATACATAGATAGACAATGGATATATAAATATATAAATAAAAAGATATATAGACACAATAATAGATAGACAGGTAAGTAAATAGATAGATCAATAAGATAGATATATAAAGATATAGATAGAGAGATATATAGACATACAGACGACAGAATGATAGATAAATAGATAGACAGATAGAGAAATAGATATATTTCTTTATTAGCCACAAGGGCACACAAGAAATGGGGACAATACAAAGACATGCCGGGGATTTTACATACAGTCGTGTAAAAAATATAAAAACAAACAATTACAACAATCGAAATCTCCAATAGGGGGGAGGCGCCACAAATGGGTTGTTTAATACCCCGTCGATAGAACAACCCTCAACTCCAGGAGCGTGTTGTGCAAGTGCTCCTTTCTTCCTTTTGCTCTCTTCTTCAACCTAAAGGCTTATAAACAGAGAAGGCCCAATCACTCGGGCCATTTTCGCTTCATTCACCCACCTTTCAGTAAATTTACTGGGGTGCAGTGCCTCTCTCTCCACCAGAAATAGATAGACAGACAAATAGATAAATAAAATAGTTGGAATGAAGACTTACCTCGTGCACAGCCAATGAGAAATTCCTCACTACATGACAGTCTTTTACACACCAAATGTGTACATTTACGGTTGAACACCTGGTAGAAGAGAGACTCAGGTAAGAAATTTTGGAAGGAAAAATACATTGATGATGGCGGTGGTAGTGGTGGCATTATTTTTGATATCAGCAGGTTGGTGAACTGGCAGTATCGGTAGAGTGTTGGACACCATGCTTTGCAGCATAGAGTTATGTCCCGTTACAATCTGAGTTCAAATCCTGGCGAAGTTAGCCTTGCCTTTCATCCTTACGGGGTCAGTAAAATACAGCACCAATAATGCACTGGAATCGATTTAATCGACTTTCCCTTCCCCCAAAATTGCTGGCCTTGTGCCTATAGTAGAAATCATTTTTGTTATCAGTATATCAGTATTATGACGGCCACAAGCACCACCACCACCACCACCACCATCATCATAAAATGATGATGATCATCATCACGGCAAAGAAAGTAGAAAGCCGTAACAAATAGCTGGAGACATTATAAACAGGTGTTCTCATGTTACTGCTAACTTGTCACCTTCAATCAGAGTATATGTAATAAAAACCACAAAATAAGGTAACCCCCACACAGACTAACCTGTTATTTCAGTTATTTCACAAACTTTCTCATAAAAAATGTGCTTAAGACAGCATTTTTCATGCCTGAACGAACACGAGTCATGAAGAAGTAGGACAAATAAAAGTTACATAGGTTATTGCCCAAACAGAACCTGCACCCACGTATTCAGAGTAAATATTTTGACAACTTTCACCAACTTCAAATTGTAAATACAGTTTGGGTTTTCTGCCCATTTCTCAGACATAAAATAGTGGGGGTCAGCTTATATTCAAGTATCTACCTACAGTTGATTGACAAGATCCCAGACCTCGTCAAATCGGACTGATGAAACAATGTTTCCATTGGTCTTTCTAATTGCTAATACTATCTACCAGTCACAAATCCAAGCAATAGGAGCAACGTGAAATAAAGTGCCTTGCGCAAGGACACAACACATCATCCGGTCCGGGAATCGAACTCACAACATCACGATTGCGAATCCAATTCTCTAACTACTCAGCCATGCGGCTTCACATATTCAGGTATATACAGTAAAAAAAGACCCCCAAAGGTTAAAGCAGCTTCACTTACCTCCATCACTAAGCATTCTCCTTTTAGTTGCTTCACAAGAGATGCCAGTCGGGCAGTCTCAGACTCAGAGAAGTTGGACAAAAGTATCACCGGGAAGTTCATTCTAATCATCTGGAAGAATTGGAATCAGAACTAAGATTAGTGATGGTCTTGGCTGACATATTGACTCAATCATTACATAACAAATAATAGACTTTCAAGGCAACTTCAACCCCTACAATAGTTACTAACATTTCTACTACTACTACTGCTATTGTTACTAACAGTTCTACTACTATCGTTGCTACTACTACAACCACCAGTTATTATTACTATTGTTACTACTACTACTGTTAGCACTACTATTGTTACTACAATTACAATTATCACAATAGTAATGTTACTACTACTACTAATACTGTTAACACTACTATTGTTACCACTATTATTATTACTACTACTATTGTTACCACTACCATTGTTATGACTATTATTATTACCACTACCATTGTTACTACTATTACTACAACTACTGTCAATATTATTATTAAGGTTGGACAAGGGCGGTGGATTGGCAGTATTGGTAGAGGGTTGGATGCCATGCCTTGACATAGAGTTATGGCCCTTGCCATTCTGAGTTCAAAACCCGCCGAGGTTAACTTTGCCTTTCATCCTTACGGGGTCGATAAAATAAAGTACCAGTAATGCACTGGGTAATTGCTGGCCTTGTGCCAAACGTAGAAACAATTATTATTAAGGTTGGTGGATTGTGAGAATCGGTAGAGTGACTAAAAGGAATGTATCCAACTGTAAAACATTGGCTGAAAAGATGCTGTGCAATCCATGTCAGTATGAAAAAGTAGACGTAAAAAAAAAGGATGATGATTATATATCATCATCCTCATCCCTGTTTTAACCCTTTAGCATTTAAACCGGCCATAATTCTCTCATCTCTTTCTATTCAAACTGGCTGTAACTGGCCACTCATACTGATGTTAAGGTATTGTTCTCAAAATGAATAATATCAAGATCTTATGGATTCGATATTATGTGAAATAATTATGTGAAATAAAGGGTTTACCATAAATATACAATAGTATATATAGAGTAATGAAAAGGGTTAACATCTATTTTTCTATGGTAGCATGGGTTAGACAAGTTGTCCCATTGTGAAACAAGCCAGATCAGGTGCCTGTGAATTACTCCTACATACAGAACTGATTTTGGCTTGGTGTCTTCAGCTGGATGCCCTTATCGGCAACCACATTTACAGAATGGACTGGGTGCTTTTTATTGCGACACCTATATGACCACTTTATAGTGTGGACTATGCGCTTTTTATTGGGACACCTACACGACCACTTTACAGCATGGTCTGGGCGCTTTTTTGTCATGAAACCCAACGACTACTTAACAGCATGGTATGGGCGTTTTTTGTCATGACACTTACACAACCACTTTAGAGTGTGGGCTGGATGCTTTTATATATATATGTGTGTATGTGTGTGTGTATGATGTATGTACGTGACCTGATCCATTAATTAATGCCCTTGTAATTAATTAGTTCTCTCTAGTGCAGTTCCCTTGTAACAGTTTACAATAATACTGCTGTGCCAGTCAACAAAGGATTAGGGTGATGCATCAGCTTGTGTCAAAGACATGACAACCTCTCTAATGTTGGTACCATGATAAAATGTACTTGGTAGTGGATGGGAATGTTTTATAAGCGAGACACCAGCCCCTGGCTTATCTGAGCACTTAGTAGAGTGCATGAACACAAGATTTCGGCCGTGGGTCCTTCTGAGAAGTAACTAGCTTGCTTGAGTACTGGTCTGTGATGGCCTGTCTAACCATTGCTAGTGAATGTTAAATAATTATATATACTAGCAGAAAAACCACCCTTCCAGTGGTTTTCTGCTAGCATGTGTAGTGTGTATATTGATATTATACGCAAGTATATATACATGTAGATACGATACATCAAATAAAATCGTAATTGACAATATAAATAGAGATTAAACGAAGATGTTGTTACACTGTCTTATGTAATCAGTAACGTAATCCATGATACTTTAAAAAAAGACAATATTATATATAAACTGCATTAGGAAAAAATTAGTGACAGAACATTAGTATGTTTATTTAAGTGATCGCCACCGGAAGTGTTGATATCACACACTCTTTCTATATATATGGTAGTTGAAGTGGTGGTGGTGGCAACGATATACCGGAAGTGCAACTTTGAAAAGAAGTCAATTTTAAATTATTTATTTTTACGAAATTATTTTTTGTTTACGAAATTTAGTAGATAAATTATGTAATATTCATTCATTATTTATTCAAACGGCGGTGGATTGGCAGTATCGGTAGAGGGTCGGACGCCATGCTTTGACGCATAGAGTTACGGCCCTTGCCATTCTGAGTTCAAATCCCGCCGAGGTTAACTTTGCCTTTCATCCTTACAGGGTCGATAAAATAAAGTACCAGTAATGCACTGGGTAATTGCTGGCCTTGTGCCAAAAAATAGAAACGATTATTTATTCAAAATAATCCAACTTATTTTACTAACAGGATAAAAAAAAAAAAAACGTACGCAGACCTTCCTTTATTATAGTTGAGATTTATACATGGTTTTCCGAAA
>OZ024761.1:17908626-17918626 GCA_964016885.1 Eledone cirrhosa
TAAAAAAGTAAACAAATTCTGATTTTACCTTGACCCTTTAGCATTTACATTACTCTATATATACTATTGAATTTTCATGATAAAGTCTTTACCTCACATAATTATAACATCGAATCTATGAGATTTTGATATTATTTATTTTGAAAACAATACCTTAACATTGGTAGCAAGTTATGGCCGGTTTGAAAAGAAAAAGCTGAGAGAATTCTGGCCGGATTAAATGTTAAAGGGTTAAAGCAGCATCTTCTGAAGATCCAGATTTAGGATGAAAGCAGAAATTGTTTGCTTACACATCATCATCATAAATTAACATCTGCTTTCCTTTCTAGCAAGTGTTGGACAGGTCTACATAGACCAAGTCAGTACTGAAGAAGAGTTTCAGACCCCCACCCCGACACACCTAGGGCTCTAAATCCCACATACATGCACTCATATCTGTGCTAATAATAAATAAATAAACATATACACGAGACTGTGTGTGTGTGTGTATATATATATATATATATATATATACACACACACATGTATATATAAAGAGAGACAGAGAAGCCATACAACTATATATAGAATATCATTGAACATTTATAAATAGCTGATGCAATACATATATACATATATACATACACACAATGGATTAATTAAGCATTGAACCTGTCTTTTTGTTTCATTGTTCAACTTATGTGCATACATACATGTGTGTGTACTAATTTAAAGTATTATAACATATATAATATATAGATATTTTTAAGTTGAATTATATATATATTTCTCACATTGACACAGGATCAGCATATTTGGGAGTAGGAAAGAATAGATTATATCAACCCTATACATCCTTTCCACCCCCACCCCTCTCTCTAAATAAAATATTTTTCCCAATATCACACATCAATCTAAAACCACTTTTCATATGTTGATTTAAAACTGCACTATCCACAAGTGTTTTTTAGCCTTCATATCATGTTCTCCTGTTTTATCTGATGAAAACACAAATATTATTGCATGATGATGTTTGTTTTTGAAATGCGCATAATAAAATACATGGAACTCCTTTAACCATCTTTTGATCTTATATTATAGATATATATATATATATATATATATGGGTGCGAATTATGTGTATGTACATACACGCACACACAATATGGTCGTCAGCAAAGAGGGGACAGATAAAGGGAATCATAGATCTATAATTGGTGCCTGTTGTTCTTTTTTTAAGTGACTACCTTGAATGTCATAAAATTACTACTAACGATTGTGTCTGTTTATTGTTCATGTCAGATGTGATCTGAGGGGAAATTTGACTTCTTTCTCAAGCAAATGTGGGGGGCAGGTATACACTTTCAGTAGACATGTAAGTAGTAGTAGTAGTAGTAACAACAGCAGTAGTAGCGTGTTCAATAACTCCATACTTCCTTGTTCCAGTACTAATAACATAAACATTAATAATTCTTTCTCACATTGACACAGGGTCAGCATATTTGGGAGTAGGAAAGAATAGATTATATCAACCCTAATTAATACTCAACTGGTATTCTATTTATCGACTCGGTAAGGCTGAAAAGGCAAATACGACCGCGGTGGTGATTTGAACGTAGAAAGTCATGTTTCTATCACAGACACAAGTCTCGATGAGGCGGGTATAGGGGGTGTACAATCAATTACACCTATTCCATCACATAAATTGATATTTTACATTAACGTCCCTCTACCTGTTCCCCTTCCGGAAAGAAAAAGGGGGGTGGGGTGAAATCGACCTCGGTGGGACTAAAACTTAGAACATCCGTAGGTTGACGCAAATAAATGTGCCGACCGAAGTTGTATTTGCAGACTTCCTGCAGGCGATAATAGTTACCAAGTTGTATGGGCTCTTGGAGAACATCTGTGGCGAAGACATGAGGGAGACATATAAGCATGGGCGACATGAGGGAGACATATAAGCATGGGCGACATGAGGGAGACATATAAGCATGGGCGACAGCTGGACTTCCATGATTAATATGTATATACATAAACAAACTTGCTTAAGCTTGCACCATGGCCATGGAGTGGAGCAAAATATACCGCGGCATTCAGAATATCCAATACACTAGACCACACACACACACATGCATATGCATACATGTTAGTCGATTAAATCGAACCCAATACTTGAATCGTACCGTAGTTTATTTTATCGACTTTTGAAAACATGAAAGGCAAAATCGAACTCGGTCAAATTTGAACACAGCTCATAAAGGGACGTCACTAAACACACGAATAGGTATTTCTCTCCAACGTAGTCGTCGTTGAAGGGTTTATTAATCAATCATACCTTTCAAGGGTTATTGGTCAAGCATACCTTAATTTCCGTCTTGTACTTATCGATCTCTATTTGTCCGAACAACTAGATTGTGTATTGTGTATGTGTATGTGCATGTACGTATGTATGTGCGTGTATATCTGCATGTATGTGCATGCATCCGTATGCGTATATATATATATATATATATATATATATATATATATATATATATATATATGTGTGTGTGTGTGTGAATACATATCGATGTCAAGCCGCATATTTTAATCGAGAAGTCATATATATTTTACAACTAAACATATTCCAGCCGAAACATTATCCGATGTTATTTAATTACTATTATAATTTATAATTTATGTCTTCTAAAGATATGAAATATCTGGCTGTAATTTTTAGCAGTTGGATGGCGACTACATTGAGGTTGCCTCAGTGATTTCGTTCCATCGATCAGGTCCGATTCGAACTCTTGCGGTGAAAGGCTTTAATAAATAATTAACGGAACAACTGAGATAGTAAAAAAAAAAAAAAAATTAATAATAACAATAATAATAATAATAACAACAAAAATTAAATTAAATAAACATTCAAACAAATTTTTCCTCAAGATATAACTGGTATATCCGGAATCTCCTCATGGAAGGAATAGGAAGAAGGATGTAAAATTAAATTTAAATAAAAATTAAAAAAATCACTGCGGCAAAACCCCTAAAATAAACCCCAGCCAAGTTTGTTAATAAATTATTTTGCAGTGTATATATTTATAGCTATAGCTATTTTATGGTGCATATATATATATATATATATATATATATATATATATATATATCATTACAAATATAGCAAACATTTTATTGTTTATAATTCTTACAGAATGAAAATATAAACACATATAATACAATTAATACTTCATAGTTGCACAAACATTACAAATCGCTTGCAATTCCTTCAGAATGAAAATATAAATAGAGCATATAAATAAATTTACAGTAGAATAACAACAAATGTTTTAAATATATACATAAATAACATTACAAATGCCTCGGTAACACTGTTGCAAACGATTTGTAATGTTTGTTCAACTATGAAGTATTAATTGTATTATATGTGTTTATATTTTCATTCTGTAAGAATTATAAACGATAAAATGTTTCTATATATATATACATTACACTGTGGTATACACTTCACAGTGTGTATATATTATTGAATAGTCTATATATAATTATTTTATAACGTGTATATAATTATTTCATTGGGTGAATATATATATATATATATAATTATTTTATAACGCGTATATAATTATTTCATTGGGTGTATATATTTATTTTATAGTGTGTATAATAATGATTTCATAGTTTGTATAGTAGTTTCAGTGTATTATATGCACTATAAGATAATTTTCCGGTGTGTATAATCGTTCTATAGTGTAAATAGCTCAGTTAAAGTGTGTTTAGTTTTTGACGAATATAATGCAGATATAAATAGCCCTCCAAATCGGAAGGATGCAGCCGAAGAAGAATTAATAAATAAAATACACCTGAGAGACGTGTGTATATATAACTATACACACATACAAACATATATACATACATATAAACATACATATATACTATATATATATATATATATATATACTTATATATATATATAATACATTAACAGAGAAAGCTATTAGCGATACTCATATATATAATTAGAAAGTGAACAACACAATATATATATATATATATATATATATATATATTATATATACATATACATGTATAAGTATATACATACATACATATCATCGTTTGAAGTCAATTTTTCCACGTTTGCATGGGATAGACGGGTTGTCCACGCCGGGAAGCCAGTCAAGCAAAGTCGCACCATTCACCGGTGAGGACGGTCAATTTAGCTGGGTATTTTACAGCTGGATGCCCTTCAATCACGTTTACAGTGTGGAACTGGATGGCTCCGTTATGAGGAAGGACAGGCTCGGTGGCTGCGCCGAGCTCGTCTCACAACGGAACCATATTTTCAGAGTCCGACCCATCACACAGTGGAACCCAAGTTTTTGGAAGCTGGTACTGGGTGGCACTTCAATGAAGAGGGGCGTCCAGTCGACCGCACGAAACCAATCGCACAACGCTACCACAGTTTTGTAGCCCGGTACTGGATGACACCGCTACGAGGAAGGACAGGTGCAGAACCACAGTTTGGGAGTTTGGCGTTGGATGGCACCACTATGCAAAGGGACTAGTGATACCACTATGAGGAGGGACAGGCCGGTTGGCCGCGCCGAACCCTACTCCCGGCGGCACCCCAGTTTCAAAGTCAGGCACTCTGCACGCGACAGACACTTCCCAATACGAAACCGGACTTTGGCAGCCTGTGACTGAATGGCACCGTTATGAGAAGAGACAGGCCTGTTGGCCACGCCAAACCCTTCACACAGCAGACCCTCGATTCAGGTATTGGATGCTGCAACATTCCACTATGAGGTATACATGTATACACATACATATATATATAGAGAGCATTCAGCCGTAGAAAACCAGCCAGGAACACCTCTATATGAGCGAGATACGGTCACCCGCCCCAACTTGCCTCTAAATGGGACACGTCTAACCCATGCCAGCGTGGAAGATAGACGTTAATTGATGTTGATGATATAAGGAGAAAGTTAGAGAGGCAGAAAGAGATGGACAGGCATGAGGCTGGGTGCAACCATGAGGAAGGCGAGAGGAATGGAAGGAGCTGGTTACTAGGTCATCTGTGGCGCTCCAACGATTCACCAGACTACAGGACAGATAATATAGGATAAGAAGATACATATATCTATAAATATATATATATATATATAGAAAAGAATCATCAAGATAGAAAAGAATCATCTGTACTCCACCAACATGCTAAAATAGAACATAAGGGGAAATTAGAGAACATAGAAATAAAAATAGAATCTACACACAGAAAAGACGCAATGTTTAGACAAATCACAGAGGCAATAAACATAAATGAACTCCAACCAAAATTAAATAGAAAACATGAATGGAATAGCAACATCACAACTTACAATTAAGGACAAAATGAAAACACACACACACACACATAGAACAAACAACCAACCAGTAACATGTAAATAAACAAATAAATAAACAAATATAAACACACAGACACCCGGATGTAACACATGCACAAACTAAGCACACAACACACACAAAAACAAGAGGCACAAAAACAAAGAAAAGAATCCCCAGTCACTGAAGAGGTCACAGAATGTGTGACGAAAGAACTTTGACAATAAATGAACAACCGTCCGGTTGTGGAACGAACCAACCAACCGGAAATTTATAAATTCTTAAATTTATAATAAATTGGAGTGAAAGCAACTGGTGCGTGTGTTTCTTATTGGCAACATGACCCTCCCAAAGCATAAAAATATCGGTTTCAACACACGTTTTCAGATAAAGAATCTTGCTGAACAAATTCAGAAACGATATATATATATATATATATATGTATGTAAAACGTAAACAGAAATAACAACATAATCGGTACTGTATATGGAAGGGATATATTAGGTTAACACTTGATATAGCAGGAAGAGGGTTTTAACGTTTCGGATGCTAGTCCTTCATCAGAAGAAAGAATGAGAAATAAGATAGATTGAGTGGACGGGCAGGATGGAATTGGAAAAAATGTCTTTAGATAAAAATAACAGGTCCATTCATGTTGACATCTCTTGCAAAACTGTTGGTGCTGCCATTGTTTTCTGAACATTTGAGGGACATACGACTCGGTTTGGATACTCCTGTTGCCCGTCATTTCTGTTCTCCTGGTCATTCTTCCCTACATGTTTCAGTCCTGGGTGTCCTTTTACATCATGGATCAGTATATACACATGCATATATATATACATATAAATATATACACACATATATATACATACATGTACATACATATATATATACATATATATATACATACATGTACATACATATATATACATATATGTACATACATATATATACATACATAGATATATACATAAATATGTATACAAGCTAGTAAACAAGGACCCACACCCCACCCTCCCGCACCAAAATTAGACTTATCGTCCCCTACTTTTGCTCTTTACTCTTTGTTCTTGAATATTTGGTTGGTAGAGTCCATAACACCAATCAAACCCCTTTTATAGCTCTGACGAATCCTACGGTTACGTAAGGAAGAAACATTGTAAGCCAATAAAAATCTTTTGATGTTGTAGACGCTCTTGTGTTCTTTATCATATACATACATATATACATGTCATCATCATCATCTGGTGTAGCTTGCTCAGATATTCATAAGCCTAGAACGCCATCCATCACGATCAAGCATAAGTATTGGGAGGTCATTAGGGGGCATCCAGTGTCTCTACATAGTTGGTTGATGTAAGTTAAAGCAGGGTTGGCCAACCCTCCTCTCACCACGACTAGGTGCCCAAATCAAACGATCACTAACAAGTTCTTGCTTCGCTCTACAGCAGTGTCCTACAAATCGCCTTCTTATTCTTTGTTCCTGCAATATTGCAGATATATCAGGGATGGGACCAGTTCTTTAGTAGGATGCTGCAGGACTAAGAACTCAGAGGAGGCTACTCTATTTTTTATTTTGACTGGTGGTGGAGCAGATGGCTGGTCCCGTTTCTGATTTATCCGCAATATTTCAAGAACAAAGAATGCAATATTCAGAACATTGCTGGTAAGCAAAGCAAGATATTGTTAGTGTTCTTTGGTTTTGCTGATCCCTCTTGCATATAGCATTCCTACTGAAACAGTAAATGCTATGATGTTGTATAGAAACATTGTGCCTTTGGTGAGATCCCCTGGTGGAGACACTGACTTTTTTTGCCATCTTGGCAGGAATTCTTCAGGGTGATACATTAGCCCCCATTCTATTAGTTATTACTCTGGGTTATGTCCTATGAACATCTCTTGATAAACATAATGACTTGGGCTTTACCTTGTCTCCAAGGTTATCCAAACGTCATCCTGGGAAAAAAAATTGACTGATGTTAATTATGCAAGTGATCTAGCTGTGATTGCTGACAAGATGGCAAATGCACAATCTTTGCTTTATCATGATGAGAAAGCTACAAATGCTTTGTGAACGCATCGAAAACAGAGTTCATTGGCTTCAATCAGCGGGGCTCTCTTAAAACACTCGCAGGAGAATCTATCAAATCTGTTGAGTACATTACATATCTTGGTAATGAAATCAATTCCATAGAAAAGGATATGAAGATCAGAATAGATAATGCATGGACCGCCCTGAAGATGGACATAATCTGGAAATCTGATCTTCCAGACAACCAAAAATGCAGCTTCTTCCATGCCACTATAGAATCTGTCTTGATGTATGGTGTGTGAGACAGCCCACAGCTTTGCAGGTTTAGCTGGCCTCCTCCAAGGCATATCTCGTTGGAGGTGTCTTGGGTAATTTAATGATAGGGACCCCAGTCCTATCATCTCATTTCTACAGCTGAGTAAACTAGAGCAACGTGAAATAAAGTGTCTTGCTCAAGGAAACAACACATCACCCGGTCCGAGAATTGAAGTCACAACCTTTCGATTGCAAGCCCAATGCTTTACTTTCTCGTATGCGATTCGAGATGCCCCAAAGGCAACTTTCCCCTCATATACAGTCTTTCTCCATTTATTACGATCAGCAGCAAGATTTTCCCATGTATCAGCAGAGATGTTAGCGTCTTTCAAGGAATCCTTAAACTCTCCATAAAAGAGTTGTTTTGGTATTCTAGAATCCTTCATCCTGGCAAGGTGACCATTCTAACGGAGTCGTTGCTTAAGCACAAGAGCTTCTATACTGACACACAGAGAGCTTTCCAAAATCTCGACATCACTGATGTGGTCCCTCCAGTGAACGCCATAGATCCGTCTGAGACACATCTGATGGAAACACTCCAATTTCTTAAGGTGGTGTTGATATGTGACAAGAGAAGAGAGCACACATGCCTTGTACACCTTTAGCTTTGTCTTCTTGCATATGTCTCGCTGAACCCAGAGTTGCCTTTCTAGCTTTCCCAAAGCATAACTTGCTTTCCTAATCCTGAGTGGGATGTCATTATCAAGGTTGCTGTATCAATTGACAGTGCTTCCCAGGTAGACAAACTGATCAACCACTCCAAGTTGTTTACCATACACATAGATATTTGGTTCACTGTACTGCTTACCAGGAGCAGGTTGGTACATGACGACGGTTTTCTTGAGACTGACAGTCAATCCTAGGGCAGTGCAAGCATCAGAAAATGCATTCAAATGTGTTGCATATCACTGTGCGCGCTACAAAATCGCAATCATCTGCATACAAGAGGTCTCTTATGATTGATGTAAATACTTTTGTTTTTGCAGCAAAGCGCCTGATGTTAAATATGCTGCCTGAGGTTCGATATCGGATGTAAACACCATGCTGTAAATTCCTAAATGCAATACAGAAAACCATTGCAAAGTATATGGCAAACAGGGTCGGTGCTGGAATATCCCCCTGTTTCACTCCATTTTTTTTACTGAGATAGGCTCCGACATGTTACCTCTGACATTAACCCCAGCCTTCATGTCGTCATGGAAAGACCTAACTAAAGCAAGGAACTTCTCAGGGCAACCAAGTTTCTGGAGAACCTTCCATAATGCATTTCTGTTAACAGTATCGAAAGCTTTTGCCAGATCGACCAAAACCTGATACAGATCTAAACCTTGTTCCATGCACTTCTCCTGGAGCTGTCTAGCTGAGAAGATCATATCAGTAGTGCCGCGTCCAACACGAAAACCAGATTGACTTTCAGGAAGAACACAATCTGCAATGTGTGTCAGCAGACGGTCCAGAAGCACCCTACATAAAACTTTCCCCACGACAGAAAGCAATGATATACCTCTGTAGTTCCCACAATCATTCCTGTTACCCTTTCCCTTGTACAAGACCACCATTACTGCATCTCTCCAGTCCTCAGGTACGGATTCATTAGCCCATATCCTGCCAAACAAAGAGTGAAGATGTTGCAGGAGTCTCTCACCACCATATTGTAGGAGCTCTGCATGTATGCCATCCATACCTGGAGACCTTCCACTGTTCAGCTTCGAGATAGCCACTGCAACCTCCACAAGCATCGGAGGTTCTGCAAGAGCTACTTTCACAGGACTTTCTGGAATGAGATTGAGGAAATCTTCACTGACAACAGACGGCTGATTCAAAAGCTCATGAAAGTGCTCTCGCCACCTTCGTAGAATTCCTTGTGAGTCACGAAGAACTTCTTTGCCATACTTGCTGCGAAGCAGTGTCACCAGAGAAGAAGACGGACCATAAACTTCACGCATGTATATATATATACATATATATATATATATATATATATATATATATACATGATAATAATGGAGCTGCGGTGCTGCAAATGGGTTACATATGAAAAAGTTTGTCCTCATCAGTGGCCATCCAACCGTCGTAGGCATTTCGTCGCATTACTATATGTATATATATACATATATATATATATATATACATACATATATATATACACATATACATACATGTATACATATACATACATATATACACATATACATACATGTATACATATACATACACATGTATATATACATACACATGTATATATACATACACATATATATATATACATACGCATATATATATATA
>OZ024761.1:17923626-17926126 GCA_964016885.1 Eledone cirrhosa
ACCCTAAAAATCTTAAAAAACGCAGTTTTTCAGCTAATGCGGGCCCTAGGAGATAGAAAAAGTTGAATGTAAAGTTTGAAAAAAATCGGTTGGGTACTTCTCGAGTTTTAGGGATTCAAACTCACAGACACACAAACACAGACAGACATCCACAGAGAAGCGACGTAATGCAGATATACAGACAGATATTATAAGGGCCCAACGTTATATGTATGTATCTATCTAAAAAGAGAAAGACTAAGAATTATAGAGCGAGGTCGCTAAATTGCCTAATGTGGTCCCTAGGGCATTGAAAATTTTAAACATAAGTATTATATCTGTAAAGTTTGAAAACAGTCGGTTGGGTGGTTCTCGAGTTTTAGGGATTCGAACTCACACACACACAGACAGACATCCTCAGTTTTATATATATAGATATATAAACATATATATATATATATAAACATATATATATATATATATATATATAAACACACACACACATATATATATATATAAACATATATAGATATATAAACATATATATATATGCATATTTCAAAATTTCAACCCCGCGACTACAACAACAGCAACAGCACCATTGTCTGCAGCAGCAGCATCAGTGAAATGAACAACAACAACGGCAGCAGCAGCAACAAAAACAACTGCCACCACCATCACTGACATCATCCACCACCATCACATCGCCGCCGTCGCTGGCACCGTCCACCGCCACCGCCATCACTGTCACCATCCACCACCATCACTGACACCAGCCACCACCTTCACTGGCACCATCACCACCACCACCGTCCACCACCACCACCACCATCACCATCACTGACACTATTCACCGCATCCACCACCACCACCATCACCAGCGTAAAGCAAACAATTATTATCGATAAAATAAAGTACCAGTAATGTACTGGGTAATTGCTGGCCTTGTGCCAATAGTAGAAACAATTATTATTATATAAAAACTGACCTGGACTGGAAAAGTCAACAGTTGACATAATTTTGATTTTGTATCAGTACTGACGGTAAAAAATATATATATATGTATGTATGTGTGTGTGAGTGGTGTGTGTGTTTGTATGCATGAGTGTTGGTGTGTGAGTGGCGTGTGTGTTTGTAGTTTGTATGCATGAGTGTTGGTGTGTGTGTGTCGTTTCAATAAGTGGTTTTTTTTTTTATGACCATGCTGTAAAATGGAGAGGTAGAGAGGGCCCTTGAGTCTAGTAAGACATCCTCTCTAGTGCTGGTGGCACAAATAAAAGCACCCAGTCCATGTTGTAAAGTGGCGCTGGTGTTAGGAAGGGCATCCAGCCAGTGTATCAATGCCAAAACGCTTATCAGCACAGCAACAAATAGATAGAAACAACAATAAAATATGAAGACGTCGCATCTCAGAGTTGCAACACAACGTTAGCACTCTCAGAGGTAGATCTGCTGAAATAGCGGAGATGCTGGAGAGAAAGCATGTGGATGTGTGCTGCGTGCAAGAGGTGAGATGGAGAGGTGCCTCTGCGAGACTAGTCGCAGCCAAACATCTTGGCTATAAGCTTTTCTGGGTAGGTAAGGATGATGGGTTATGAGGAGTAGGCATTTTCCTGGCTGAGAGATGGATCAATAAGACAATAGAGGTAGTTCGAGTTAGTAATCGAATAATTAAGCTTAGATTAGTTGTAGGTAGGAGACTACTGACAATCATCTCTGCCTAGGCAAAGAAGAGATAGACTGCTTTTACAAGCATTTTTTACAAACAATCGCAATGACAGAGGACGGAGACATCGTTATGCTAGCAGGGGACTTCAATGGTCATGTTGGCCAGCTCCAGGATGGTTACAATGGGGTACATGGTGGGCACGGTTACAGCTCAAGAAATGAAGAATGAGTGAGACTTCTTGAATTTTGTGATGCAAGTACACTGACTATTTGCAACACAAACTTCCAGAAACCTGCCAACCACCTAATAACCTACAAATCTGGTGAGCACATAAGCCAGATTGACTTCTTACTAGTTAGGCAGCGGGACAGGCAGATGGTGTCTAATACCAAGGCATACCCTGGGGAAGAATGTACCCCACAGCATAGGTTAGTCGTTAGTGATATCTCAGTAAGCAAGAGATGGAATGAGACATACAGAAAGGTGTGGAGAAGAAAGGTCTGGAAGCTAAAAGACCTTTCACTAAAATACAAATTTAGAAAGCCCTTCAAGATGTGTATGACGAAAAAGAAGACGATTTAGAGACGTATAACATAGATAATAACTGGAATTTCTTATATAACAACTTACTGCAGGCTACTGATGAAACTTGTGGCTGGAGCGGAGCTCCAACCAGATGGAGAGTGACCTGGTGGTGGAACAGCACAGTAGATAATGCCACTAGAGACAAAAGACTAGCATGGAATGCTTGGAAAAAGGGTGGGAGTAGGGAAGGATATACAGCCACTAAGAGAGAAGCTAGACGTCAGGTGTACTTAGCACGCAGGGAGGCGGAGAGTAGGAGGTTTGCCA
>OZ024761.1:17933626-18003626 GCA_964016885.1 Eledone cirrhosa
TTTGCCTCAAGCGAGACAACTCCAGTCTAACCCATGCTAGCGTGGAAAATGGACGTTCAACGAATATGATGATGATATATATATATACACATGTGTATATATATATATATATATATATATATACACATGTATATATATGTTTATATATATTTGTGTGAGTGCAGTAGTAATTTGATACTCCTTAATAGAATCTCTTTCACACTATCAACCACTGCTCACCAAAACTGGCGTCGATGGACGCCAGGCACCTCATTATCTAGCTAACCCTAGCTTGACATGTGGAATGCCTTCAACAGCCTACGTCATGGCCACAAGCTCGAGGATTGCCTCAACCGAGCCCCCTCTTCCTACCCGCTGGCCAACCTGTCGTATGGAGCCTCGAGCATGCTCCTTGCTGCTGACACAGTCAAACCTTCAGCCACTGGGATCCAACAGGGTGACCGTTTAGGCCTCCTCCTCTTTCCAAACACTAGCTTAATAATGAGAATGTTAGTTATATAATTGAATACCTCCATAGCTATGCTTTAAATTGCAAACAGATTAACCCTTTTATTACCATATTTATAATGAAACACTGCCAGCAGGGCCTTTCATAGGCAGTGTCATTCATTAGAAATATAACAACAAAAGGGTTAATGTGTTTGTATTTAACTAAAAAGCTACCACCATTATTTTATTCCAAATGCGCGGTGGATTGGCAGTATCGGTAGAGGGTCGGACACCATGCTTTGACGCATAGAGTTACGGCCCTTGCCTTTCATCCTTATGGGGTCGATAAAATAAAGTACCAGTAATGTACTGGGTAATTTCTGGCCTTGTGCCAATAGTAGAAACAATTATTTTATTCCAAATATCAGATAAATAATGAAAAATTTAGTTTATATTATTAAATCTCTACAGATTATTTTTAAATCTTAGAAATATAGTAATGAAAGGGTTTTAAAATATTTTAAAAAAACTCTTTTTTTTGTCTCTTTATAGTTTACCTGTAAAGGTATTTTCAACTAAAAGACCTGTCTTGTGACACTAACTCAAAATGGAAGTTTCTGAAAAGGATAAGTTGGAGCAACGCCGTGCCTTCAATATGGTGAGGAAGGCTGACAAATACCTCCAGAAGCGAGAATTTCTCATGGCTTTAAATCTCTACAAGGAATCTGTGGAAATTTTACCTGATCCTGACCTTATTCAGAGAATCGAGAAACTGCAGGTGAGTAACCATTGGAAACTTTAAGTGGTACCTGTCACATAAGTAACTTTGGGAGTATGTTTCCCACTGTAGCAGTAGGTAGATAGATAAAGATGTATAAATATCGCACTGTAAAGTGGTAGCTGATAAGAAGGAGAAGCTTACCAAACAAAGGGTTAGGAGGTAAATACATTGAACATTTTTCGTATTTTAACCTTTTCATCACTTCATAAAGTACACTGTTTCAACTAATTAATGAAGAATTTCGTGGGATTTATTAAAATTATTTCCACACTGTTAATGTAGTTGATGTTAGGGAGGGCATCCTGGGCAAATCTATAGTTCCATCTAAGTAAGGTCTGGTGTGGCCAATCTGACCAGACTTGTATGATGTGGATGACCTGTCATACGACCTGCTAGAAATAGCAGGCAAATCTAGCTCAGCTTACATTATAGCATGTTAAAAGGAAAGAATGCATTAGATAATGTAGTCATAGATTCGAAGAATAAAAATCGATGTAATCATAGTAGGAACATATCTGAGTATATGTCTGACTGAGGAAATATCTTAATATATTTCTTGTATTAAAACAACAATTACAGTGGAGTTGGCGTTCCAGCATGGTTGCAATCTAATGAACGAAATCAGTAAAATATAAAAAAAAAAATATCTGAATCTTGTTCACAACACTCATATAAATATTCTAGTCTGTAGAATCACTGGACAGCTTGGGTATCGTGTCTCTATAAACAGATATTACTGTGAAATTAGCCTCACAACTGTAGAAATGATGAAATATTTACAGTGAAGAGGAAATCACTGGAATATAACTTTTAGTAACATCAAATCTATTTTATAAGTAACGGGAAGTAAATCTTGATGTATACAGCAGAAGACATGCACGATTTCTCTCCCCTTGATTCTTACACTAATAGGTTTAAAAAGTTACGACATAACGACATCTAGTCGATCTACCAGCTAAAAATGTTTTCAACAAAATAAATATATAAAAGCATCCTAAGAAACACCAACATATTCATCATAACATTTATAACTCTTTAATAAGATATTGCTAATGAAGAATGGTTAAAATAAATAGCGTAACTTCGTAGGAACCTAAAAAACATCGGATGACGTTTGAAGCAGACGATAGCTACTGCTATTATAGTGTAACAGTGGGTAAATGAATTCAAAATGTATAAATATAGGAATCCCGATATAAATCGGGAGGCGACCACCGTCAAAGTAGGTACTCGGTACGTTAGTAGAGTATATTCAGAACTGTTTCATTCGTAAGAAATCATCCTGATGATTCCTCACGAATGAAACAGTTCCAATCATGTTAAAGTCCTTTTTATAATAGAATAAATATTTATATATATATATTAACGGATAGTATCACTACACGCTACTATATATATATATATATATATATATAGTATTTACATATATTTTTACATAATAAAATCTAGATACACTTTATATATATATATTAACGGATAGTATCACTACACGCTACTATATATATATATATATATATAGTATTTACATATATTTTTACATAATAAAATCTAGATACACTTTATATATATAACCGAGCCTGCGTAAAAAAAAAACGTTACTTCGTAGGAACCTCATAATTATTGGATCTGGACTTAAAATTCTGTCTTTTTAATATAGACACGCTGGTTCCCATAGTAACGCTAACACACACACGATAGTTATTGGTCTGGGTGTATGTGCACGTGCATCACTGAAGTCGTGTATGTTCACGTGTATCGCTGTAGCCCAATTCGCCTCTCTAACTCCCTTTTTCACTCTCGTCTTCTCTCTCTCTCTCTCTCTCATTACACTATTTTTTATTAACGCTCTAGTTTCGCCGAAACTCCGGAGTAACAAGACTCAATATCTTTTAGGCTTAATAAAATGAATATTGAAACTCTACTTCGGTATATATATATATATTTTAGCCTGATAATGGGGTTTAGAACCCTCAGATAAATGGAAAAAGATGAGTATTGACGTACATGTACGTCATCAGGCTAAAATTTCTTTAGTAAAAAATACGGTGAAAGCTATTCTATTTTCTAATTTCAAACCTGTTCACTGTTTCAAAACATACTTACTTGTCATATATATATATAATATATATATAATGTGTGTATGTATGTATGTATGCGTGCGTGCGTGTGTGTGTGTTAGTTACAGAATAAACACACCCCTCTCATTTATTGCATTTATATTCATTTCCAATGCTACTTTCTTTTTCTATATGTTTCACTAAATATTAAATTCTTTATTTTTATGCAACTTTATCCTACGAGTATGTTGATATAAAATTATTTTCCCCTTAAAAGAAGAGAATGCCTTTTGCATCCCTGTAGAAAAAACGGTTTTGGCCTTACAAAGCATGAATGAACTTAGAGATAAACTATGTATAAGCGGAATCTGAGGCAGTCTAATGAAATTTTAGTTAAATCCGATGAATTTTACATTGAAAGGGGAAGTAAATCTTGACGCACACCGTAGAAGACCTGCAGGATTTCTTTCCCCTTGATTGTTGTTAAAATTGGTTTAAAAGTTGCGATACCATGTATTTACTTGGTCGCTCTACCAGCTAAAAGTATCTTCAACAAAATAAATATATAAAGGTAGCCTAAGAAACACCATCACATCCGTCTCAGTAATATTTATAACTCTATAATAACATTGTTAATAAAGAAACAACGAAGAAAGGATAAAATGAAAACTTCGTATATTCTAAGCGAGCGGTAGTTAGTTTTGTATTTTAGAACCAGGGTCAGAGGCATTTTGAGGTTATTTGTTATGAAAATGACTAATATATTCCATTGGGGCCCACTTAACATATATGTGGATTCCCGATGTATATCGGGAGGTAACCACAGTCATAAAAGGTACTCAATACATTAGTAGAGTATAGACATCTTTATTTTATTATAGAAATGTCTCCTAGAGAACTGTTTCATTCGTAGGAAATATCTGTGCTGTGTATTTCGTTTGTATTTTTATTTTTAATGTTTTTCGTTTTGCCTATTTCATTGTGATATCAGTACTAGGGAAGTTGTCATGTCTTTGGCTAAAAGTGCTGGTGTCAGGAAGGGCATCCTACTGTAAAACATCCTGTCCAACCCATACCAGTATGGAAAAGAGGTTATAAAAATGGTGTTGATGATGATTGGAATATAGTTCAATCTTACAAAAAATTATGATGGCAGGAATTTAGATAAGTAAAACCACTTTAAAATAAACAGCTCTGTATCATAAAACCAGAGGCAGTTTCTGATGGTGTGGGATCAAAAGAATTAAATTTTGCCTTTGTTTATTTTTGAATCCTTTTTTTTTTTTTTTTTTCCCCACAGAAATACATGAAACGGAAAGGTTTTGACTACGGAGAAAACAAAGAAAATGTTGATTCCAGTAACCTAACGAAGAACTCAGACGATAACTTAATTCATAAGGAAAAATCTTTTAGGTCACCCAATGTTTTGAGTGATTCGAATCGTACTTCGGACAGTCTCAGTAAAGCTTCAGACACTCAAAAGATAGCCGTGACTAGTCCTGTATTGGAGGACAATAATATGCAATCATTGGACACAAAGGAGGGTCAAATTTTTATGACTCAAGGTATCAAATCATTGTCACCCCAAGGTATCAAATCATTGTCACCCCAAGGTATTAAATCATTGTCACCCCAAGAGGACAATATTACACAATTGGTGGACAAAAGTGACAGTAAAATGTCAATGGCGAAACCCAAATCTCCTCCCAGATATGAAGGGCCAATACGTAGTTTCAAGGACCTTCGCAAACGACTTTTTCCCCATCAGAGGGAAGGAATGAAATGGTTGGCTCAATTATACACAGATGGCAAAGGTGGAATTGTTGCAGATGATATGGGGTTAGCTTTGAATTACTTTTTTTTTTATTCAATAAATCTGTGTTAAAGCTAACTTATGTGTGCGTGAGTACATGCACTTATATATATGTATGTATTTGCGTGTGTATATATATGTGCGTATGTATATATATATATATATATTTGTGCGTGTATATGGGTGTTTTTATATATATATATACACACATTGTGTTTGTGCGTGTATATATTTAAATATGTATATATATATGTGTGTGTGTGTATTTATGTGTATATATTTAAATGCCTGTGTGTGTATATATATATATATATATATATTTGAACCTTTTGTTTTAGTCTTGGTAAAACTGTGCTGATGATTGGATATCTTTGGAAAATGTTTGAAGTTGGAGAAATTCAAACTGTCCTGATTGTATTGCCAAGTTCTCTTGTCTTACCTTGGTGCCGGGAAATAGATAAATGGTAAGTAGTCTCTTTTTCATCATCAGCAGCAACATTATTTTACATCCCCTTTCCACGGAGACACGGGTTGGATGGGTTGTCATTGTGTCTGAAACCCAAACAGGTCAGAGAGACCTCGTCTTGCTCATATTTTCCATATTTGGCATGGTTTCTACATCTGGATGCCTTTCTCAAAGCTAACCACCTTACAGCTTGTGCTTCTGACACCAGCACTACCACTTTACAAAGTGGACTGGTGGTCATTTTATTGTGCTACTACCACTTTACACAGTGAGCTGGGTGGCGTTTTTTAATCCTGGTACTAGAATTAACATTTTACAGAGTGGATTTGGTGCATTTTATCCTGGTACCAAAACTAACACTTTACAGAGTGGACTGGGTGTATTTTATCCTGGTACTAAAACTAAAACTTTACAGAGTGAGCTGGGTGCATTTTATCCTGGTACCAAAACTAACGTTTTACAGAGTGTATTGGGTGTTTTATTGTGCCACCAATGCTATTTCCTTATAACGTTTTGTTTCTCATTGTCAGTTAAGCTGTATAGGCAATGTGCTTGTGTATAAGATACATAGGGGTTGGCAGGAGTTTTCAATTGTGTTAGACATGACAACCTCCCTAGTGTTGGTGGCATGACAAACACACCCAGTAAAGTGGTTGATGATAGGAAGGGTGTCCATTCATAGAAAACCTACTAAACAAAGCATTGGAAGGACTCTTCAATTGTATCAAAGACATGACAACCTCCCTAGTGTTGATGCCATGATTAAATACAATCAGGAGAGTATGTGGTGATATGTAAACGAGATGCAGGCATGTCAAGCCCTTGCTAGTCGGGAAAACAGGTAGTAAATTCAAGACCTGTCCAGCCCTTTGTACTAGGGAAAATTGACAGTAAATGCTAGACCTGTCAAGCCCTTGCTAGTAGGGAACACAAACAGTAAATGGTTCTGTTCATTTACTCTTCTTCTGTTTTATTCCAGGGCTCCTACAATGGACTATGATACATTCCATGACAAGTCAAAAAATGCCAGAAAGAAGGCTCTTTATAACATCCAGAGAAGAGGAGGCCTTATGCTTATGACCTACGGTTTATTGACAAACAACTATGAGGATATCTCGACTGACCGCCATGGTCAGGAATTTATTTGGGTAATATTATAATGTCTATTTGTTCATGTTGTTGTTGAACCCTTTAGCATTTGAACTGGCTGTAACTGGCCACTCATACTGATGTTAAAGGTATTGTTCTCAAAATCTTGTTGATTTAATATTATGTAAGATAAAGACTTTAACACAAAAATACAATAGTACATATAGAATAATGTAAATGTAAAAGGGTTAACCTCAGGTCAGTTCTGATCCATATGGTGGCAAAATGGAAGAGTTGTTAGAATGTCAGCTAGAATGCTTTGTGGTATTTGTTGTGTCTCTGAGGTCAAATCCTGTCACGGTCAACTTTGCCTTTTATCCTTTCGAGGTCAATAAAATTAAAATAAAAAACACCAGTCCAGTACTAGGTCCAGTTCGTCCCCTATATCTCTTTCTCATTTCCTCTCTATCTCTTTCTCATTTCCTCTCTATCTCTTTCTCATTTCCTCTCTACCTCTTTCTCATTTCCTCTTTCTCATTTCCTCTCTATCACTAGTTTTCTCTGGAAGAAATCTACTGGGTTCAGACCCACCAGGAGTTGCGGTTTCAAACTCCGACTTGTGTATGAAATGGTTGTATTAACCCTCAGCATGCTGTCGGCGACAAGAGAACTATCTCCGCTTAATATATAATGCAATTCATAAAAAAAATTCAGCGTCCTAAAGGTTAATGATGTTGCTGTTTTCTAATTTATTATGACAGGACTATGTGATATTGGATGAAGGTCACAAAATCAAGAATCCCACCAAAGTACAAAAGGCAGCCCACCATGTTCCGTCTGAAAACAGAATCATTATGACAGGGACCCCCATTCAGAACAATCTGCAGGTAATTTTTTTGTTCTATTGACATAGGTAACTTATATATCTACAAACCACCTTATATACCTACCTACTCACACACCAGCTGATATATCTACACACACACACCGGCCTATATATCTACACACACACACACCAGCCGATATATCTACACACACATCGGCCTATATATCTACACACACTGGCCTATATATCTACACACACACCAGCCTATATATCTACACACACACCAGCCTATATATCTACACACACACACACCAGCCGATATATCTACACACACACACCAGCTGATATATCTACACACACACACCAGCCGATATATCTACACACACACACCAGCCGATATATCTACACACACATCGGCCTATATATCTACACACACACACCAGCCGATATATCTACACACCTGCCTATATTTCTCCTTATACAACCCTACCCACAAACAAAATACAATGTATGTACTGTGCATATATATCTACTGTATGTATAAATATATGTATGTTTGTAGTTACTGTATATATATATGTAATATATTTCTATATTTTCTTTTACTTTAAGGAACTCTGGTGTTTGTTTGACTTCGTTCATCAGGGATCCTTACTGGGAACCAAGAAAACGTTCAAAATGAAATATGAAAACCCTATTACTCGGGTAAGGGATTGAAAAAATGTTTGTCTTACTGCTTATTTGATTTCAAACCAGACTACACTCACATTTACTAGGTGAGATGGGGGTATGGCATGGCGGAAGTACATGGAACTGTGATGTGACATGGGCAGATTTCATGGGAAGGATGGGGAACTATGATGCGACGTGAACAGAAGATCTCGTGGGAAGGATGGGGAACTGTGATGTGACGTGGATGGAAGGGGACAAGTTGGGAGCCTCTTTCTTCATTAGATATCATAGCATGTGGATGTGTGTTGATGAGTTCTTGGGAGACCCAAGAACTGTATATATTTATCTAAAAAACTTCCATTTCCATCATAATTTTATGAAAGAACTTGCTTGTCCTGCCCCGCAATTCTTTCCTTAGACATTCTAACTACATGTCCATAGTAATGGAGCAGTGATCTCTTGATTCGGAGAAGTAGCAGCTCTACCTTCATACATATATATATATATATATATGTAACTATACACATATATATGAAGGCACGTGGCTTAGTGGTTGGTTAGAGAGTTGGGTTCGCAAGCGTGAGGTTGCGAGTTCAATTCTCGGATCGGGTGATGTGTTATGTCCTCAAGCAAGATACTTTATTTAATGTCTGTATCCAATTTATTCTCTCCCTCTTCCTATCATTTGGGGAATTTTTCACCCTGAAAGGCACGACAGAAAGACGCATCGTTAGAAGAAAAACAACTAGGTTACATGATGGCCAAGAACCTGCAGAAGATCATAGCTCCCTATTTTCTGAGGAGGACCAAAACTGAACTGATGGCTGATCCAAACAGTGGGTGAGGTTTACACTTTATCTTTTATCCTTGATCTGTAAAAGAGGTGGGGGGGTGTCGGGGATCTTTTTTGTTTTTCGTCTGAGTGAGAGAAAGAGGTGGAGGAACCTTTTGCCCTTGGTCTGAGAAAGAAAAGGAAGTCCATTTTCGTTGATCTGAGAGAAGGGTATTGTTCTTCGTCTGTGATTTCATGAACATATAATATGTATGTATGGCCCCATAGCTCCTAAGAGAGTCGTAGGGACTCCATACTGAGATACAGCGTTTCTAGGGCATTTTAAAACCTGGTGGAGCCCATCTCCTCTCCAAATCTGAATACAGCAAATTTCTTCTAGAGAATGAGAGAATGAAAGTGAGAAAGAGATATAGATGAAGAATCAACCCCAGTACTAGACTGGTACTTTTTTATCAGCCTCAAATGGATGAAAGGCAAAGTTGACATCTGCGGGATTTGAACTTGGAGAGCAGAAAGCTGAAACAAATGCTTTAAAGCATTCTATCCAACATTCTAATAACTCTGCCAATTTGCTGCCTATAACATATAATGTAGAATATCGTAAATTCTTTCTAAAAATTCTTGTATTTCTCTTCAGTTTAAAGAAATTACCACGAAAAAATGATCTGATTGTTTGGGTGAAAATGACGGATTGCCAAAAACAAGTCTATGAATCATATTTACGTTCAGATGAAGTCAAACAGGTAAAAATTTGAAAGGCATGCCTTTAAATGGCATCAGACAGGTAAAAATTTGAAAGGCATGCCTTTAAATTAGGTCAGATAGGTAAAAATTAGAAAGCATGTCTTTAAATTGGGTAAGACAGGTAAAAAGGTGAAAGAGATGTCTTTAAATAGGGTCAGATAGGTAAAAATTTGAAAGGCATATAGTATTCAAGGTTTATATGCCCCAAATTATAAAACTATTTTTCATAGTCAAACAGCGTTGATGTTTCTTTCAAATTCACCAACATATAGTTTATGCTTTCATATAACACAGGTAGGCTGACTATGAAGTGATGCTAGGGCAGTCAACTCTTCTTTATTAATAACTGCATTGTTTCTTTCCAGGGAGTATGTTGAAAAAATAAACCTCATTTGGTCATTCCATGAGAGTATCTCGGTCAGCTTTTGAACTTTTCAGCCAATCCTCATAGGCTTAACACTATCTTAGTGCTGCTGCCAATTATAACTGACCAAATGTGCACTATATGCAAATGAGCTCAATAGTTCTAAAAGTTTACTGGCCATCTTTTACATGAACAGAATCAAACACTGAATACTCAGCTCCTGCATTTTCTTTGTTAGATATGTGAACGATATACTCATTCTCACATCCTCCAGGATGATGGAAATATTAGGTTCAGCCATGAACATCCCTCCGATCGTGGGTCTCTTGCTCTGCTAGACACAGCGCTGACAGCAAATTAGGCTCAGTGTTGAACATCCCTCCAACTCTGGGTCCCTTGCTCTGCTAGACTCCACACTGACAGCAATATCAGGCTCAGTGTTGAACATCCCTCTGACTCTGGGTCCCTTGTTCTGCTAGGCACAGCACTGACAGCAATATCAGGCTCAGTGTTGAACATCCCTCTGACTCTGGGTCCCTTGTTCTGCTAGACACAGCACTGACAGCAATATCAGGCTCAGTGTTGAACATCCCTCTGACTCTGTGTCCCTTGCTCTGCTAGACTCCACACTGACAGCAAATCAGGCTCAGCCTTGAACATCCCTCCAACTCTGGGTCCCTCGTCCTGATAGACACACCACTGACAGTCCGTCTGTGTTAGCGCAATTATATTTTTATACACATACGCGTCAGTATATTGAAAAAAATTCTAGTGTTTATATACTTGTATTTCTCGTTGTAGCTAATGTCATCGAGCAAATCACCACTGTTGGCTCTCGTTATACTAAAGAAGTTGTGTGACCACCTACGCCTGTTATCTTTGAGAGTTTGTAGAAGTTTGGGATTGTTGACCAGGGATGAAAATCAAAAATTGTAAGTTGGAGCGAATAAATTCTAAAATGTTATACACACATCATGCTAGTTGAGCATAGATGATCTAAACACACACGTACATATACATACATATATACATATCGGTTCTGTATGAGCAAGACAATGGTCACCTGATCTGACATTTCTCACAACAGTACAACTCATTTAACCCATGCTAGTGTCGATAAATGGACGTTAAACAGTGATGATGATACAGTCTTATTTGTTGTTGTTATTTTTATTTTTATTTTTTGTATGTTTGTAGTGGGGCCTCTTCTGGCAACGACCTAGATGATTCAGACGAGATTATTGAGCAGATGAAGGATTTGAATGTCATCGACCGGGGCAGATGTAACAACAGTGGTGGTGTCCCAAGCAGCAGCAAAAGCCAAGCGTTCAATGAGGAGGACTGTGCTGCCACTCAGCTTAAAGGGATCCCTGACAAAATATTGTTTCAAGAGTCCAGCAAATTGATGGTGCTTATGGAGTTGCTTGGCTACCTCGTGGCCACCAAACACAAATGTGTTGTCTTCTCCCAATCTGTGAAGATGTTTGACATCATTCAGAAAATTTTGAATAATTTGGTGAGACCTTTATATAGAAATATAAAATATACATACATAATATACATAAATATATAAATTTAAATATAAAATATACCATAACACACATACATATATAATATATATGATACATATATAATATATATATATATGTATACATATATATAACATACATAATGCATATATAATATATATAACATACACAATAATGGTTTTCTGCACTCTGAGTTCAAATCCAGACGAGGTCAACTTTGCCTTTCATCCATTCGAGGTCGATAAAAGAAGTACCAGTTACATACTCGGGGTCGATTCTTCCTCTATATCTGTTTCTCACTCTCTCTCTTTCCTTCCTTCCTTGGGAGAAATCTGCTATATTTAAGCCTGGAAAGCAAATGGTCTCTGCCAGGTTTTAAAAAAAACCCCCTAGAAAACACTGTGTCAATATGGCCCCATTACGACTCCTTCAGGAGTTACGAGACCTCTCTTCTCTAACAAGTTATATATCATCATCATCTTCGTTTAACGTCCATTTTCCACGCTAGCATGGGTGAGACGGGAGTTGTCCCACTTGAGGCAAGGTTGGTCGGGTGACCGTGTCTCGTTCATATAGGACTATCTGGCAGGTTTTCTACGGCTGGATGCCCTTCCTTACGCCAACCACATTTACAGTGTGGCACTGGGAACTTTTTACCATGTTACCTACACGGCCACATTACAGCGTGGACTGTGTGTTTTTTGTCGTGACACCTACACGATCTCGATCTCATTAATTTGGACTGGATGTTGTGGTACCAACTTTTTATAGAGAGAGGGTGGTGTTGGTGGGAGTGGGAGTATAGGGTAAGGGTAGTGGATTGGGGTGTATATTTGGTTAAGAGGTGCCTACTGACTAGGTTTCACTTTGTACACATATTTATACATCATGTTTTTTTTGTAGAATTTGAAATATGTCCGAATGGACGGCAAAGTAATAAAACTGGAAGAGAGAGCCAGATTAATCAGGAAATTTGAAACTGATGACAGTATTTTTATATTTCTATTGACTACACAGGTAAGTTGTGTTGTAGTTGAGAGTGAGTCTATAACAGTGTATTGAGAGCCGTGTGTCAGTGTGTTTCTAGAACTTTGTATGGGGGTGTATGTAGCCGTGTCCCTATGTGTTTATAGCTGTGTGTCTGTCTATATGTGTCTATAGCTGTGTCTATCTATAGGTGTGTCTGTGTGTGTGTGTGTGTCTATATCTGTCTATAGCTATGTGTGTATATGTGACTGTCTGTAGCTGTGTACATGTTTAACCATGTGTGTTTGGAGATGTAGTGTACTTCTGTGCTTAACTTAATATATGGTATTCCTACAACACACCACCACTATCAATACCCCCACCACCACCACAACACTATCAATACCCCCACCACCACCACAACACTATCAATACCCCCACCACCACAACACTATCAATACCCCCACCACCACCACAACACTATCAATACCACCACCACCATAACACTATCCACACATTACCACCACCACCACCACACTCTATTATACTATGTTCTATTAATTTTAATATATTTATTCTATAAACAGGTCGGAGGAGTTGGTCTCAATCTGACTGCAGCTGACCGAATAATTATTGGTATACACTTTAATTAAACATTGCAATTTTATGTGTGTGTGTGTGTATATATATATATATGTATGTATGTATGTGTGTGTGTGTATATATATATATTCAGGCCGAAATAAATGAGGTCGTGTAGGTGTCACGAAAAAAAAAACACAGTCCACGCTGTAATGTGGCCGTGTAGGTAACGGTAAAAACCTCCCAGCCCCACACTGTAAACGTGGTTGGTGTTAGGAAGGGCATCCAGCCGTAGAAAACCTGCCAGACAGCAGACAGTCCTATACGAGCAAGACAACCAATCTTGCCTCAAGTGGGAAAACTCCCGTCCAAACCCATGCAAGCGTGGAAGATGGACGTTAAACGATGATGATGATATATATATATATATATGTATGTGTGTGTGTGTATATTTTAATATAATGTATATATTGTATATATGTGTATTGTTATACTTTGGGAGGGTCATGCTGCCAATAAAAACACAGCTCCCAAAAAAAAAACAAGATGGTGTAGGACAGAACAAAGGGGAAACACAAAATAATTAGTCACATCCAGTTATTAAACTGACTGTGAGTCTAAAATAAATTGAAGTGAAAATCAACAGGTCCTTGTGTTTTTATTGGCAGCATGACCCTCCCAAAGTATAACAATATCTAAGAAATCTTGCAAAACAAATACAAAAATAAATTTATATATATATACATATACATATGTATCAGGATGATGATGATGATCATCATCGTTTTAATGTCTACTTTCCCTGTTAGCAAGGGTTGGACGGATACATATAGACCAAGTCAGTACTGAAGTGGAGCCACTTATCTCCCAAAAAGGCCAGGGACCTGTGCGCTTATGTACGGTCTCATGTTCCATTAAGTGCTCAGGAGAGGTTGTCATGCCTTTGACATAACTGAGAGTGCACCCAACTCTTTGTTTGGCAAGATTTCTAGGGCTGCATGCCCAACCACTTTGGGAAGGGCATGTATATAAACAAGAGGGGAGAAAGACACTTCAGTTTGTGTGAAAGACACGACAACTTGATTGATCATGGTAGATTGATATATTGACTAGTGGGTTGAGGTTATGTCTCTACCTATTTCTAGATCCATCACATCATCATCATTGTTTAACGTCCACTTTCCACGCTAGCATGGGTTAGATGGGTTGTCCCATTTGAAGCAAATTGGGTCAGGTGACTGTCTTGCTCATATAGAACTGTTTCTGGCTAGATTTCTACAGCTGGATGCTCTTCCTAACACCAACCACACTGACAGTGTGGAAATATATATATATATATATATATATATATATATATATATATATATATATATATAATGGAAAAATATTGTTTACATATGAAAAATATTTATTGTGTAGCGACCTGTTTCGCAGAGGATTGGTTCTAGGTGACCCATAGGAGCCTCTTGTGTATATAATCATCATCGCTTAATGTTCATTTCCCATGCTAGCATGGGTTTATATATATCATCATCATCATCAACGTTTAACGTCCATGTTCCACGCTTGCATGGGTTTGGACGGGGGTATTCCCACTTGAGGCAAGAGTGATTGTCTTGCTCGCATAGGACTGTCTGGCAGGTTTTCTATAGTTGGATGCCCTTCCTAACACCAACCACATTTACAGTGTATATATATATTTATATATAGGAAAAGAGTCAGGACCCCGACGGTTGAGCTTCGGCCATTTCGACAACTAGATCCAAACTGTATATACATATATACACACACACATACATATATATATATACACAGACACACGCACACGAGTATTTGTATGTGTATGTACACCTGTATCTGCACGCATGTATGTTGATTTTTTTTTTCCCAATGAAAATCTTGTCTCAGTGTTTCACCCTAACTTTCAGTCGATCCAAGCTGGAACCCGGCCATAGACAGCCAGGCGGTGGACAGAGTCTACCGTATTGGTCAAACCAAAAATGTGATTATCTTCCGGCTAATGACATGTGGCTCTGTTGAAGAGAAAGTTTATATACGCCAGTTATTTAAGGAGTCAATCAATCGACAGACGACCAAAGAATCCAAAGATCCTTTCAGGTAATCCAGAGAAGATTTCACTCACCACCGTCATTATCATTATCACCATCACCAACACCAACACCACTATCATTATCACCACCACTTCCGCCATCATCACAACTGCCACTAACATCACCATCACCACTAGCATCACCATCATCATCACCACCACCACCACCAACACTATCGTCACCATCATCACCACCAACACTATCGTCACCACCACCACTATCACCACCACCACCAACACTATCGTCACCATCACCACTTGCCACCAACACTATCGTCACCATCATCACCACCAACACTATCGTCACCACCACCACTATCACCACCACCACCAACACTATCGTCACCATCACCACTCGCCACCAACACTATCGTCACCATCATCACCACCAACACTATCGTCACCATCATCACCACCAACACTATCATCACCATCAACACTATCATCACCATCACCACCGTCTAATGCCTGCCACTTTGCAGAGTGTACTGGGTGCACTTTATCGTGACACCAACACTAGAAAGGTTAGTCTGTCTTTGTAGTAGATTTTATATTTTATATTTTATATATTTTGATTTATTATTTGAATGTTTTTCTGCAAAAAAAATATTTAACCTTGACTAACTCTATTTTGTTAGATATTTCACTAAACAAGACTTGAAACAGTTGTTCATTGTGGAGAACCTGGACTGGTCTGAGACTCAGCAACAACTCCATGCTATGTATGCTGGCAAGAGAAAATCTGATGAGTTTCTGGATCAACATATCGCATTCATTGAATCGCTTGACTGTAAGTAGCAACATAGCCTGTCTTTTAGACTTGCCCTTCCGATCACCAACCACATTACAGGGTGTACTGGGTGCATCTATCATATAGGTCACCACCACTAGAGACTTGCCCTTCCTATCACCAACATTACAGAGTGTACTGGGTGCATCCATCATATGATCACCAACACTAGAGACTTGCCCTTCCTATCACCAACATTACAGAGTGTACTGGGTGCATCTATCATATAGGTCACCACCACTAGAGACTTGCCTTTCCTATCACCAACATTACAGAGTGTACTGGGTGCATCTATCATATGATCACCAACACTAGAGACTTGCCCTTCCTATCACCAACATTACAGAGTGTACTGGGTGCATCTATCATATAGGTCACCACCACTAGAGACTTGCCTTTCCTATCACCAACATTACAGAGTGTACTGGGTGCATCTATCATATGATCACCAACACTAGAGACTTGCCCTTCCTATCACCAACATTACAGAGTGTACTGGGTGCATCTATCATATAGGTCACCACCACTAGAGACTTGCCCTTCCTATCACCAACATTACAGAGTGTACTGGGTGCATCTATCATATAGGTCACCACCACTAGAGACTTGCCCTTCCTATCACCAACCACATTACAGAGTGTACTGGGTGCATCTATCATATAGATCTGGTATGTCAAAAATGTGGCCCGCACAAATGTTTTTACAGCACAAGCGTAATATAAAATAAAATATATTAGTTGTAATGTGCGCAAATAGTTGTCATGTGTGACCCTCAGTTTGACATGTCTGATATAGATCACCAACACTAGAGAGGTTGTGGTGACCGACACAAAGTATCCCCTTAACCTTTATTTATTTTTTTTGGAACAGTTTCTACAGTGGGATGCCCTTACTTTTGCCAACTACTGTACAGTGTACTGGGTGTATTTTTCATGGCTCCACACCTACTTGTTTGTTCTATAGTGTTTAAATATTATGTTGTTGTTGTTGTTGCAGATGTATTTGGTATCAGTGACCATGATCTCGTGTTTTCGAAAGATGACGATGACCAAGAGGCCACACAATCAAATCCCAGAGTAGAGACAATAGTAAGTATGCCTACATATATATGTGTGTGTGTGTGTGTGTGTGTGTATATATAGATGTATATGTATAACAATCAATTTGGCAAAATAGTTTGTGTTGAATAATCGTCAAGTCTATGTTGTAAGTTCAAATCCTGTATATTTGGGTCTACTTTGTATTTAATCCTTTCAGGGTTGATAAAGAAAGTCCCAGCTCAGTGCTTAAGCAATTCCCTCTCTTCTTCCAACAATCATGTCTCATTGGATCAAAGGAGAGATAATTGAGAGAATGTTTGTGTCAATTTGTGACTGCATGAACACATAAACCTTTCAGGAAAATCGAGTATATACAACTAAGTCCTAAGTCATACTCGATTACAAGTGATAGTTGTAGTCCTATATATATATCATCATCATTTAACGGCTATCTTCCACGCTAGCATGGGTTAGACGGGAGTTGTCCCACTTGAGGCAAAATTGGTTGGTCGGGTGACCATGTCTTCCTCGTATAGGACTATCTGGCAGGTTTTCTACGGCTGGATGCCCTTCCTAACACCAACCACATTTACAGTGTAGAACTGGGAACTTTTTACCGTGTTACCTACATGGCCACATTACAGCGTGGACTGTGTTTTTTTGTCGTGACATACGATCTCGATCTCATTTTCTCATTAATTTGGACTGGATGTTGTGGTACCAACTTTACAGAGAGAGGGTGGTGTTGGTGGGAGTAGGAGTAGTGGATTGGGGTGTATATTTGGTTGAGAGGTGCCTACTGACTGTAGGTTTCGCTTTGTACATAGGCAAGGCGGGTCTTCTGTATTACTGCATGGCACCAAAGATCTCGGTCCAGTGACATTGTCTTAGAGAGGTGCAAGTGTGTTACGTCGGAATTATATATAATTTATGATGCGTGTGTGTATGACATGGTCACCTGACCTAGCATTGTTCACAACAGGATAGCTTGTCTAAACCATGCCAGCGTGGAAAAATGGACATTAAACAGTGATGATGATGATATATATGTATATATAAATGTGGTTGGTGTTAGTAAGGGCATCCAACATTTGTAAAATCCCAGCCAAAACACTGACCTGCTATGAGCAAGGTATGGCGCGGCCAACTGACCAGACTTCCTTCGTAACAAGACTATCCAGCTCCCAAAATACAGTTCCGCTATGGGGAGGGTATGGCATGGCCTCGTGGCCAGGCTTGTCTCATAATGTGGACTTCCCATCTAATCCATGCAAGCATGGAAAAAATAGACATTAAATGGTGATCATGATATATGTATGTATGGTAGACATTAAATGGTGATTATATATATATATATATATATATATATATATGTATGTGTTATTTCCTTGAGCAAGACACTTTATTTCACATTGCTCCAGTTTACTCAGCTGGAGAAATTAGATGATAGGGACCGCGGTCCCTATCATTCCACTGCCAAGTGGTCGTGGAGGTGCCACGGCAAAACAAAGCCCCCAGCCCACACTGTAAATGAGGTTGGTGTTAGGAAGGGCATCCAGTTGTAGAAATCAAACCAGAATCACTTCCCGTCCCACCCTTGCAAGCAGGGAAAAGCGGACATGATGATGAATTTATGATGAATGTATGTATGTATGTATGTATGTTTGTTTACTGTGTAATACTGCCTATTGGCTACTACTGGACTTAACAACTATTGTCCACTCCTGTCTTCCAGGTGGTCAGAGCTGAAGAGGCAATTCGGTCTGAAGTGAACAGCACAGGCAGAGATATCAACGTGAAGCAGTGGTCATCTGTTCCTACTGCCACTGCTGGTCAAACACAGATGAGAGACCCCAGCATTGTCGTCCAACCTTTGCTGCAGCCTTATAGTGGACAGGCTCCTACCCTCAGTACAATGCAAAAAACTGACCATACTCGAGCCACCAACACCAGTATGTGTCCATTTACTTTGTCTTCACTCTTCCTCCTCCTCCCCCTTTTCCACATTTCACCATGTCTTTCTTCCTCTCTTCCTACCCTCTCCTTCCTCCCTCCAACACTTCACCATGTCTTTCTTCCTCTCTTCCTACCCTCTCCCTCCTCCCTCCAACACTTCACCATGTCTTTCTTCCTCTCCTCTCTTCCTCCCTCCAACACTTCAACATGTCTTTCTTCCTCTCTTCCTACCCTCTCCTCCCTCTCTCCAACACTTCATGTCTTTCTACCTCTCTTCCTACTCTTTCTCCTTTATTCTCCCCCCCCCCCATTTATCCCCTCTTTCTAATCTCTCTCTCTCTCATTTATCTCCTTCTTGCTCTATCTCTTTCCTTAGTTTGTCTCTTTACCCCTCCCTCTATTCTCTAGTTCACCTCCTTACCCCCTCTCCCTCTATTCTCAAGTTTGTCTCTTTACCCCCCCTTCTATTCTCTAGTTCACCTCTTTACTCCCCCCTCTATTCTCTAGTTTGTCTCTTTACCCCTCTTCCCTCTCCCTAACCTCTCTAGCGAGTTATCCAACAGTTGCTCTACAAGTTCAAAATTTCTGCAGAGAATCCCTGGCTTTTGTTAATTAAAAAAAAATTTTTTTAAATATTTATTTTGAATTTGTAATCTTTTCCATCCACAGATAATGATGATGGTGATGATGATATTTTAATCATCAGTGATTCAGAGCAATTGCCATCTAAAAGTCCAGGCACTAACAACAACAACAACAGCAGCAGTAGCAGCAACAGCAGTAGTAGCAGCAACAGCAGTTGTACTGAGCGAAGGACAACCCCGTCTGCTACAGTCACCAATAATTCAAGGACAAATAATAACAGTGTCCACAGTCTCGGAACAGCTGATGACCCTATCTCAGTTGATGACAGTTTCTCTGAATATATAATACCATCGACACCGCCAACACAACCAGCTACCGAAACTGTAAGTCTAAAGAGATCTACTTAATCTACCGTATTTCCTAGCATCGAGGACACTACCTTTTTCCTAAAATAAGTCTCAAAAATCTACCATGCATCCTGGAGGCCGAAGGTTGTTTATTATTATTATTTTTAATTTTTTTTAATTTTTGGTTGTCAAAATTAAGGTGTGTCCTCGAGTACAAAAGATCTTTGGCACTGGGAAATACGGTATATATTGAGATCGAACCCACATCACTGACATTTCATTGGTTATTATTTTCCTTTCATTCAGAGATAAATAAAATAATGTACTGGAGTTGATTTAATCAACTTTCGACTCCCCCAAAATTGCTAGCCTTATGCCTAAATCAGAAACCATTATTATTATGCATCAGACATGTTTTGCGGCATATAGGTACGTCCCTTTTCGTTTTCAGATCAAATCCTGCTGCGGTTAACTTTGCCTTTTGTCTTTATGGGGTCGATAGAATAAAGTACCAGTAATTATTGTGAATAACTTTAAATATTTTTGGTGTTTGTTATATTTACTAGCTGTCCCCATGCCGTCAACAATAACAGCTAATTGTAACATCTATACATAATATAAAAAGAGAGATGTTTGTTGGTTGGTTCCTTCGTCCTCACTCACACATGTGATACAAACATACAAATACACAGCTGTGACAAATCTTAGAACGCTGAACTTCTATAGTTTCTCACTGCCCTCCTTCCTCAGTCATCACATAGATGTGTGTGTATGTAATAGTTAATTTTTTCTAAGTGTGTCTGTTTATATATGTGTTTGTAATTCTATTTATGTATCTTTCTAAATAAACACATATACACTGAGACAAATATATATAAATATAATTTATGCAAACACATAATCATAACAGCCAATTCGCTATACATATAGACACACACAGGCGTAGCGAATATTAGATGCTGTCACCCCTTCCTTCCTCAGTCACCTCTAGTTTGTGAAGGACAAATACACAAGCGTATTATATATTAGTTGATATTTTATGTAATTTTTTTTTCTCTTACAGAAATTCTTCCCTGATTTCAGTAAAGACCATATTGGTGAAAAAGAAGCTCTGAACAATGGTTCCTCTGGTCACAAATCTTCCAAATCCGACTTTAAAGTCTCTCCTCCGTATTCCACTAGCCATAGTCACTACACGTCAATATGCACCAAGAGCAGTAACATAACAACTAAAAGCCCCTTCAGTGCAGATTGTGCCTCCAAGACTCCTGGTGATGATGATAATGTTAATGCAGCAGACTCTATGTGGTTTGTTGCAGACTCTGATGATGATGCTGATGATGATTATGGCAGTGGTCGTAGTCATGGTAGTAGTAGTAGTGGTGGTAATGGTGGTAGTAGAGACACTGCTGCCAAGATGAGTCACTCTTTTAAATCGAAGCCGGCCCAGGATGTTTGTGTAGCTGAATCAGAGTCGGAATCAGAATCGTCCGACAGGGTAGGGGGCATAATGGACCCCTTTGCAGACGTCAGCAACATGTCGACAAGGTCCCAGAACAACATCAGTGGCAACAACAACAACAACAACAGCAAGAATATCCGTTCGCCATTTATTGAAAACAGGTCAATGGTGGTGCCGAGCAGCTCGCCAAGAGCCGGGAAGACAAAAGATGAGGAGGGAGAGGAGAACGAGAAGGACGGCAGAGAGCAGAAGATGGAAAATGAAACCGAGGCTGTTGGTGACGGTCCCTTTGAAGCTCCGAAGGGACGGCACTCTGATCATGACCAAAGCCAGAACACGGAAGAAGAAGACAACCAGATTAACAACAGTGTAATCAGCATTGCCAAATGTCGCTCTGCAAAACGTGTGATTGTAAGTTCTTCAGAAGAGGATTCTAACTCCAGTGATGATGATGATGATGGAAATAAGAAAACCACCACCAACGCCACCCCTAATAAAAACAATGCACCCCCATCAGTGGAAGCAGCAGCAATAACAGCATCATTATCAGATAATGACAGCCTTATGATGCCTATGAAAAAGTCAAAAACCTGTCGAAAGAGAATCCTCTCTTCATCTGAGTCAGATTCCAGTACAGATGTTGAGATGGAAGGGGTAGATGATGTACCCACTGTCCAGGAAATGCTGAACATTTCTGCCAACCCAAACGAGCAGCTCATCTTCTCCGCCCGAACACCTCCTGCTAAAATTCGGAGGTCTCGGATGTTCAGCCGGCCCGAAACAATGGTAGGGGGCACCTCCGAGCTCAGCAGTGCAGGGCAAGAAGGGCTCTCTCCGGTGATCGGGAATGGCAGCCGAGTGACTTCTTCACCTGGACAGATCTCTGTTGGGGCCAGCGAGGTGGGGGATAAAGATGGATGGGTGGAAGACCACAAAAATGAGGAAAGCAGTGAAGAGGAGGAGGAGAAGAAGGAAGCCAGCAATGATGAGGCAAGTAGTGAGGAAGAGGAGAAGAAGGAAGCCAGCAATGATGAGGCAAGTAGTGAGGAAGAGGAGAAGAAGGAAGCCAGCAATGATGAGGCAAGTAGTGAGGAAGAGGAAAGTAGTGAGGAAGAGGAAAGTAGTGAGGAAGAGGAAAGTAGTGAGGAGGAGGAAAGTAGTGAGGAAGAGGAAAGTAGTGACGATGAGGATGAAGATAGTGAAGAAGGTCTGATGGGTGAGTATCATCATCATCATCATCATCATCATTTCATTTTACGTCCGCTTTTTCCCTGCTTGCAAGGGTGGGACGGGAACTGGTCCTGGCTTGATTTCTACAGCTGGATGCCCTTCCTAACACCAACCTCATTTACAGTGAGTGGTGGGTCCTTTTTTTCCGTGGCACCTCCACGACCACTCTGCAGTGGAATGATAGGGACCCCAGTCCCTATCATCTCATTTCTACAGCTGAGTAAACTGGAGCAATGTGAAATAAAGTGTCTTGCTCAAGGAAACAACACACCACCCGGTCTGAGAATTGAACTCACAACCTTTCGATTGCAAGGCCAATGCTCTAACCACTAAGCCATGTGCCTCCATGAGTATGTTTACTATAAATCAAGGGAGGTGGGCGGGAGAAGTTAGTCAACTGCTGGTTGTCTCATTACAATGTCACTGATGTCTGTGTTTTATATTGGTTAATTTGAATCAATTATTGAAATAGTTGTTTATTTATACAATAGTGAGAGATGGAGGCAATGACAGCAGGAGTTTAGCTCCTCTGTGTTCAGACCTGGGGTACGTGTATGTGTATGTTTACCATTGGCAGTATCGATAGAGGGTTGGATTCCATGTTGCATTGCAGTATGTAGTTATGGCCCTTTACGTTCTGTTTTCAAATCCCACCAAAGTTAACTTTGCCTTTCATCCTTATGGGGTTAATAAAATAAAGTACCAGTAATGCACTGGCTAATTGCTGGCCTTGTGTCAAAAGAAACAATTGTTATATTAAAGTATTTGTTAATACCGGGATACTATTTTATACAATTATCCTCCAAGAATAGCTCTAACTGATTTTTAAATCAACATTCTTTTCAATTTTATAAATGCATGACTTGTAAAGAACATAATTTCAGCTGAAAACATCACCATTTGATGTGTATTTCAATATCAATTATTTCTTTCATTTATAGCTTATATCCAGCAGAGCAATAATACTTGTGCGAATTAGTTTTATTAATGCTTCTGTAGACTTTATGCTCGAACTAATTGTTACATATTTACAGGAACTGTTAGATAAAATTAAATAATGTTTTATTAACCCTTTAGCATTTAAACAGGGCTATATCTGGCCAGAATTCTTTCTATCTCTTTCTCAAACTGGCCATAATCGGCCACTCATACTGACATTAACCCTTTAACATTTAAACCAGTCATATCCGGTCAGAATTCTCTTAGCTCTTTCTGTTCAAAGTGGTTGTAACTGACCGCTCATACTGATCTTAAGGTATTCTTCTCAAAATAGATAATATCAAAATCTCATAGATTCCATATTATGTGAGATAAAGCCTTTACCTTGCAAAAACAATAGTAAATATAGAGTAATGCAAATGCTTAAGGGTTAAGGTATTGTTCTCAAAATAAATAACATCATCATCAAAATCTCATAGATTCCATATATGAGATAAAGCCTTTACCATTAAAATATAATAGTAATGTAAATGCTAAAGGGTTAATAACTTCCCGATATGTCATTCAATGGTTGGATGATGTTGGTTCTTTATGCATAGATTCGTTAAAGAATTTAACATTTGCAATACCGACATGGATGTCTTTGTAACATCTGCAGTACTGGCACCTATGTGTATGTAGGATGTGTGTGTGTGTAACTGACATTTGCAGTACTATCACATACTATGTTGGATGTCTGTAGTGGTGGTGAGGAGGAGGACGATGATCTGTTGAATATATATATGAAAATATATTATTGTGTTGTTTCTATTTCTATAGTCCGTTTACCATTACCTTCCAAAAGAATGTCTGACGAATATAACAACTTTGTCAATGATGCCAGGTAAGATATCTATTGACTGTTTTTCCACTTTGTTTAACCCTAGGCCAGCCCTGATCCAACACACCTACGATCAAAAATGTTCCAACTGTGATGTACCTGTCTTATATTTTGACATAATATATCTAGGACTACATTCTCTAATGTGCCATTGCTTGTTGTTTAGCCCGAGGTCAGCCCTGATCCAGAAGACTTATGATCAGAAAATCTCTGATCTCAAAGATTCCATCCATAGTATGGTCACAACTGGAACATCCCTTTATGGTTTGATTAGGAGCAACAACAAACACAAATTAACCCTCTATTCTTTGAAACATGAGAAAATAAATGTTAAACATTGAAAATATTACCACCAGCCTCTCCCTAAAACAAAACTCTATTTAATATTGCTCTTTCTCTATTTGTTTCCAGACGACAGTATATGAATGAGAATTACAAGAAAGCTTTATATGCAGCTCTGAAAGCCCTTAGCCATAATTCCAGTGATACGAGGTTGCAGACGTTTGCACTAAAATTGAAAAAACTTTGTAAATAAACTTCAAAAGAATGCTCAGACATAACAGCATATACTCTCGGGTCTCAAATAATGGGGATGGGGGTGAGAATTTGGAAAATCGACAATTTTTCTAGGTTGTCTGCCTTAATTTTTTTTTTTTTAATAAACAGAACTAGTTGTTTGAAATCCCAACCCATTCTATTTATTTTATAATGTACGAGATTTCTTGTAATTTTTTTTTTTTTGTCATGTATAATGTTTTTTAATCTATAAAGACAATTGTCGTAGGAATGCTTCCACTTTAAACAAAATTTGATAAGTGGGTAGGAGGGAATAAGAATTGGGTGGGGCTGTTATTTAAGACCTGAGAGTACGTAACTGTATATATATATACTGTGTGCGTATGTGATTGTGAACATGTATGTGCATAAGTGACAGTATGTGTGTCATGCCTATACATATTTGTTTCGGAATAACTGGGTGTTTCTCTGTATATTTACGCGAGATTATATGCAATAGAATTACGTACTTTCATAATTTTATCTCTCCATCTTTTTTACAGCTCTCTCATGATCATTTTTGTATGGTTTTAACTTAAATGTTTATGATAAATAAAATGTATATCTATATTTATACACATACACACCTGCTTGGATTATTTGTAATATCTCAAATTGTTGTTGCTACCAGTTTTCTACTGATTTCTGTGTCACAATGGGTTATATAGTTGCATAAACCAAGCTCCTAGTACATACTGTAAAGCGCTAAGTGTTAGGAAGGGCATCCAGCAGTAGACACCATGCTCCCTGTACACACTGTAAACTGGTTGGTATTAGGAAGGGCATCCAGCTGTAGAAGCCATGCCGAAAATGGAATATATGTGTAATCACCTGACTAGTCTAATCACAGAACATTACAACCCGTCTAATCCTTCCAGGGTGAATTGGATGCTGTTTCTAGTGTCACCATCACGACCACCTTACAGGATGAACTGGGTGTTTTTGCTGTGGGAGATCAGAGAGTTTCCAGCTTTCGTGTTTGTATGTGTGGGTTTGTGCAGGCAAGGTGTATCTATAAGTATAAATGATATATCAATTGAGAAACATTAGTATTTTGTAAATAGAAGTCTCCAGCCCACACTGTAAAGGGGTCACAACAAAAAACACCATACAGTGTAAATGAGGTTGGCATTAGGAAGGGCATCCAGCTGTAGAAAACTAGCCAGAAGCAGCTCTATATGAGCAATTCAGTCACATGACCTGACCCAACTTGCCTCTATTAGGACAACCTGTCTAACCCATGTTAGCATGGAAAATGGACGTTAAAAGATGATAATGATATAGAAACAAATATGTAAATTTAAATATATACTCATCAGTATTAAAGTGGAGGAAGCACTTTTAAACTGGCTTGTCTTCAGGCACATGGATAGACATGTATGTCTAATGGTCGCACATACATGTTAAGTGTATGAAACTTAGTTTACTCAGCTGTAGAAATGAGATGATAGGGACTGGGGTCCATATCATTCCACTGTAAAGTGGTCGTAGAGGTGCCACGGCAAAAAAGCAGCCAGCACTCACTGTGAATGAGGTTAGTGTTAGGAAGGGCATCCAGCTGTAGAAATCAAGCCAGAATCAGTTCCCGTCCCACCCTTGCAAGCAGGGAAAAGTGGACGTAGAATGATGAATGATGAATACACACCACCGTTTAACCCTTTAGCATTTATATTACTCTATATTTACTATGATATTTTCATGATAAAGCCTTTACCTTACATAATATCGAATCTATGAGATTTTGATATTATTTAGTTTGAGAACAATACCTTAACATAAGTATGAGTGGCTGGTTTGAACAGAAAGTGGTGAAAGAATTCTGACTGGATACATCCGGTTTAAATGCTAAAGGGTTAACATCTATTTTCCATGGGGAATGTGTGTGTGTGTAATATATATAAGTATTACTACCTCTGAGAAAGAAAGAACTCAATAAGTTTATGGGGTAAAGATTTATTATTGTAATTGAAGGATTCAATACCTGACAGTGGTAAGTGGCTATATACTTATATATTGTTCAAACCCTATCATTGTTGACAGGGTGGCTTACATCTTCACATAATATTTGGTGGACTGGCAGAGCGTCAGATAAAATGCCATTGTGGTGTATATATTTTGAGTTGAAATCTCGCCACGGTCAACTCTGTCTTTCATTCTTTTGGGGTCGATAAAATATAGTTCCAGTCAAGTACTGGGGGTTCATTTAATCAACTTTGCCCTGTCCCCACCCATGAAATTTGTTGGCCTTGTGTCTCAACTGAAATCAATAATTGCCAATTACATATAAAGTGTTCAGGTTTCACCTTTAGTTTTATTATAACTAATAATTTATATTTTTGGCAACATGAATACATATATATACACTCTGTCACGACAAAAAAGCGCCCAGTCCACACTGTTGAGTGGTCAATAAAATGTCATTAGGAAGAACATCTAGCCATGAAAACCAAGCCAAAATCAGTTCTGTAAGAGCAAAACACAGTCATCTGATCTGGCTTGTCTCATAATGGAACAACTTGCCTAACCCATGAAAACATAAGCATTAAAAGGTGATGATGATTCATATATATATATATGGACCTGTAACTCATGATGGATAGATAGGGGTGGCCTAATGACAATGTCTTGCGCAATCCTTCCTTCACTGAACATGGCTAATCCCTTCCAGAGGAGTGGTAGAGAGGAAGAATCGTCCCCAGTACTGGACTGGCTCTCTTTTTCTTTTTTTTTGTCCTTGTCCTTGTCCTTGTCCTTGACCTTGAAAGGATGGGATGGCAGGATTAGAACTCAGAATATAGAGACCTATATGAAATACCACAAAGCATTCTATCCAATGTTCTGATGATTCTGTCAATTTGCCGATACATAGAAAAAAAAAAGTTGTTGATCTACTTTCATCAAATCGGACCAAGGAAACAGTCTTTCCAATTGCTAATGCTATCTATCGGTCGCAACTCCAGGTAGAAGGAGCAACGTGAAATGGTGTCTTGCTCAAGGACATAACGTATTGCCCGGTCCAGGATACATAGGATTACATATATAAATATGCATTTTGTAAATTTTCTTCTAATTTTTTTCAAGGGTTGACTTTTATACGAGGTCTATGAAAAACCCAGATGTTTTGGCCAAAAATAAGGGGTCGACTTTTACTCAAGTATATACAGTATATATAAAGAAGCAGTTACTTTTAATACAAGTTTTGCCTTGTAGCTTAGATATTTGCCACACTTTATTCTGTGGGTTGTGAGAGATGTACACAGCTTCTGAGAATGGTTCCAACCAAACCGAAACTCAGGTCTATAGAAGAATCGCCATCATTTAACGTCCGCTCACCCTGCTAGCAAGGATTGAACAAGTCTAATAGACCAAGTCATTACTGAAGTCCCAGACAGGCTGAGAGGTCTCTATTCTGTTCAGGTATGGTCATATTGAGTGCAGAAGAGAAGTTATGTCTTTTGAAACAAATTGAAGGGCCCTTTTAGCACCTCGTTTGGCATGCTTTCTATGGCTGGATGCCCTTCCTAACACCAACCATTTTACAGCATGTACTGGGTGCTTTTATTGTGCAGATCACTAGCACAAAGATATATAAACAAGACTTTATTATACCAACCTCTACCCTATCCCACCCTGGTGATGAAATGTTTTCCATTTTGGCACAGGGTTGTTTTGAGATATTGTTCTTCTTGACACCAACCCTTTTAGTTGCTTCTTACAACATGCAGGGACACAGTATACTTATTCTAAACTGTTTATATCATCATCATTTTAACATCTGCTTTCCCTGCTAGCAAATGTGGGATGGGTCTACATAGACCAAGTCAGTACTGAAGTGGAGCTACTGATCTCCCAGACAGGCCAGAGATCTGCATCTCGCATTAATGTATATATATGTGAACATATATATATATATATATCGACAGTCAATCGACAAGATTCCAGACCGCATTCGCCTCGGTCAAACTAGACCAAGAAAACAATGTTTCCATTGGTCTTTCCAATTGCTAATACTATCTATCCGTCGCAAATCCAGGTAGAAGGAGCAACGGGAAATAAAGTGTCTTGCTCAAGGACACAACACATCGCCCGGTCCGGGAATCAAATATATATGTATGTATGTATGTATAAACAATTATTGGTTTTGTTGCTATAGTAAGTCATCTCTCAATGTGTCTGTGTGTTTTGATCCAACATCCGACCTTTAACCGACATGTATGTATAAGGAAGTAATTACCTCTGTCAGTACTGGATCCTGTTTGGCTGGTTATTACTTATCAATGGTGTGTTATCTCCAACAAAGTTCAGTTGAAAACAGAGGCAGTTGATTTCGTTGCATCCTGGGTCACAGCTACAGTCACACTTGCAGTTGCCGAACTGAAGAAAGAAAAAGTTAAAGAAGTTGACAGTGAATAATTACATATGTATGTGTGTGTGTATATATATATCCATACATAGGTTATGTTCCTAGAGCACTCTTTGCGGGTGCCTATGAATACCGAGGCCAACTATATATATATATATATGTGTGTGTGTGTATGTAGCCATAACTACTAATGTAGTTGTAGGCACACCATCGTGACATAAAATGTGTCTTGGGCATTTTAAACCTGGCAGAGTCCATCTCCTTTCCAGCAGATATCTTCCAGAGAAGGAGAGAAAGAGATATAGAGGAAGAATCATCCCAGTTTTGGACTGATACTATATTTATCGACCTCAAAGGGATAAAAAGCAAAGTTGACCTCAGCAGTATCTGAACTCAAAATGCAGAGTCTGAATGAATAACAAATTATTTTGTCTCAAATTCTAATGACTCTGCCAAATAACTGCAAATGAAGGCACATGACTTAGTGGTTAGAGCATTGGATTTGCAATCGAAAGGTTGTGACTTCAATTCTCGGACTGGGTGATGTGTTGTTTCCTTGAGCAAGACACTTTATTTCACATTGCTCCAGTTTACTCAGCTGTAAAAATGAGATGATAGGACTGGGGTCCCTATCATTCCACTGCAAAGTGGTCCTGGAGGTGCCACAGCAAAAAAGCACCCAGCCCACACTGTAAAGTGGACGTGTAGGCGCCACAGGAGAGAAAAAAAAAAAAAAAAAAAAAAGCACCCAGCACTCACTGTAAATGAGGTTGGTGTTAGAAAGGGCATCCAGCTGTAGAAATCAAGCCAGAATCAGTTGAGCAAGACAAGGTCAGCCGCCCGGACACTGCCTACAACAGGACAACCCGTCTAATCCATGCTAGTGTGGAAGAACGGTGATGATGATGAATATAGATATTTCATCATTTTTAATACATTAAATATATCTGGTAATTTTCTAAAGATATATGTCTGTGGTACTTTTTTCTATTGTCTTCAGCAGGATTTGAACTCAGAGAGCTGGAACGGATATCACAGAGCATTCTACCTGATGTTCTAACAACTCTGCCAAAGGAAAATAATAAACAAACAGACAATTGATCTTCTTAATGTCCACCACTTTAGAGAATGAACTGGTTGCATTTTATCATGGTACCATATATATGTATATACTAGCAGATTTTTTAAACTTGGAAAGTGTAACAAAGAATAAACAAAAACAAACGATAATATTTGATTGTTGTTTTAAAATTGAAAACGAAGGCCTCCATATCTCACTCTCTTTATAAAGATTGTCAATAAAGTTGGTTATCTCCCTTACATCAATTTTTGCTACCGATAATTTTTATTGCTCAACGTGGGTCGATTGGAAAAATGTTTGTGATGTAACCATCTTAGCGATTTGGTCAAATTCGGTTGGTAATTGTAAAAGCCTTAGATATCCAAAGTTGTACACAGACACATACACATTCTCGCTTTTGTATATATAAAGATATATATATATATATATATATAATGTATAGAGTGAGAGAGAAGCCAGTAGTTTGGAGCAAATTATTATATAGCGATTGTTAATAATAGAAAAAAAAAAAATTACTTACACCACATGTGTTTCCAGAACTAGCGCCAGCACAACATTGGCACAGAATTATATCAACACAGTCCATTTGCTGTAGAGGAGAGAGAAGACATAAATATATATATATATATATAAACATACATAAACATATATATATATATATATATATATATATATATATAAACATATATATATATATATATATATAAACATATATATATATATAAACATATATATATATATAAACATATATATATATATATATAAACATATAATGAAGGAAGTGTGGTAAGGAACCAGGTGGACCATATTGCAGTAGGGTCAGAAAGTGCTTTACTACGGAGGTAGGAGCTAGTTTTCTTCATTGTACTGTATATATATAGCTGTTTATATATATATATATATATATATATATATATATATATATATATATATATATATATGTTTATGCGTCCGGAATGATGCTGGTGTACTTAGTGTCACAAATGATCAGAAAAAGGAGGCCTGGAAATGTCATTATAATAATAATAATAATGAAATATTGTGTACAGTGCTCAGGTGCACTACAACTCATCAAAAAGTGTATGTATAGTACATAGGGTAATGTACAAACATCAGGAAAATGAACAGTGCATGAGTCATGATACACATGTGTGCATGTGTATGGAAGGGGTACATCAGGTGTAGTTTTGGCGTATTTCGGGAAGCATGAGTGTCTTAAAGGATGCAGTGTCTCGGCAGCTAACAACTGATGCAGGCAGTTTGTTCCATGCTTCAGCAACTCTGAGCGTGAAAAAATGTTTACGAAAGTCATGGGAGCTGTGCTGTTTTCTGATTTTGTAGGCATGTCCACGTGTGTTAGACACATGGAGATCAAAAAGGTGCTCAGGGTTGCAATTGGCGAGATGGTTAATAACTTTGTGGGTATTTACCAAGTCCATTGCCAGACGTTGGAGCTTCAATGAATCCATGCCCAGGGAAGCAAGGCGTTCAGAGTATGGTAGGTGTCTGATGGAGGGTATGCACTCTCCAGTTGGTCCTCTTCGCAATCCCCATACAACCCAGATCACTGACGATCCCAAAGAATGCGCAGAACTCATTGCTGAGTGCTATGCAAGTATTTTTACTGTTGAAAACCAGAATGTACCATCTCCACCATCTCTAACATCAAATTCCATAACAACTATGGAATTTACACCTGCAATGTTGCGACGTCACCTTAAGAATAAGCGCAACTATGCCTCCCCTGGTCTTGATGGTGTTATATACCTGCTTCTCAAACGTGGCGGGTATTTCCTTTTGCGCCAGCTTTCTTTCTTCTTTCAATACTGTCTCAACAATGGTGCTAGAAATCAAGCCAGAATCAATTCCTGTATGAGCAAGACAAGGTCAGCCGACTGGAAACTGTTCACAACAGGACAACCCGTCTAACCCATGCTAGCGTGGAAGAACGGACGTAAAACGATGATGATGATGATATATATATATATATATATATACAGTACAATGAAGAAAAATATTAGTTTTATGCTTGATACAGTAGGAAAAGAGTCTTAACGTTTTGAATGCTAGTCCTTCATCAGAAAATAGATTGAAAAATTAAAGAAGAAATAGAAAAACAGAGGAGAATGAGCAGGGACAGAAATGAAAAGGACTGTTTATTTCACCATATATAGGCATAGAATTATATCAACACAGTCCATTTGATATAGAGGAGGGAGACGATATATATAATCATCAGTCGTGTTTTTCATATTTTTGGCAGGGTCTTTCTGGCTGTATGCTCTTCCAACCACTTTACAGCATGGACTGGGTGCAATATTCATGCCACCAGCACTAGAGAGGTTAACTTACTGGACTCAAGAGTCCTCTCCACCCCGTATTAGTTTTTATTTGGCAAAACACCATTGGCAGCATATTTATTTCATTAGACAACCCCTTAGGCATTTGGAATCATATGAGTAAGAGGAAAAGCAGGAGGATTTAACTGACCTTTCTTTGGGGACAGCAGGCATCTAAACATTTTTCTATACTTGGTACAGAACAAGTACATTTTTCTGATATGGCAAGACAACACGGCATACACATGTTGTCTGGTTTTGCACCACAGATGACGCACTCTGCACACATACCCCGCTTCTGTATGGAAAAAAGTAAAAGATAGAGAATGATCAGAAGACATAATTAGAAAGAAAGAGACAAAAATAAACACCTCTCTCCACAATGAATGTAATTTGTGTTGTGGATTAACCCTTAAAGTACCGCACTGCATGAAACCACATTAGTAAAATATTGTTGAAAAGTATGAAACAGCTCTATGGTATGGAGCCATAACTCCTGAGGAGTCATAGGGGCACCATATTGTCATACAGCATTTTTAGGGCATTTTTTAAAACCTGGCAGAGTTCATTTCCTCTCCAGGCCTGAATACAGTAGATTTCTCTCAGAGTAAGATAGAAGGAGTGAGAGAAAATAAGTGAGGAAGAATCGACCCCAGTACTTGACTCGTACTTTTTTTTTTATCGACCATTAATAGATGAAAGGCAAAGTTGACCTCAGCGGGATTTGAACTCAGAGAGCAGAGGGCCGAATACAAAGCATCCAACATTCTAACAACTGCCTATGGCTGCATTTAATTTAAAGATTAAAATTTTTACTTTAGTATACTGCAAATTTTCACAACAATCTGTCTACAGTAAAGATATTATAAACATTTGAATTCCCAAACCCATTTTTAGATATGTTTTGCTCAGTTAAGAGATAATACCACAAAAAGCCAGAATCCGCCCCTAGTTCTACAATACAAAGATATTTATTTGAACGTGTTTATATTATCTCAAAAAACTTCCACCATAGTTTATATGAGAACTTTTGTTAAGTTATACCTCAAACACAAGTTTAATAATGTTGTTAATTGATTATTTTTAAATGGGTTGAAAATCTTAGGTAGTGTATATCATTAGAAATATGGCAATGAAAGGATTAAAGTGTTTAGTACCAAGATTGGAGATACAATACATTATAAAAGATCTACCAACTATAAACAAAATCTTTGAGTACATGGAGATTACGAAAAGATTCACCAACAGAACCTTTTAGCTGCTTTACAGCATTCCATTTTTTCTTTATTTTTATATGCTTATTTTGCCACAAATTGGCCTTCCCTATTCAATTTTTTTTATTTTGTTTTAAATTTAAATTTTTACTTTTATATTCACTTATTTCTGTATATCTTGTTTTTTGTTTCTCAACTGTAAGAAGTACTAGATACTTCTCTTAGTCTGTCATGGCTTACTAGCTCTATACAGACGTTTAAATTGATAAAATATATATATTTATCTAAAACCTTCCATTATAATTTCATATAAGAACCTTTGATAAGCTATGCTCCAAGTAACCAACATAATAATAAAATTAGTTATATTACTATAATATAATTGTTTCTACATTAGGCACAAGGCCAGCAATTAACCAGTGCATTACTGGTACTTTATTTTATTGACCCCGTAAGGATGACAGGCAAAGTCAACCTCGGTGGGATTTGAACTCAGATCGTAAAGGGACGTAACTATGCTGGAAAGCATGGCGTCATAATATAATATGATCCCATAACTCCTGATAGAATCGTATGGCCGCCATATTGACAATTCGGGCCATCATTCTTCAGGCCTGACTACAGCAGATTTTTTTCAGAGAAAGATAGAAAGTGAGAGAGAGGAAATGGGAAGAATCAACCCCAATACTAGGCTGGTACTTCTTTTATCGACTTTGAAAGGATGAAAGGCAAAGTTGACCTCAGCAGGATTTGAATTCAGAGAGCAGAAAGCTGGAACGAATACCATAAAACATTCTATCCGACATTCTAACGACTCTGCCAATTTGCTGCCTTATAGTTATATTATTAAATCCCTCTAAATTCTTTCTTTTTTTCAAAATTATTTGAAAATCTTGGGCAGTGTCTTTCAAGAGAAATATGGTAATGAAATTGCTGAATTAAATAAATCTCACCATAAGACATTGTTGAATAATGGTGAAAAGGATGATAAGGAAGAGGTAGACAGCAATGGCAATAGACAGGATGGACACTGGATGGTAAATGAGAGGCACTGGTGTTGGGTGTGGAGTTGGCGAATTAGGCTCTGCCTGGAAAATTTCAAAACAAAGAAAAAAAAATTGTGAAAAATAATAAAATAATAATAGTAAATAAATAAACATGGGTGTGTGGTTAAGGAGTTGTCTTTTTTTTGCAACCATGTGGTTTAGGGATCTGTTCTACCACCTGACACCCTGATAGATATATATATATATATATCATCATCATCATCATTTTTACGTCCGCTTTTCCCTGCTTGCAAGGGTGGGACGGGAACTGATTCTGGCTTGATTTCTACAGCTGGATGCCCTTCCTAACACCAACCTCATTTACAGTGAGTGCTGGGTGCTTTTTTGCCGTGGCACCTCCACGACCACTTTGCAGTGGAATGATAGGGACCCCAGTCCCTAACATCTCATTTCTACAGCTGAGTAAACTGGAGCAATGTGAAATAAAGTGTCTTGCTCAAGGAAACAACACACTGCCCGGTCTGAGAATTGAACTCACAACCTTTCGATTGCAAGGCTAATTAATGCTCTAACCACTAAGCCATGTGCCTCCATATATATATATATATTATATATATGAGGTTGGTGTTAGGAAGGGCATCCAGCTGTAGAAATCAAGCCAAAATCAGTTCCTGTATGAGCAAGGCATGGTCAGCTGACCAGACACTGCCCACAACAGGACAACCCGTCTAACCCATGCTAGCATGGAAGAACGGATGTAAAACGATGTTGATGATGATGATGATATAAACAGAAGGGATATTCAATTTGTTGGTAATTCAGCAAATATAAATGTTTATAACTGATTCAGAGCACTCGACAAGTTTTCTGGAGTATAATATTCAAAGATATTAAATAAATATATATACAAAGGTACATACATACTTCACTCCTATCATCCTTTACTTTTGGAGGGATGCAGCTGCACGCCCAGCAATACGCCATTTATTTTATATATTACATATATATTATATTTTTATTTATATGCCTACTGTTAACCACTGTAACAAACATATGCGGTAAATCTTTATTAACCAAACCTAACACTACCTATTAAAAGTAAAAATAAATATCAAATCTGTCAAGGAGACGTGTGTAATAATAGAAATCAATCATATATGCTCCTCAAATTACCCGTTTCGATGTTTCTTTCCTTTTAAAATGCAATAGTGTAACCTGTAGAAAATATGTGGCTGCTATTTCTAGTAGGCCGTCTGGCCAGGTGGAGGTTTCCATGTTGTGTCGTCTTCCACCTCCGATGTGTTGGTCTTACGTCACGTTTGATAACATACAGAGAGGAGAGAGGGGGGAAGAGTAACAAAGAGATAGAAAGAGGGAGGGAGAGTAACACATTGAAATAGAGAGAAAAAGAAAAGGAGAGTAAGACAGTAAGATAAAGAGAAAGAGGAAGGGATAGTAACAAAGAGAAATAGAGAGAGAGTAGCGAAGTGAGGAAATAACAAAGAAATAGAGAGGGAGGGTAGAGAGAGAACGTAACAAAGGGAGGGTAATACAGATAGACAGAAATAAAGGAGTTGGTTGTTTGGGGAGTTGATGTAATGAGAGGAGTGGCAGATACATAGTGTGATGAGAGAGAGAGAGAGTGAGTGAGAGTGAGAGGAAGAGGGCTACCGAAGCTACAGTGACACACACAGCAGTAGCTATCGTCTGCTGCTTCAAACGTCATCCAATGTTTTTAAGGTTCCTATGAAGTTACGCTATTTATTTTACGCTTTCTTCTTTGTTTTTCATTAACAATGTCTTATTAAAGAATTATAAATGTTATTATGGCGAATATGTTGGTGTTTCTTAGTCTGCTTCAAACAAAATCCAATGATTTTAAGGTTCCTACGAAGTTACGTTATTTATTTTAACCTTCCTTCCTTGTTTTTCATTAACAATGTGGTATGAAAGAGTTATAAATGTTATTATGGCGAATATGTTATTTTTTTTTAGTCGGCTTTTATATAATTATTTTGTTGAAGATATCTTTACCTAGTAGAGCGACGAAGTAAAGACTTGGTGCCATTATGTCGTAACATTTACAACCAATTCGTGTAATAATCAAGGGGAGAGAAATCGCGCATGTTTTCGGCTGTATGTCTAAAGATTTACTTCCCTTGCATAACATTAATTTGATTTAAACTAAAAATTATATTCCAGTGGTACCTTTTCACGGAAGATAATATTTCACCGTTTCCACAGCTGTGATACTGATTTCACAGTAATACTTGTTTATAGAAACACGATACCCAAGTTTGTCAGTGATTCTACAGACTAGAGTATTTATATAAGTGTTGTGAACACGATTCAGATTTTCTTTTACTACTTTCAGTCATTTGACTGCGACCATGTTGGAGCACAGCCCCCAAGGCATCTCTACACCATACCAATACACACTTCTTCATATTTTCATATCTGGTGGTTATTTTATCGATCTCTTTCTATATAATAATATAATTGTTTCTACTTTTGGCACAAGGCCAACAATTACCCCAGTGAATTACTGTACTTTATTTCATAAGGATGAAAGGCAAATTTCACCTCGGCGGGATTTGGACACAGACTGTAAAGGGCCATAACTATGCTGCAAAGCATGGTGTCTGGAGCTCTATCGATACTGCCAATCCCCCACCCATGAATATAATAATTGTTTCTACTTTTGGCACAAGGCCAGAACGCAAAGGGGCATAACTCTATGCTCTAAAGCATGGTGTCTGACGTTCTAATATAATTGTTTCTATTTTAGGCACAAGGCCAGCAATTACCCAGTACATTACTGGTACTTTATTTTATCGACCCCGTAAGGATGAAAGGCAAAGTTAACCTCGGCGGGATTTGAACTCAGATCATAAAGGGACGTAACTCTATGCTTCAAAGCATGGTGTCCGACTCTCTACCGATACTGCCAATGCTCTAATATAATTCTTACAGAATGGAAAATATATAATATATACCATATATAATATATACAATACAGAATGAAAATATAGACACTTATAATAAATCCAATTAATTATTGCTAGGAACCTCAGAAATATAATGCAGAAAAATATATGATCAAAGAAAGGGAGAGAAAAAAATACAAAACAGCAATTCACCACCAAATGCGTCACTCTGTTACTCACCACACCGTGCTGGCAGCATTACCATGTGTGATAGTGAGGCTAAAACACTGAAACAACCAAACATCCTCACCAGGAGCATCACCTGATACCTCGGTAAGTCAGGATGATGGCAAGGCTAAGACACTGAAACAACCAAGCACCCTCTGATACCTTGGTAATGCTGGATGATGGCGAGTCTAAGACACTGAAACAACCAAGCACCCTCACTTTGAGCATCAACTGACACCTCGTATGAGACAAACAGTAACTGTAAACACACACACATCTTGGGCTTGCGATGGTATAGGTCGCTGATTGTCGTTAGGCCCAGTGAATAATATAAAAGGCGGCTAATTTTAACCCTTTAGCATTTAAACCAGCCATATCTGGCCAGAATTCTCTCACCTCTTTCTGTTCAAACTGGCTGTAAACGGCCGCTCATACTGATGTTAAGGTATTATTCTCAAAATAAATAATTGTTTCTACTTTCATAAATAATTTGTAACATTATTTATACAACTGTGAATTAAAGATGTATGTGTATATATATATAGGCTTAAAATTGGAATGAGAATAAGAAGAAAGCAAGAAGGCAGGTTCTCATCAGTTGTCTACTGGGATCTCGGATATTTCAATGCTTTAAAGACAATATCTTCCCCCAGAGCGTTCTATAACTGGGTAAGTTATTGGGAAAACAGAGAAGGGAGGGAAGGAAAGGGGAAGAAAAGAGAAAACAGCGAAAAAAAACAACAACGAACCGAGCAATGTGAGTGCAACTTAAGGTAATTTGTATATATATATATATATATATATTCCTAAAATCGTTACGATTTTAGGAATATGATTGGGACTACATGGATGAGGAAAGCACGATCCAGAGAGTAATGGACGGCGTGCTGTGACCAGCGGCGCTGAATGGACGCCCGACAGACTGATCAGTCAAGGTGATATATATATAGTTGGCATACATGACTTTTAGCGGTCGCAATAATGAAAGTAAATTTATTTTCATTTTCGAACGTCGTGTTTACATTTTGTGTGTGTTTAAACGAAACATGCTGGCGACGAAGCTTCTTCTTTGCACGGCTCCATGTGTTCTCTATTAGCTGTGTGTGCACATCAGGGTCCGCAGGATCTACAAAGTTCCGTTCGTGCACCACAACATCATGAACGTAAATCCCACCTTCAATTTCCGAGTAGAAAGCCCAACCATCGGAGATGATGCGGCTGCCTGGCAAAATCCCTGCTGAATGATGGGGACGAGAGTGTCACAGCGTCCAGAATGGCGGACTCACCATTCTGCAAGCCTCATTACAAGATTACTTCGGTATTGAGTACTCTTCTCTCAACCGGCAACTACACACACACACACATATATATATAACAGTTAAAACGACAGAGGCTCTGATTTTGTCTTTAATCTCAGTAACTAATTTAGATCTAAACACACACACAAAATGTAAACACGACGTTCGAAAATGAAAATAAATTTACTTACATTTTTCAGACCGTTAAAAGTCATGTATGCCATATATATATATATATATATTATGGAATACTGTTGGCTTCTTGCTACAATAATTTCTATACTTTTCATTTATATATATAACTGGTAGGCATAAGATAATTTTAAAACTTTTGTCTTACCATGCCGCCAAATAAAAGATTCTGGCTGTTTTCTGACTCCGACATTTCCAAGAATCACATCATCAATCAGAAGGAATTATATGAAATAAATAAACAACAGTGGACAACAAATAGTTGTCCAAAAATTCATCAATAAACAATATTAAACATTATTCATAGAAACAAAGTTTAATGTTTGGTCACGTGACCAACTTCTTGTTTCTAACGACTGAAATGACGGGTGGTTTTTTTTTCCTATTAACAAAATTGTACTTACAGTTATTTTTTAACGATATTTTTCATGTTAAAAATATTTCATTGTTTTAAAAATTTCTGCTTTAACATATTCTTTAAACTAATTTATAATTTTCTATTAAATTTTATTAACGTATTTACCTCCATCCTTTTTCACTTCCGGTTTCTTCGTGAACCGAAAAAACATTTGTTGACGATTTTCTTTCGTTCGTTGTTTAATAATTAATTAATTACTTAATTGATTAATTATTTCTCTATTTTATCTTGTTATATAGAATTAATTTAATTCCATAAAAGTATCATACCATATATTAATTCGTTGCTGAAACTAAAGAAGAGAAAGAACTGGACTTTTATTTTTGGAAGTCGATTTCACTGTAAAATAACCAAAATCAAAATAACAGACCAAGAATGGCTTTGGAAACATCGAAATATTGTGGAGTTCTTCGTAAAGTGAGAAAAAATATCGATGGAGAAGCGATTCATGTGAAGAAGAAGAAAAAAGTCTTAGATGAAGACACTTACATCGAGGTGAGTTTAAACTAATGTTTGTGTAAGTTTTTGTGTTTCAACTATCACGGCTGGAGCACTGCCTTTTGTATTGAACGGGTGGTAGTCAGACCCATGCCAGAAGTAAAATGTAGTCCCCCCAAAAAGCCGCTTGTGAAAATGCCCAGGCCAAATATGAAATGAGGGACCCCAAAAGTTGGTAATAGGATGAGGTTACAGCTTGCTCGTTAAGTATTGTAGAAATCAGTGCTAAATATATTTGATTTATCTAGATATGCATATCTGTATATATATATATATATATAAATATATATATATATCATCATCATATATGTTTATATATATATATATATCATCATATATGTTTATATATATATATATATTTTATCATCGTATATATTTATATACATACACAGGTCATCTGACCTGACTCATAACTTTGTAGCTTATCCAACATGCGAGCATGACAAGGAAAATCGATGTTAAACAGTGGTGGTGATGTTGATGTATATATATATAGTGAACATATTTTTGCAAGCATGGCCGGATTAAGTCCTTTTTAAACCCCAAGCCCTTAAAAAATGATGGTGCCCCACTCTCTCTCTCTCTCTATATATATATATATACATATGTATATATGAAGGACGACAGCTGTATAATAAGGTGCAGGGTGATCAAAATTGATGGAAGCTATGGAGTAGGAAAACCTGGGAAAAGGTGGTAAAAGCTGACCTTGTGCAATTGCACCTCTCAACGACATAGGATCAAGATCTTTTGTGTTATGCAGTAATATAGAAGACACACGGGCTCAAACATAAATCTAGTAGGCACATCTTAACCACTATACCCTCTTCCATACGCCCCTACCCCCACTTCTGTACACACCACCCTTACACTGTAAAGTGGTCATGTAGGTGTCACGACAAAAAGCAACCAGCCCACACTGTAAATGTAGTTGGCGTCAGGAAGGGCATCCAGCCATAGATACCTAGCCAGAAACAGTTGTATGTGAGCAAGACATGGTCACCTGACCTAACTTGCCTCTAGCGAGATAACCTGTCTAACCTTAGATAGCATGGAAAATGGGATGTTAAATGATGATGATATATATGTACACATATATATATCGTTATACTTGGGGAGGGTCATATTGTTATAATATTGCCAGAAATAATAACAGAGCACACTCACTGTTTGGTTGGTTTTCGCTTCTGTATCTTTTATATCTCCATAGTTAATTTATTTTGAAAATTTGTAGCGTTACTGTAAATAATTGATTTGTTAATGTGATGCAGTCATTGTTTTGTATTTTTAAAGAATACCTTGCTAATGTGGTTTACGAGACCTGAAGGTTTAAGCAACACCTCAATAATATATATCTTATCTGCCTTTTTTTAAAAATCATTTTCAGGGTCTACAGAAGATTATTCAACGAGATTTTTTCCCCGACCTTCCAAAATGGAAGGCCCAAGCTGAATACTTTGATGCTGTTGAGAACAATGACCTGGTCAAATTACGGGAAATTCAGATGAAGTATGGTCTCCGACGCCCTGAAACAGGGTCTTCTTCTGTCTGTATGTTTACCTCTTTATTTCATTAGTTTTACAGTTTTATTTATATCAAGTGTAATTTCTATCATGTTCAAACACTACATATACAGTATTAAAGAAAGCTGCAATTTTAGAAAAAAAAGGAATTGAGAAATGGAATACATTTCTATAACCACGACCCCTCAGTTATGTTGAGGACATGACAACCTCCCTGGTGTTGGTGATCTTCAGGATAAACGTACCCAGTACATGCTGCAAAGTGTTTGGTGATAGGAAGGGCATCCAACTGTATAAAGCTTGTCAAACAAAGGACTAGGAGGATCCTCAGTTGTGTGACAGACATGACAACCTCCCTAGTGTTAGTGATCTAAACGCACCCAGTACACACTGTAAAGTGGTTAGTGATGGCAAGGGCATCTAACTAGAAAGCTTGCCAAACAAAGGGTTGGAAGAATCCTCAGTTGTGTCAAAAACATGACAACCTCTCCTGTTCACTCGGTAGAAACTGAGACTCTATATAAGCAAGATGACAAATCCCTGGATTGTCTGGGAGATTTCTGTATGTTTGACTAAATATTAGATTCTTTGTTATTTTTATATAATTTTATCCTAGGAATATATTTGAATATTTTGAAATAAAGCAATGAGAAAGTAATAAAAAAGAATACTTTAAAATAGTTTCTCAAATAAACTTGTTGATTTTTCACAGACAATACACCTGATACATTTGAAACCCCTGAAGGCACAGAAAATAAAGGATCTCCCACTGAGAGATCATCCCTGAAAGAAAAACAAGACAATACTTCAGAGAAAAACGAGGAACCAGGTATGGCCTTACTTTCTAATCTTGTTTTTTGTTCTTGTTATTTCTGCTTTTAGATAGCTGCGGTTAACTCTGTTTGAACTCATTGGATATTAACTCTTTAGCATTTACATTACTTTACTACTTACTATTGTATTTTCATGGTAAAGGCTTTATCTTACATAATATCAAATCTATGAGGTTTTGATATTATTTATTTTGAGAACAATATTTTAACATCAATGAGTGGCTGGTCACAGCCGGTTTGAACAAAAAGAGGTGAGAAAGTTATAGCCGGTTTAAATGCTAAAGGGTTAAGGGCGTTTATATATAAATGAATGAAAATATGGACAAATACAGGAAAATGAACAAATGCACACAGCCCCATCTCATGAGTTGTGACTGTATTCTTTTATGTTCCTGTCTTCACCCATATTCTTTATTTAGTTGTATGTTTTTAGCCCTGCAGGTCTCATTTTTATATATATATATATATTTTATTCTCTTCTGTTTTACTATTTTTTCTCCTTTGGCTAAACCCGCACACACTGTTCTCTCTCTATTTTGTCAGTTGACGCACTTGGATATTTTTTCTTATATATTTGTGTATTTCACCTAAAGGCACAACTTATCTCTATCTGTTTTGCTATGTCCGAATGAATGGTATCAACCTTAATACACCGAAACCATAGTGATTTCCAGTGGTTGACTGAGGAGATGGGACTCCATTTTTCCGTTGTTTTTTCCATTGTCTTTGTCCTGTGCACCTCATATTTTGAATATATATATATATATATATTCTTTATTATGGCTAAATGATGAGTCTTTCACCTGTACTCACAGGATCACCAGATAAATCCCTCAAAATTCTTGATTATTTTCCAAATTATCCGAAACTCATATATGGTGTTTTTCATTAGATATATAATACTGAAATAATTATGCCTGTTTTTTTTAAGATACAGTGTTTCTATAGTTACATTGCTGGGGTGTTGCATGTAGTATTGCCCTCAATGAGTTGACATGTCTTCTGAAATAAAACTAATTTGTTATTTTCTATTTTATTTTCCAGAAAACTTCATCTTGACACACTGGATAACTATCTGTCAAAACACACCAGTGAAGACCAATGCTTCTTTTACAGAAATTCTCAAGGAAACACAACGGAAACACAGAGAAAAACACTCCTGGTTGTACGAACAAGAAGAAAGACAGAATATTGTAATACAATGACTTTCACGTTATAGTTTAACCCTTTAACTTACTATATAGTAATCATTGAGTGGCCTCTCTTAACTGCTCAACCTGATGACCGTGTTATCTAACCCTTCATTTTAAAACAAACCTTAAATGTGATAGGTGTTTGTCTGTATAGTCAATGAATAGGCAGAGTCATTAGAATCTCGGATAGGATGCTCTGCAGTAAACATTCCAATTTTCTGCTCTCTGAGTTCAAATCCCGCTGAGGTCAACTTTGCTCTTCATCCATTGAAGGGCGATAACAAAAAACGTACCAGTCTGGCATTGGGTTTTAATTCTTCCTCTAAATCTCTTTCTCCCACTCTTTATACTTCTCTGAAAGAAATCTGCTGTTCTCAGACTTGGAGATGAGATGGGCTCAGCTAGGTTTTTAAAAATATGTCCTAGAAACACTATGTCAATATGGCACCCCTAAAACTCCTTCAGGAGTTACGGGATAAGAGAAGAAAGGAGAGTTTGATGTGGAATGTTCAGATATATTATCTAAGCACACTGTAAAGTGGTCTTGTAGGTGTCAGGACAAAAAGCACCCAGTCCACACTGTAAAGTGGTCGTGCAAGCATCACGGCAATAGGCACCCAGTACTCAATGTAAATGAGTTAGGCATTAGGAAGGGCTTCCAACTGTAGAAACCAAGCCAGAATCAGTTCTGTATGAGCAAAACATGGTCGCCTGACCTAGTATTGCCCACAACAGGACAACTCGCCTAACCCATGCTAGTGTGATGATGTCTTTGTTTTTTAATGTTCTCTTATTTGAGTGTTGAACCTGTTCTATATTTCTGTTTTGTCAGGAACAAGAAGAGAAGATAGCCCTACCAAGTATTGAGAAACAAGCTATCCAAGAGAAGGCACCCCCTACCTTACATTCCTGGCAGTATAGTGCCAAGAACAGCCTTATGTATGTTCCTGATGGTAAGATTATTTTACTACATTCTTATCAAGTAGTTGTACTTATTTAGCTGCATGTATCCGGTTTGTATGTATATATATATATATATATATATATATATATATATACTAGCTGAGATACCCAGCTTTGCCCGGGAGAACTGTTAAGAGAAGATGGATAAAAGAGAATATGGCTGTATTGGATCTGTTGTCTGGTATGAGCTGAGACCATAATGTGTGCGTGTGTGAGAGACATAAAAAAAAAAACGATCATACAACTTCCTTATTAGGCTCTGAATATCTAACACTTTAATTGTAATCTCTCTCTTTTGATGTGTGTGTGTATGTGTGTGTAGTTTTCGTGTGATTCAACCAACCAATAAACATCTTTCTTTTATATTATATATAGATATATATACACAGGGTGTATCAAAATGAATTTTGAAATCAAAATTCATTTTGATACACCTGTGTATATATATATATATATATATATATATATATAGGTAGGGTGGGTAAAATTCCTGAGATCCATGGACGAGTTCTCTCCAGCGGTCTCTGTCCATCATCATCATCACCCCTATATCCTGCATCTCCCAGTGACTGTCCTTAGGGCATCGATATATGTCAACCTCGATCTCCCTCTTCTAGTGTGTCCGTGTAGGGGCTCCCACAGGACCACTGAGTGCAGTGTCAACTCTGAATGTCAGTGAACATGTCGAGCTAACCTCAGTCTCCTATGTGTTGTCACTGTCGAGCTGATTTTTGGGAGGTTCCCGTACAGCTCTGAGTTCTTCATCCTCAGTGTATACTGATTAATGTTCAGAGCCATCCTCAGCATTCTCATCCACGACAAAAGGCATCTGATCCACCCTGTAAGTTGGTTGTGTTGGTGACACAATGAAAAAGTACCAAGTCCAATGTGTCAGTTGGTTGTTTTGGTGCCACACTAGCATGAGTTAGACAGTTTGTCACGTTGTGAGATAATTCAGATCAGGTGACTGCGTCTTGCTCATACAGAACTGTTTTGGGCTTGGTTTCTATGGCTGGATGCCCTTGATAATGCCAACCACATTTACATTGTGTACTGGGTGCTTTTTGTCATGTCACCAACACAACCCACTTTAGAAGGTGGACTACTTTTTATTGTGTCACCAACACAACCACTTTAGAAGGTGAATTGTGTGCTTTTTGTCGTGTCACCATCACAACTCACTTTAGAGGGTGGGCTGGGTGCTCTTTGTTGTATTACCAACCCGGTATAGAAGAGGTACACTATCCCTACATGTTGTATTGCTATTTAGGTCAGGTGAAGGATATAAAGTTTGCACATCATATTTTTTAATTATCATTCTCCATTGTAATTCTATGATAGTTGTAATATTTTTGTACATTTTTAAAACAGAAGGAATTTTGAAAATAAATTTACTTTATTCCCTACATCGAATATTTTTTGTTGAAACATTGTTACCTTAGAAGTACCAGTAAGTACTACTGTTATATATTGTTACCTTAGAAGTACCAGTATCATCATCATCACCGTTTTACGTCTGTTCTTCCACGCTAGCATGGGTTAGACAGGTTGTCCTGTTGTGGGAAGTGTCTGGTCAGCTGACCTTGTCTTGCTCATACGGGAACTGATTGTGGCTTGATTTCCTAACACCAACCTCATTTACAGTGAGTGCTGGGTGCTTTTTTGCCATGACACCTCCACGACCACCTTGCAGTGGAATGATAGAGACCCCTGTCCTATCATCTTGTTTCTACAGCTGAGTAAACTGGAGCAATGTGAAATAAAGTGTCTTGCTCAAGGAAACAACACATCACCCGGTCTGAGAATTGAAGTCACAACCTTTCAATTGCAAGCCCAATGCTCTAACCACTAAGCCATGCGCCTTCACTACTTCAGTACTACTGTTATATATTGTTACCTTAGAAGTACCAGTAATTACTACTGTTATACATTGTTACCTTAGAAAATGTTTATCATTGTTGGTGTAGAAGCAATTGCCAACTTGTTTACATTTTCACATTTGCAGAGATGTTTGCGGTTTAATTTAAGGGCTACTGCAGCACTAGAACTCTACTAGCCAGTAACCCAAACTGACCCTTAACCTTATAAGACACAGGGTGACTTTTTGGGAAAAAAGTGCATCTTATAAGCCATCAAATACGGTATATACAGTAATTCTTATTTTCCTGCCTCCGTTTTTTTTACAGGATCAGAGTTAACAGCCGAAGAAAAGATCGAGAAGTCAGTAAAAAAGAGAGATATCATTCATAACAATACACGATTTAACCTGAACCCTTTTAACTCTGAGAAAAACAAGGAGATCTTACAGCAGGTAGCTTCGGAAAAGGCTCATGCGAATTTGGGGAAAATTGGTCATGATGGGAAGGAGGTGCATACTGGATACTCACCAATGGTGAACGGATATGGGTTTGTGAAGACCCCTTCACCTGTACCTGGGATGGGAGATGAATCACCTTTAATGACATGGGGTGAAATTGAAGGTACACCATTCCGCTTGGATGGCACTGACAACACACCACTGCCCAAGACACCTGGTCCAACATTCAAGGTATGTATATGTTACTTTATGTATACACACACACACACATATATATATATATATATATATATATATATATATATGTCAAAGGTATGACAACCTCTTCTGTGCACATTGTGGAACGTGAGACCATGCATAACCGAGACACAGATCCCTGGGAGATCAGTAGCACCAATTCAGTACTGACTTGGTCTGTATGGACCTGTCCAACCCTTGCTAGCATGGAAAACAGACGTTAAAACGATATATATATATATACACACACACACATTTACATACTTACACACATGCATATATATATATATATGTGCGTGTGTGTGTGTGTAAATATGTATGTTGCTGACAACAGACTTCCTGCCAATATGAGACTCACTGTTTGTCAAATAATCTATACACATGTTTGTGTGCATCTTTATGTTTATTATATCATCATTAATGTTTACCTGGTGATGATGATAGGTTAGACAATACTGAGGCTTGACTGGTCAGGTGACACTTGCTCATATGTTGTTTTTACTAATGCTAACCACTTTACAGCATATCATCATCATCATCATCATCATTTTGCGTCCACTTTTCCCTGCTTGTAAGGGTGGGACGGGAACTGTTTCTGGCTTGATTTCTACAGCAGGATGCCCTTCCTAACACCAACCTCATTTACAGTGAGTGCTGGGTGCTTTTTTTTCGTGGCGCCTACACATCCATTTTACAGTGTGTGCTGGGTGCTTTTTTGCAGTGGAATGGTAGGGACCCCAGTCCCTATCATCTCATTTCTACAGCTGAGTAAACTGGAGCAATGTGAAATAAAGTGTCTTGCTCAAGGTAACAACACATCACCCGGTCTGAGAATTGAACTCACAACCTTTCGATTGCAAGACCAATGCTCTAACCACTAAGCCATGTGCCTCCATTATAGTGGAAGCATTTTATCATGACATCAGCACTACCACCATACAGGGTAAACTGGGTGCTTTTTTGTCATGGCACCAGCACTACCACTTTACCACATATATATATATATATATATATATAGTATTAAGGGTACTATTTATGGTTATGTATGCAATAAAACCTATAATGGTAATATATTATATATACACAAACCCTAAATAGTGAAAGATAGTCATTAATTACTATCCTATTACCAGTAAGATAAATAGCTCAATGTAATAACATCAGATGTTTTACAGAGCAGTTATATAGAGATTACAATAATCAAACTTTCCTCTTGCTTTATCTTCATAGACTGCCAACGCTTCATGTTTATCTTTATTTTCATTCTTGTTTTTATTTTATTTTTATCCTGTAACCTTTATATGTAAATTGCCATGCTATATCATTTGATGAATGTCACCCCACTGTTGATCAATATGCGCATATGTTTTATGTGTCTCTTGGGTTGAAAAGGAGGTCAAGTATGTTATAGATCAGTAAATAGTTGCTCCGAAGAATCCAAACCTCGGTTTGGAGGAAACAATTGTAAGCAAATAAATGACTTAAACTGAACTTTGATTATTGTAATCTCTCTATATATATATACATATATGCAGAAGTTATATTTAATTTGTTGGGATTCCGCTATCCATACTATCCAGCGAATCTTCAACCGTCAAGGTTGTTTTTCTATGGGTATGTCAACATTTATGAAACAAATTTTGTATTTTATCTGATGAAAGCGCTCCAAAACTGCCTTGGTTGCCCTTAAAATATATATAATAAAATAATTATGGTTTTATAAATATAGTTTCCATTTATTAATATATTGTATATATATATATACAATATATGCAGGTCCCCAGCATGACCACCCCACCCTTTTTCTGATAGAAAAAAAAACTGCCTCAATTTCTAATAATTCTGAAAATTTAGTAACTTAACTCTTTAGCATTTAAACCAGCCATATCCGGCCAGAATTCTCTCATCTCCTTCTGTTTAAACCAGTTGTAGCCAGCCCCTCAACCCAATGTCAAGGTATTGTTCTCAAAATAAATAACATCAAAATTTCATAGATTTGATATGTGAGATAATTATGTAAGGTAAAGCATTTACCACAAAAATACAATAGTAAATATAGAGTAATGTAAATGCTAAAGGGTTAACTTTCTCATTGTTAAGCTGATATTTGGAACATAACTTAAAGGTTTTTACATAAAATTATGACAGAATAGGTACACAGTATCTTTGTGTTATAAGAAGCGAATAAAAGAGTCTGTGTCAGGAAGAGCATCCTGCTGTAAAACATTGTTTTAGAAAGTCCTGTCCAACCCATGCTAGCATGGAAAATGATGGTAATGATGATAAACATTTAAAAAAACAAAGTTTTCTGTCATAGAACCGAGGTTAGTTGGTTGGGTATCAAAGGGGTTAATTTAACTTTGGATTTAGTTACAAATGTGTTGACATTTCTACCAATTAATTATTGTTGTAGATCCCTGAATTACCTAAACGAGACCGAATTGCTCTTGAACTGGCAGAAAGAGCAAGTAAGGCCCACAGAGTGAGAAAAGAAGATGCCCTACGAAGGGTCACTCAAAGATTAACCAGGTAAAGCCTAAAACTCTGATTTGATCCTTTTTTCTTTTTTCGTTGTTTGATTGCAATATGATAGATTGTCACTCCATACACGCGCGCGGGTGTATATATATATATACACACACACACACACACACAAGTATATACCGTATGCACTTGAATATAAGTCGACCCCTACTCTACTTTGAGAAATGGGAAGCAGCTAATCGACACAGATATACATAAATATTAATGTTAAAATTATATTTACTGATGGAAGGACTCAATACTTGTAACAAAGTCAAATTTATTGTAAATATTAGGTTGAATAGTACCTAAAGTTTCTACTTTTGCATCTTATTCAAATGGTTGAATAAAACTAAAACTGCAGTCAACCCAACATATATGTGTATATATCTATTATAATAATTGTTGCATTTTATTTTTTCGTATCTTCCTCAGCCCATCTTCCTTGTCTCCATGCTTTGGCATGAGCACCACAGATAAACTAAACAACATGTCCCCAGCGGCACAGCGACTCGCTAGCTCCAGTTTACGTATCAAGAGCAACAGTGACAAGGCACTAAGGGCAAGCTACAGTCCCAGTCCACTGCATAGACACAAGCCCCCATCTTTCCTCAGTCCAGACATGAAAAGCCCAGGTAGTTCTTTCAGGAGTACGAGCAGTAGATCAAACACTCCCGGTCATGTCCAAGATGACCAGTACCACCGCAAAGTCAAGACAGCGACTGATTCAGAGAAAGGTAATGTTGGTCATGGTGTCACAGACTCTCCATCGTTAACCGACAATTTATTAAACCTTCCTGGTAGAATGTCAGCTTCAGATTTTTTCTGAGATATGCTGATAAGGACAGCAGGGATGAGGGGGCGGGGGTTGTTGAAGAAAAGAGTAAGGGAAAAGAAGTAAAAAAAAGTCATTTGTAAATAAATATATATTATTTTGAAAATTATATATCAATTTTCAGTATTGATTTCTTTCAAAGATTGAAAAGCAGATGGTAGCGATGCTTGTGTATTGTATGAAGTGTGATAGTGCATGGTAGCTAGACATGGGGACTTGGGTCCTTGAATGCAAAGGGTTTTTATAATTTTTTTTATTAACCCTTTAGTTTTTAAACTGGCCATATCCGGCTAGAATTCTCTCACCACTTTCCGTTCAAACCAGCTGTTCATACTTATTGTTCTCAAAATAAATAATATCAAAATCTCATAGATTCTATATTATGTGAGATACCTTGTAAATACAATAGTAAATATAATGTAAATGCTAAAGGGTTAATCTTTTTACTTTATTTTTTATTTATTATATTCCAAGTGAGACCAGCTGAGCTTATGGATGTAATGCAACCATCTTGCTCGTGGTCTACATCTGGGTTTCCTGCCTGTTGGCCTTGCCCATAAAATCTGTCCAGTCCAGCGATTCTTTCCTTAAACATTCTAACCACGTCCAGTAGTCATGATCTCTTAACATAAATAAAACATTAATAAATAAAATAACATTTAAAAAATTCCCAATATTTTAAAGTGTAAGTTGAATGAAGAATTACTGGATAAAGGTGGAAGATGTAGCGTGCAAGAGGAAAGGTTGTGTTTGTTAAGACATGTTATTCGTAGAGGATAACAACAGAACACTCAGAGAGGATGAACCTGTGAGAGAATGAGACCTAGGAAATGAAGTGATGAAGAATGATCTCAGGATGCTGAGCCTATCAAGGGCCTATATTTACAGCTTGGTGGATCCCTCTCACTGATCTATGAAGTAGGGGGTGATGGAACCAGTTTCTTTTTTTTTTTTTTTTTCCCCATGCTTCAGTCTGGGTAACTAGAGCATGTGTAGTTGTGTGTCATAAACAAAGGTCACAGGTAAAATTTGAACCTGTGTATATATATAAAACCTTGGGCAGGAGTTCAAATTTTACCATAACCATAAAGATAATGGATAATCCATATCTTAATTTGGATTATCCATGCTAGTCTAACCAGATATTTCAGAAGCTTTCGAAATAAATCAAAAAAAATCAAGAGAAATATTTTTCAATCCCTAAAATGAATAATTTATACTTTTTTTTTTATTTAATATAAAAAAAAAAAAACAGGAATGAAACCCAACATAATTGATAAAATAAATTTTTTTAAAAATCTCCAATATTTTAAAGTCTAAGTCATCTATTAAGTTTTAAGTTGGTTGTTGGGTCTGAATTTGTGATTGTAATTTTTTCATAGCAGCTTCATCTTGTTGTGAAATAGCTGTGAGTTTTTTACCGATTCTGTCATGAACATCGAGATATTTGGCCACACACCGGTCTAAGCAGACCGCTTCACCTTTATTTAGTTCAGCATCTTTGTATCGTGGTGGAATGCACTTCTTCTGGCAGGCACTGGTCATTCTAAAAAAAAAAAAAAACAATACCAGACAAAAATGAAAGAAACAAAGAAAAAAAAATGATTTAACCCTTTAGCATTTAAACCAGCTACATCCGCCCAGAGTTCTCTCACCTCTTTCTGTTCAAACCAGCCGTAATCAACCACTCATACTGATGTAAAGGTATTGTTCTCAAAATCTCATAGATTCAATATTATGTGAGATAAAACCTTTACCATGAAAATACAATAGTAAATATATAGGTAATGCTAAAGGGTTAAACATATATGAGGATCAGTTGACCAAGATGCTTTTTTACTTGAAATAAAATTTTTATTCTATCTTTCACAGACACGCTCTCTCTCACTCAACGACAACCTGTCATCATACTTGAAAGTCTTTTTTTTAAGTCTATATGAAATACCCCCCCCTCCCCCAAAAATTTAACTGTTTGCATTTTCGTTGTTGTGGCTGCCGCGGCATTCTTTACCTAGCCACAATTTTCAATTTGTCACACCTTTAACGTATGTTTATTACTCAGAGATTTAACATATCAATATCATCTTATTGGGTGCTTGTGCAAGCTTCTCAGGATTGTTCTTTTGAGAGATGCTAACCGTAGCTACAACTTCGATTTTACTCACTATCATTGTTATATATATATATATATATATATATATATATATATATATATATATATATATATATATCATCATAATTTTACATCCACTTTTCCCTGCTTGCAAGGGTGGGACGGGAACTGATTGTGGCTTGATTTCTACAGCTGGATGCCCTTCCTAACACCAACCTCATTTACAGTGAGTGCTGGGTGGTTTTTGCTGTGGCACCTACACGACCACTTTGCAGTGGAATGATATGGACCCCAGTCCCTATCATCTCATTTCTACAGCTGAGTAAACTGGAGCAATGTGAAATAAAGTGTCTTCATCAAGGAAACAACACATCGCCCGGTCTGGAATTGAACTCACAACCTTTCGATTGCAAGGCCAATGCTCTAACCACTAAGCCATGTGCCTCCATATATATATATATATACACAGAAGACCTCCACCCCACGGGTACAAGCCGAGGCTGAAGCATATAGACAATATGGTTGTGGAGCTGCCACAGCAAAAAAGCACCCAGCCCACACTAAAGAGGACGTGTAGGCGCCACAGGAAAAAAGCACCCAGCACTCACTGTAAATGAGGTTGGTGTTAGGAAGGGCATCCAGCTGTAGATATCAAGCCAGAATTAGTATGAGCAAGACAAGGTCAGCCGACCGGGCACTGCCCACAACAGGACAACCCGTCTAACCCATGCTAGCGTGGAAGAATGGACGTAAAACGGTGATGATGATGATATATATTGGAAAAGTAAATAACAACAAGGGGTACAGTTACGAAAGGTGTTAGGTATATACATGGGCATTAGAAAGAGCATCTAGTGGTCATGTAGGTGTCACGTCAAAAAGAACTCAGTCCACTCTGTAAATGTGGTTGGTGTTAGGAAGGGCAACCTGCCGTAGAAACAAAGTCAAAATCAGTATGAACAAGACACGGTTATCTGATCTAGTTTGTTTCACACCAAGACAACTTGTCTAACCCATGCTAGCATAGAAAAACGAACGATGATGATACATAAAGTGTGACAGACGGAGAAAAAGCTCTTCTTTTATAATATAGTTGTTTAACATCCACCTTTATTGTATTATACGAGGGTCGGCTGACCAAGATACTCTCATAGAATGACCAAATGAGGTTTATTTTTCGACATTGGCGTTTATATATTATTACAGATCTTTCGCTTTAATATGTTTTAAAAGAATAAACAGGTGTTATTGCGAATGTTTCGTAAGAAAAAGATATCAATAACGTGATGTCGATCTCCTAGGACATTTCTGTGAATTAAGGCAAAGCTAACCTCGGCGGGATTTGTTCCGAGTTAAAATTACGCAGAGGTTAGCTTTGCCTTTCATTTTTACGGGGTCGAAAAATAAAGCACCAGTAATGGACTGAGGTCGATTTAATCGACTTTCTCCTCCCCGCAAATTGTTGGTCTTGTGCCTAAATCAGAAATCATTATTATTACGTGGCCGCTATTAGTCCGACAAAACGGATAATTAGGTACGGATCTGGAAACAAAGGCACCGAACAATTTGTATTGTAATATTTATAAATAAAAGACTAGATGGTCACACTGGAACGAATTTGATCACAAGTCCGATGACTTGGAACTAAACAACAACAACAATTTGTTTAAATATTGAGAATTAAACGGCCCAAACGTGGCTGAAAGAAAGAGCCATGGGATTTCTTCGTAATGAATACTAAGTGGTAGATCGTCAGATTTTCAGAGTCAAACACCACGTAACACACCGGTATTTCGATCAAAGAATCTCGAAGACAGGTGCTATCATATCGTAAATCAATACTGAACTACAACGATTAACATTTAGATAGCTAATTATATATGAACATATACACAAATAAATGCATTCTCAATGTTTCAGTTTTAATAATGTTTAAAGAACCTTTAGGGTTGCTAACATTAGAGTTTTATTAAAACTAGGTTCTTTCTAAGTAGCTAAACGAAATGACCTTAAACTCGGTATTTTAAGGTCAACGGGGGTCTCGTATGTGTTTCTGGGAGTTGTGATAAATCAAAACGGCAAATATAAATCGTGTTTTTGAAACTTGACTAAGAAAAACAAAAATAAGAAAACTTTTTTTTAAATCTTTTTTTAACGTATTCTATGAAAAGAGAGAGAGGGGAGGTGAGAAATATGTTCCCGGTAAACAGGGAGGGGTCCCCAGTCCTACGCAATATTCATAAAAATCGGTGTACAATTCGCAACATTCCTGTAATTAAGTGACTCGTCGGTGATGTTTAGTCCCAGATTAACCTTGATCAAAGGTGCTCCAATTGTGAGCGCCCCTGTCCAATGTTTCCACCGCCCCCTGCTTTATATATAACTCTTGCTACATATATATATATATATACGATGCTAAGGTGTAATTTGGGGCCAGATTTTGCTGCTACTTTCCAGAAGATCAAACGACCGCGAGGAGTCGTTGACTTGTTCAAGAGTATTAATAGAGACAGTTGGGATTGATAATCTTCAGGATCCAACCCCATTTAAGTACTTCCCAGATTTGATTTCAAATCACGCAGAGGCTGGTTGGTCGATCGTGCCTCCTAACGAAGAATACCTTAGAGAATGTAAGACGGATCGTCACTTCTATGTCGAAACATTGTTTGATTTTATGATTAAAATATTATTTTGTTCTTCTTTATAAAACAACTGCAGTTAATTAGTAATTACTATACTGTAATAATATGAAATATAATTATGAATTTACTATGATTAATAAATTGCTTGTTTTGTGACATTGACAAAACTCCGAAGTAAACTCCGAAGTCACCATTAATACGAAATATATATAATATGTATAGTAATACAGAAAGTAGAGTTGATTAAAAGTGACCGAAAATGTTTACTGCAGCAATATTTCGGCAATGTTATATAAGAATCTTTTGATAGCAGTGTCTCATAATCGATAAAGATAAATCTTATGGGTATTTTTTTTTTTTACCTACATATCATGTTACCACGCAAACAAGGTATATTTAAATCGAATTAGCTGTGGGTTTTATTAAAAGAATCTTACACATTAGTTTTTATTAATTAAGAAAATCATTCTCCCTCACACTCTTCCGCCCACGTTTAAATAATAAAATATGTGATTTGATGATGAAATATTTTAAAGAGGACGTTTCTTTGCAAGATCCAAGGTAGGTGGAATAACAGGGTCAAGAAGTGTCGGGATGCTTGAGGACTTTTTTTTTTATCGTTTGATAATTGATGAAAGGTAAAGATGCTCCATACCAGAAGTTTTCTGCAAGCGCTGATCGGACAACAAACAGAAAGGGTAGACCGTTGGACGGACGACATAAAAACTCACGATATTTAGTTAGGTCACTCTTTATGTTTGGGTTAAACTTTGCTTTTCATTGTTTGGAGTGTAGGGATGTGAACGGATGTCGATAAACAAAACACCAGTCGAATACCGGCTGCTTCTTTCATCCAAAATCTGAGGCTGTGAGCACATTTTGGCACAAACAAATGAGAGACCATGCTTAGATATAAACTATATTATATACACGGGAAGAAAGAAATCATTTTAAAAACCGTTAAACTGACCTGTTATACATGTCCGCCATCATCTCCATTTCTAAATCCACAACAAGTTTCATCTGAGCTTCGTTTAACGCCATCTTACAATCGGTTAATTATCTTTATCTTTTAGAATTAGAATGTTTGGGAAATAACAGACGAATTACGAAGCAGGAAATGTGTTTGTGCGTTTTGTATTATATAGTGGGGTAAGAAGAAAGCAGAACAGTTCTGTCAGTGCAACATCAAGATGCTATGTTACGATGTAAAGGCGTGTGCAACTAATATATATACACGTGCTTTTTCAGAGGAAATGGACTACTAAATTGACGAGGTTTCGTAGTTGTGAAACAGAAGGGCAGATAACTCTCTTTTACTGGAAATAACGGAGAGGCCCGCTAACATGGACAGCCGACCTAATCTGCTAGAAACAACAGTCAAAAAGTCAGTTGAAATTCTTTATCTGCAAGGGGTTAGATGTCGGTCAGCTTTAGATAGTTCCAAAACAGAAAAGAGTGTTAAAAGGTCATACGGTGGTGGGGCAACATGAAGTTAACTATCCCCCACAACAACAACAGCAGTCAAAGCGGCGACAACAACATCACAGTTAAACAGGAGGGAGTGAGAGTACGGCGAATCTCTGTCCCTGCAAGTATGGTAAGATAGGTTCTGATGCTGTTGTTGTTGTAGATATCTCAGATAATATCTCACATAATATCAAATCTAAGAGATTTACATATTTATTTTGAGAACAATACCTTAATGTCAGTATGAGTGGCTAGTGTTCACTCATCCTACAACATGATCCACATGACAGGTGCAATATGTCCAAACACGGAAGAGCCGAACTCCCACTGTCATCGCCTCCATCTCCCTCCCCACCTCTCTGTATTGTGAGCAAATGGGGTTCCACGTGCTGGCCGCCCCACAGCCCCGGCGGACAGAATGGAGAAGGAGTTTCCCCGGAGGATGGTAAGGGAGATGCGCTGGAAGAGCCATTCCATCTCCCGAGGCTCACACCTGCGGCTGGCCAGCTCAGCGCCTATAGTGGTAAGTAGGGAGGTATCCCTCGGGCCAAGGACATGAGAAGTCTCCACTACCAAGTAGGGATCGGTATCAATGGCTGTAGCAGCAGTAGTAATTGTGATAATAGAACTATCATAACTAATATCACAACTGGAGCCAGCAAGCCTCGGCCGCGGAGACAGCAAGCGCACCGACGGAGGTAAATCCCTCACTAGGGACGCGACATGCTGTGACAAGTTCTTCGTTTCAAACTTAGTCTGCCACAAACCCCAGCACCGCAACCCGAAATGCAGAGGACAGGAAGACAAGCAAATACCGGGACTTGTCCGGCCGCTACCACTTTGTGCTAGTTGACGTCGACTAGTACAAAGATGATCAATGAGCTGGAAGTTGGTTTACCATGAGATTAGTCCGAAGAATAAAACCCAATATTTAAAATCTACTTCGGTAATGAGTATTCTTTTCTTTCGGCCGTCAACTACATGCATGCATACATACATACATACATACATACATACATACATACATACATGCATACATACATACATACATACATACATACATACATACATACATACATACATACATACATACATACATTTATACATACATACATACATACATACATACATTTATACATACATACATACGTTTATACATACATACATACATACATACATACATACATACATACATACATACATACATACATACCGAGGCTTAAAGGCTTAAAGTGCTTAATAAAAGATTCAGACGAAACCAAACACCAGTCTATGGAGATATGAAGGGCAAAATAATAAGTGTCACTGAGGCCCCATCCCAGAAAGACATAGATTCCTTTTGGAGAAAAATATGGGTGAAAAGAAGAATTTCAACCAAGATGCAGTGTGGGTAAGAGAAATCTGAAAGAACTATTGCTCCTACACTACAACAAAACCATACGAAATAAGTGAGGGTACCCTTGAGACTGTGATAGGAAAACTCCAAGATAAGAAAACACCAGGAAGAGACATGATTGTCGGCTACTGGTACAAAAAAACTAATATTCTATCGGAGGTATCTTACTGACCTCTCCCAACAAGTTCTTAAGGGACATACACTTATACCAGAATGGTTGACATTAGCACAAACGTTTCTGGTCCCCAAGAACAAAGACACCCACTTGGCAAAAAACTACCGACCCATTGCATGCCAGAACCTGATGTATAAGATGTATACAACCTGCCTGAACCTATTCCTCCAAGATCACTGTGAAAATAATAACATCATCACAGATGAACAAGCAGCTGGAAAGAAAGGGGTTTGGGATGTGCTGAACAACTCCTAATCAACAAAACTGCGATGTCGGAGGTGCGACAACTTAGGAGGAATATGGCTACAGTCTGGCTGGACTACAGGAAAGCTTTCGATTCTGTTCCCCACTCTTGGATGATAGAGACCCTCCAACTTGCTAAAGTCCCAGACATTATTGTCAGAGCCATAGAGAGGCTGTCTTCTTCTTGGGCTACTATCCTAAGGTTAAATACAGAGAGGGAGGACTCTATTTTCACTGATAAAATAAAATATTGCAGGGGTATATTTCAGGGGGACAGTCTCTCTGTGATATTATTCATCTTGTCATTAAACCCCTTGTCCTTTCTGCTCAAGAAATGTGAGGGATACATCATTGGTTCACGGGAGGACAGAAATACGAACCTAACCCATAATTTCTTTGTGGACGATCTGAAACGCTATGCCAAGAACATGGATGGGATGAAGAAAATTCTTGACCTGGTTACAACGTTCTCAAAGGATATAGGAATGGAGTTTGACCAAGATAAATGCTCATACATGACTGTAAAGCGGGGAAAAACAACAACCCAATCTAGCAACATTGTCATCAATGGCCTAACTGTTTCACCGATATCTGATGAGGACTGCGACAGATACCTGGGGATAGATGAGAACATATCCTATAATGGTATCTGTAATAAAGAACGCGTAACCAGGGAATACTACACCCGATTAAGAAAGATCTGGTCATCGGAACTCTCTGCGTAAAACAAAACAGTGGCTCACAATGTGTTTGCTGTGCCTGTCCTAACACCAACGTTTGGAATACTCAATTGGACGATAGACGAAATCCGAGCAGTTGATGTTGGAACTCGAAAAATACTGAACACCACCGGAAACTTCCACATCAACAGTGACATAGACCGCCTTTACTTGGAACGTAAGCAGGGAGGCAGAGGCCTAACATCAGTCCAGACAACATTTGAATGTCGCATCATATCTTTCCGACAACATCTACGAACCTCGAAGCGTAGAAGCCCGTTTCTCGAGCAGATTTCATGAGCCCGTTTCATGAAACAGATAAGATCATGAAAGTTGGGAAGGAACTCCTTGAGAGATATTCCCTGTGTGATAATCAAAAACTAACACCCAGAGATGTTCAGCAACATCGCAGTGAATCCATGGATGAAAAACTGCATGCCTATCAGCAAAAAATCATGCATGGATATGTTGCCAGGAAGCTCCAGAGTGAGAGTAATATAGATAAGGAAAGTAGTCTATCTTGGACCAACAACCGTTATATTGGCTCCCACTTTGAAGGATAGGCTTTTGCAATCCAGGAACAGGCGATTAACACGAAATACCTGATTCACAAAAGAGATAGGGATGCAGGCAAAACACATAGATGTGATAACAAGTGCAGACTCTGCAGAACTAACATCGAGGATATCACCCATGTCATCAGCAGCTGTCCAAAGATGTCATTGCGGTACTATCTACCTATGAGGCATGATGTAGTGGCCAAAACACTGTACAATGCAATCCGTAAAAAAGATAGCCCCGATAATAAACACATTAAAACACAATAGCAACACCACAACTTACAATTAAGGACAAAATGAAAACACACACACACATAGAACAAACAACCAACCAGTAACATGTAAATAAACAAATAAATAAACAAATATAAACACACACAGGCACCCGGATGTAACACATGCGCAAACTAAGCACACAACACACACAAAAACAAGATGGCGTAGCACAGAACAAAGGAGAGGCACAAAAACAAAGAAAAGAATCCCCAGTCACTGAAGAGGTCACAGAATGTGTGACGAAAGAACTTTGACAATATATGAACAATCGTCTGGTTGTGGAACCAACCAACCAACCGGAAATTTATAAATTCTTAAATTTATAAATTTAATTTATAATAAATTGGAGTGAAAGCAACTGGTGCGTGTGTTTCTTATTGGCAACATGACCCTCCCAAAGCATAACAATATCGGTTTCAACACACGTTTTCAGATAAAGAATCTTGCTAAACAAATTCAAAAACGAAATATATATATATACATATATATATATATATATATATATATATATATATATATATATATATATAGAGAGAGAGAGAGAGAGAGAGAGAGAGAGAGAGAAAATATTCCGCCAAGAAAGTTTCCCAAGTGAGATTATGACGTAGCAATTCAATAAGATAGGACTTCGTGATTACGATCACTTCATTTCTGCTTTTCTTTGATTGGCAGTTGAAAACAATGGCAGATTGATATTTATATGACTTATTGGATCTATTGCTTGGAACTAATTCATACGTAGTAATTATTTTAATCAATTTTCCCATAATTATATCAACAGTTCATTGAATCGATATTTTTCCATCTTACATTCCATTTATCTATCTATCTAACAATCTCTCTCCCTCCCCTCTCTCTCCCACCCCCCTCTCTCTCTTTATATATATATATATATATACTTGTTTCCTTCTTTTTACGTATTGATTGATTAGATTACTGTATCGATTTAAAGCTCATATATTTGTTTTACCTATGTTTGAACGGAGAACTTTAAAATGCCGACACCATCTGGAGATGGTAAAGAACGCGAGATGAGCTTCTTCTCTCAGATCAAATCTAGCTTACGCAGGTTCTTTTTGTGTTGTATTTGCTGCGAAGATTCTCCAGTCTATTTTGATCCCAAACCCAGCGAAATGGCTCGCCTGCTTCCTGGAACAAACCCCAACTTAACAACCCGCCCCTTAACAACCCGCGCCTTAACAACCCGCCCCTCAACAACCCGCTCCTTAACAACCCACCCCTCAACAACCCGCTCCTTAACAACCCACCCCTTAACAACCCGCCCCTTAACAACAACCCCCTCCTTAACAACCTCCCTCTCAGCAACCTCCCCCTCAGCAACCACCCGCTCAGCAACCACCCACTCAGCACCCACCCGCTCAGCAACCACCCGCTCAGCAACCACCCGCTCAGCAACCCCCCGCTCAGCAACCCCCCGCTCAGCAATCTCCCGCTCACCAACCACCTGCTCAGCACCCACCCCCTCAGCACGCCCCCTCTCACCAAAACCCCTCTCACCAAAACCCCTCTCAGCAAAACCCCCCTCAACCAACCAACCAGAACAGAAAACCAAAATGAAAACAAAAGCCAAAACAAAGGAAAAGAAGAACAGCCGAGTAGGTGACGAAGTGGAGAAACAACAGAATAAACGGAAAATATTAAAAACGTCAGAGGAGAAGGAAGATGAACTGGATGTACCAGAGCTGAAGGAACTAGAAGAGATAATGATCAACTACCTGGAAGATTTAGATTGGTTGGATGAAGATGACAAAAAAAATGACGAAAATAATTGACGAGTGGAAAAGAAATATATTTAAAATAAGTTTACGTTTGCAATGTTGATGTCTAACAATGCCATTGCTTTAATCCTAAAAGACATGCAGTTCAACATAGAGTTTATTTGTCTAAAAAAACACAGACACATACACACGCGCACACATATACCAGTGTTTTCCAAAATGGATTTCGATGAATCCCGGGGATTTTCGAAATCAGGTGTGATTAACAATTGAATAAATAAAACTCAGTAATCATAAGATTAGATGGGTGTTGTATTTTTGTGAATAAAAATTTTCTTTCATCTAATTTTACAATTTCTTGAGGTGTTTGGAGGGTTTGAAATTTGAAACGTTGGAATACACAGATTTTCTTGGATCCCAAATAATAGGAGGTGGGTGGAATAATCGGGGGAGTGGAAATAAGCAGAGGTGTTGGAAAATCGGTAATTTTTCCTGGCTGATTAAAAGAAAAACGGAATTAGTCGTTTAGTTTACATATTGAGACCCCATCCCATCCTATTTATTTTGTAACGTAAGTTGGCGAATGAAAACCAAAACCTTAGCGGCAATTGTTTGCAGTTCTTAAAGAGAAGGGGAGATAATCTCAGGAAACTAAGAATTAATTTCTTAAATAAATTTACATGCTTAGGGGAAGGACCGACTGGATTTTCTTTGTAAGTCAGCGGATTGGCAGAGTCGTTAGAACGTGAGATAGAATATTTCGCGGTATTCGTTCCAGCTTTCAAATCCTGCCGAGGTCATCTTTGTCTTTGTTCCTTTCGAGGTCGATAAATATAGTAGCAGTTCTGTACTAGGGTCAATTCCACCCTCTCCCTCTTTCTCTTACTTGGTTGCATTCAAATCTGAAAATGAGAGTAGCTTCGCTAGGTTTGAAATGCCCAAGATACGTCTTACGTCACTGCGGCGCCCCGACTACAATTCAACCAAGAGGTACGAGTCGATACATACATACAAACAAGATGTTACTTTTCCTGAGACTTTACCTCCCCCTATAAACAATTTTATTGCTTTTAAAAAAAAATGTCATTATAATCTTTTCTAATATTGGTCCAAGGCCAGCAATTTGGGAGGTGGGGGGAAATCGCAACCCTCTTAATTGTATTATAATGAAAAAATCGATTTTATCGTGCCACGCAAATGTTTCGTAGTTCCGGTAGGCAAAATAGCGAATGCGTTACCCCCACTCCACCCCCGCGGAATGGCAAAGGAGATGCGCCACTGAAATAACTGTTCTACCTGCCGGGGGTTCATTTCTATCCTGATCGAACTACTGAGTAGGCTGATGATTGCTTTGCGCCAAATAAGAAACGAGAACTAAATTAGTTATTCCCTACTACCCACCACCACCATCACTATTAAATATAATTGCTCCGAACTTGACTAATTATTTTCTGTGATGATAGCGTCCCTAGATAATTTCTCCAACGACATTTAACGTTGTTCTTACTCATTCACCCCTCCCTCTCTCTCATTCCTGAAGCGCCACCTTAGCGAATGAGGAAGAAATGAGGTAAATCAAGGGGGACATAACTCGGATTGGAAATGTCAACAGAACATGGCGACTGCCGAAGTGAGTCGAAGTTGTAGATTATTTATAACAGTCGGGGTCGACTTCATTTGACAGACAGATATCTTGCTAATGGCCGAAGATCTTTGAGTTGGTTTTCGGTCGACATCCTGGCATAATTCTTCTCCATATCCAACAACAATTCGCCATGACTTAATGACATAGAAGGACGCTCATAGTCCTTGATTATGAAAAAACATCCGTGATGTTTCGCCACTTGTTCCTCACTTGAGTGGAGTAAAGTAGAGATTGAGAATCTGTCACTCTTTAAGTACACGAAACACACACTCTCTCTCTCCCACTGCCTCTATCTTTATCTCTGTCTCTTTCCACCTTGAATGAACATAAACATTTCTTAGAAATTATTCACATTTACCACTGTAACTTACCAAATTCCAAATCTCACCACATCACATTTATTCATACCATCCCATCCCCTACCACATCACACCATACCATACCATAACACAACACAACACACACTGTTTATTATTGTTGTTACTACTATCTCCACCATCAACGTATTGTATCACCTCGTTGAATCTTCAACTTCCACATGTTCGATAAGGTAAGCCTAATTTACTTTCTGTTTTGTTCTTTTTTACTCTTATTCTCATATCTTTCTTTTTACCTTGCCCCCCCCCCCCCCTAGTCTCTTTCCTTTTTGTCTCCCCATCATCACTACAACCACCATCTCTCGTCTCTTTTTCTTTTTTTCATCTATCTCCTTGTTTCTACCTTTCTCTTCACCGTCTCTCTTTAAACTACGTCTCTTTTCCATCTCCCTTTCTCTACATGTCGCACGGCCACCTTCCTTCTCTCTCTCTTTTTCCGTGTTTGTTTATCTGTATATCTACATCCCACCCATCTTATTATGACTCTATTTAAGCTTTCTTTATCTACACACACACACACACACATATATATATATATATACACATACATCAGTCCTTCTCTCGGTTCCCAGTTCAAATCTCGCGGGGGAGGGGCGACATTGATTTTCATTCTTCGCGAGTCTGCCAATGTGAGATCGATATATGTAACAGTAAGATATTGAACTAGCTAATCTCTCGTCGTTTAGCATTTCCGTTTACAAAAATGTTTGGTTCCCAGTCGACCTCTTCGTGGCTACTCGCCATGCTGGAAACAGTAAACTAAATCTCCCTCAAATCACATTCTACTGTCTTCTTTTGGGGGTGGGGTGGCGGGGGACATTAGATGATATAGTCCTAGAAACACGATGTCTTAATAAATTGTGAAATGATAACAGCTAGTACATCTACTCGACCAAGTATGGCTTGTAATCACCACCAGATTAAGTTCTTTTGAATATCTAAGCACTTCAAAGATTATGGTACCTTCCGTTTATAAAATCAGTAACACACACAAATATATATATCATTATATATATAACGAAGGAATTGTGGTAAGGAACCAGATGGACCATAACGCACCAGAGTACTCAATACTTAGGATAGTAGAGTGGGTAATAGGAAAAAAGTATGACCCCCGACGGCAGAATTCAAGCCGTCTCGACGGGTATTTCTAGACTGTCTAGTCTAGACTGACTAGTTTAGAAATAGCCGTCGAAACCGCTTGAGCTCTGCCGTCGGAATCATACTTTTTCCTATATATATATATATATATATAATGGCTAAACAGTGAGTCTTGTTACTCTCTGGAGTTTCACCTGCACGCTCATATGGTCATCAGACAGAGTAACAAAACTCACTATTTAGCCATAATACATGAATATTTACACACTACATCTGTATTGGGGACTCTCCTTCGTCAACTACATACGAATATAAATTGTGCCCATCTCTTGATGCCCTAAACATGTACTTATTTTGCTAATTCAGCCTTGCCTGGGGTTAAACAAAAACAGCTATACACACACACACACTTATATATATATATATAGATATAGATATATATAAATCATAACAATGTGAGAAGGCACATAATAAACTATGTCAGATTATATATATATATATATATATATATATACACACACATATACACATAGTGAAAGAGAGATGGGAGTACTCGATACATCTCCCCATGCATCGAGTACTCCCATGATTAGTGGTCTCCTCGGTCTCAGCACCGCAGACCCCCCCCCCTTTCTCTCCCTCTCTCTCTCTATATATATATATATATAAACACACACAAACAGGATGTATTTGTTTTCTCCTGCAGTGTTTGTTTTGGGTTAATTTGAATAACTAATTAATGTGATTAAATATATTATTGAATTTTATCTAAACATCTACAGATCTACAGCTGTTGTTTAGCCCTATGATCAAATGTGTTTAGCAGTGACCACCCTGTCTTTTATTTAGTCATATCTGGAACTGCATTACTGAGTGTGTACTATCATGTCGTTGTTTAGCCCTAAGCCAGTTTTTATTCTGCAGACCTATCACCAAATTTGTTCTAGCCATGACCACCCTCTTATATTAAGACTTAGTGTATCTAGATTTACATCATCTAATGTTACCTATCTTTTATTCACAGTGTATTTAGGACTACATTATTTATTACTAGCATAGTTACGTCCCTTTACAGTCTGAGTTCAAATCCCGCCGAGGTTAACTTTGCCTTTCATCCTTACGGGGGTCGATAAAATAATGTACTGGGTAATTGCTGGCCTTGTGCCTAAAGTAGAAACAATTATTTAATGATCTCAAGTGTCCTGTCTTTTCTTCAGACATAGTAAACCTAATTGTCTAATGTGTCAAGTATTTTATTCAGATATGTGTAAAAGACTACATTATCTAGTGTGTTCTGTATTTTATTCAGGCATTGTGTATCTAGGACTACATTATCCAGTGAGTCGTTCTTTGTTCTAGTTTCACCCACAGTCAGACCTGATCAAGCAGACCTATGATCAAAATCTTTCAGTCATGACCATAGTGTATCTATCACTTCATTAGTGTGATACAATGTTATTATTTTTGTTGCTTAGTCACAGGTCAAATAGTATATAAACAGATGTTCCAGCTGTGACTATCTTTTACTTTGGCACCATGTATCTTGGAGTACATTATTCTATGTGTTCTGATGTGAAACAGTGATTCCATTATGTCCATGACATTACAAACCCAGTCACTGCCACCTCATGCACACACACACACACACATATATGGGTTAAATAGCCTCACCAACCTGCAATTGGGCAAGTGTGGTAAGTATGGCTACACCCTTGGCATGACCAAAACGAAAGTGAGAAGAGTGGAGGTCAACTCGGGAGAGGTTCCTCCAACAGGAGGGAGAAAGCTCTGGATTGGATTGGATATATATATAGTCTCAGAGCATGTGATTAAAAGATAGTCAATGATGATGATATGTACTCTCCTTACCCCTTGCCACATCTCTGTCCAACATATGCAAGCATGAAAAGCAGGTAAGTGATCCTGCAGGTTCCACAACAAAAACATCTAGCCTACCCTATAAGGTGGTCATACTGGTCCCACAGCGTTAGGCATGCAGTCCACCATGTAAGGTGTTAGTGGAGATACCACAAAAACAGTTCCCAGTACACCCTGTAAAGCAGTACTGGTGGTGCCATGTAAAAACGCTTGCCGTACATACTTGTTAAGTCGTTGGCATTGAGCAAGACATGTCCACCTGACCTGTCGGACCTCATGATGTGACAGCTTGCCTAAACCATGCACGCATGAAAAATGACTTTAAACAGTGGTGATGTTAATGATGTTGATATGTGTGTGTGTGTGTGTTATATGTGTATATATGCATATAGATATGTTTGTACACACATATGTGTGTGTGTATGTTTCGCATGAAGCACAACTATGTCATTGATGTCAATAAGCTGATAGAGAGAACACATGGCACCTATTTACACCACACCCTCTTTTGTGTGTGTATATATATATATGTATATATATAAAAGTGTGCGTGTATATGTGTGTTTTTGTGTGCAGGTGTGTCTGTTTGTGTGTGATTGTGTATGTTTTTGACTGTTGTTTCCTAGTATTAACAGAAGAGATAAATATTTAAAGCAACATATATGTAAACATGTTTTTATGTATGTGTGTATGCATTATTGTGTATATATGTTGTTATGTATGTTTTTATATAAGTGTGTGCACTTCAGTTAAGTGCTAAGCACGGAATAATTCTGCTCTAGGTTGTATAGACACACACACACACATATATATACACATTTTCACGCACGCACACACATATATATATATATATATATACATGCACACACATAAATATATATATATATATAAATATATATATATATAAATATATATATAGAGAGAGAAAAGGAGAGAGAGAGAGAGAGAGAGAAAGAGATGTGTGTGTATACATGGCAACACTGTAACGCTGATACTTTGGATGTTTGGTCATCATTGAAATATGTATAATGTTACCCAAAGTAGGGACTGGATGACTCAACAAGGAGGATGACAAATGATCATCTTTCACTCACACACATACTCTCTCTCTCTATATATATATATATATATTTATATTCTATCTATTTATTATTTGAACAGATGAATAGTTACAGCAGAAAAACCTTGGTTTCTCCCTTTTGGAGATCTGTTCAAATAATAAATATTTGCTCTATATTTTGGTGTTTTGATCTTTGTATTTATTATACACACACACACACACACACACACACACCCTCTCTCTCTCTCTCTTCCATACACAAATATATTTACATATGATGTTTATATATATATATATATATATGCAAGCGTGGAACACGGACGTTAAACGTTGATGATGATGATTTATATTGGTGTTAGGAAGCGCATCCAGCCAGAAACAGTTCTATGCGAACACGAGACACGGTCACACAACCAATCTTGCCTCAAGTAGGACAAACCCGTCTAACCCATGCTAGCGTGGAAGATAGACGTTAAATGATTATGATGATGATGATGATATGTATATTATATGTCTGCTTTCCATGTTGGCAAGGGTTGAACAGCTCCAAGACTAAGTGGGTTGAGGAACCACATTTTGCACATGTGTTCCAAGTGTGTGTGTATGTGATTAGTGTATTCAACCTGCTTATATGCACATATATAGATAAGTTCTCTGTATCCTGTTAGTTGTGTTGTTGTTTAGCCCCAGGTCAACTCTGATGGGGTAAAACCTTTAATCAAAGAAAGACATTCCAGCTGTGGCCATTTGCTTTGGGGCATGGCGGACTACATTATCTCGCGTGCTTTTTCCTTACTTTAAGATGGTCAGATTTGAGTGAGGTATGGCTGCTTTTTCTAGCAGTTCGTTTGACCATATAGAGGCTAGGCTGTCTTGTGTCCTATAGATATATATTTACGCAGTCCCAATACAGATTAACTTAAATGTGATGGCTGGCTACAACACAAACATAACATCTGCTGCCTTATCACTCTTTCGCTCTCCGCCTCTCTCTCTCTGCTCTCTCTCTCTCTCTCTCTCTCTCTCTCTCTCTCTCTCTCTCTCTCTCTCTCTCTCTCTCTCTCTCTCTCTCTAACAAAGGAAATGTGGTAAGGAACCAGGTGGACCATAACTCACTAAAGTACTCAATACTTAGGGTAGTAGAGTGGGTAATAGGAACGAGTAGGACCCCGACGGCTGAGCTCAAGCCGTTTCGACGGCTAATTCTGGACTAATTAAGTCCAGAATTAGCCGTCTAAACGGCTTGGGTTCAACCGTCGGGGTCCTACTCGTTCCTATATATATATATATATATATATATGTATATATATATATATATATATATATATGATATGTTGATTTAAAACTTCACTGCTGACAAGTGTTTTTTTTTAAGCTTCATATCATGTCTCCCTATTTTATCTGATGAGAACGCAGATGTCATCCCATGATGATATTTGTTTTTGAAATGCGCATAATAAAATAATTGGAACTTTTTTAGCCATCTTTTGATCTTATATATATATATATATATATATATATATATATTAATACAATAACAGAGATAGTTTAAAGCTAATCTCTGACTGGTAACCATCTCACTCAACAAACATTAGGTTATATTTTAATATAA